>JAODKN010000038.1:6386181-6399565 GCA_026774425.1 Petrocephalus zakoni
TCATGTTCATGATTAGTACTTCAGTAGTCAATGAGGTACTACTATGATTTGTGTCCCCTCAAGTAAAGTGTTACCCATTTGTTTCTTTCCAACCAGTTCTGGGAGATTTGAGATATAATGACCAGCATGCATCTACCAAAATGCAAAAGAAATCATGTTATCATTGTAATTAATGTGTTTATGTATAGCTTAAGATTTGATGTAAAGATATTGATGTGCGTACATATTAGGTATATATTTTTTTGCTTTGATCAAATAAGAAAAATGCAGCTACATTTTACATGATTAAACTGATACCATTAACGGGTATAATTCACTTGGGGGTTGTAATTCAGTATCATGTACCTAGGCGATCATGAGGCGAAAAGTTCAGTAATACGTCCATTTATTGATGATATACTGATCTGGAGTCTTTGCTGGGCACAGAGGATATAGCATGGAGATGTGGAAGTGGTGGGGTAAGGCGCTAGCCGCAGTTGAATTATACTCTCATTGATCATGTTTAGTGGTAGATTTAAGGTTCTTCTGATGAATGGTGCTTTGGCATTCTGGTTAAGCTATCAGCAACACAGGCACCTTTCCCTCTTTGAGGGAATTTATAAATTACAGTTTCAGTGACTGGTTGGACTTTTATTTTTAGGTCCAAAAGTAGTGGTATTTGAGTGTCAGCAAGTCCCAGTGTTTAGGCTTTGTTTAATTATAACGCAAAAGAGCCCATACTAAAGAACATAATTCCAGTCATGATCCAGGTGCTTATCCAGTACAGAGGGAACTGGAACATAACCTAGGAAACAAAGGACACAAGTCAGGGGTATATTCAGGGGTATACTCAAGGTGGCATGTCAGTTCTTTGCAGACATACATGCACACAGTACTAGGCACATGGGAGGGGCAGTACCTGCTGTCTTTGCACAAGCAATTTAAAGTCCCCCCTTTTCAGGTTCTAAGCGCCTATTTTCAGTAATCGGCGATCATGCAAAATTTACAGAGCTCTCCCCAAGTCGACAAAATTTGTTCTCCATCCACCCTCACCTCCAATTCAGGCACCTGACCCTCAAAGTCTCTGCACAGTACTGCTAGTTTAGAAATGGCATTTCATGTCTTTGCATTTGGAGGGACCCAGGAAGTATGTACAAGCTGCAGACAGGAACGCAATAGCTGTAATAATGATGGCAGTACTTGTAGTGATCGCTTCTGCTGTTCACGTTTGAATTCTCGGTAAATTAGCCAAAATCTCTACTGAGCAGTGAAAGTACGACTGGCGGCCGCAGATCGCAGAGGCGCCTTCTGTCGGCAACGGAGTTCAGAATAAAGTATCAGAAAATGAATGAATGGTAGAGTCTGGATTGATTTTGTTCTAATGAAAGGTGTTTTATGTAGCGAATGTGCAGTAGGTTAAATGCAGAGGACACATTTCGTCATTGTGCACTGTGTGCTGTGGTGTGTCAACAATGACCATTAATCACTTCATTAGTATCACTGTTATTATTATTTTTAGTAACTGCAACTGTAGTAGTGGTGTGAGGGGGCAGAGGAGGGGGCAGAAGGCAAGCTAAGTATTAATTTAAAAATGCATTTGAAGTTATGCCGAGGAGTGGTAGGCAAGTGTAATACAGCAAGAGATATAAGTGGAGAAGCATATCCTTCATGATTTGTGCTTTTCAGATTTGTTACACAAGACACTTTCATGTAGCTCTTTGGAGTTTTAGCAGCTTGAGGCAGTAGCTCCATAACAACATTTCCGCATGTAACCCTATCCGCCACTGAAAGAACATTGCGCTCACCGCCGGCATTGCTCCGCCAGCCCGATCGCACTTTTGGAGCCTGCTGAGTCATTTGAATCGCGAAAACTTGATAACTCATGACAGTGCAGAACCGGCAATTACAGTTCCATTGTATCCCCGGCTTCAGTTGCATCCCAGCGCTGGATAACGCAGGCTAATGCCTTTCGGATCACGCCTGCTGTTCACGTTCGGAACGTTGGAGAATTTGCCAAACTGAGCAGTAAATGTATGACTGATGATCACAGATTGCAGGGGCGCCTTCTGTCTAGGCAATAAAGTGAGGTAGTTTCAGAATAAAATGTCAGAAAATTAATGAATGACAAGTTTGCATTGCAGAACGTTAATGTTAATAATGTTAATAATTTGCCATATGTTCGGGAATCTATTTAGTGACGCCAAATTATACTGGAAAATTGTGGTAAAATGAATAATACAGGAACACTAACACCAACAGGAAAAATTACAAATGACCTCATTAAAATGTATTTGTGTATATGATGAGGTGATTTATTATGTTGATGATGTGATTTTTTACAGCAGAAAAACGACAGTGGTCAATCCCATAGCTTACCACACTTTAGATAATTACTTCTGAAAAAGTATGTAAATTGCGTGGCTGCTGTCACGTGTATATATTTGCATATAATTCTTGCATGAACGTAACAGTTTGTCTTTCGAGGAGCTCCAATTATGTTTCAATAAGAATTAAGATCCATTGATTTAGAGCACAGGACACACTGCAGGGGACACCCTGGAAGGGATGTCAGTCCAGCACATAGCACATGCTCATGCACTGCAGGTCAAATAACCTACCTGCATGTGTTTAGAGTACCTAGAGGAACCCTGTGCTAATGCAGGGTGAATATGCAAAGCCACCATACATATTCTAAGCAATAAAAATACTTAAGGCAACGCAAAAATTCACTAAATAAAAGCTAGAGACAGCAGGAACCATGGTGGTTTGTAACATGTAACTGAATTCTAGCAAGAGGCTGATATGTTTCCTTTGTTCCATGTACATAATCTTATATTATTAATATAATATTATATAATATTGTTCTTGTTAAGCACTATATGAAAGAAAAACATAGTTCATATGAAATAGATGCACCATATAAACAAAGAAATTTAATAATAAAATATAAGTCATACTGTATAGAAGCATATTGTATAAAACCTGTAAAACATGTATTCTAAACATTATATAAAAGCATAAAGTTATAAAAGCATAAAAGCATAAACTTAACTTAAACTTTAATTCTTGAGTCTTTTCCTCAAAGCGTATTGCTCATATTTTTAGCAACCTGTGGTTCACAGAAATCACAAAGGACCTAATTTAATTTATTAGCAGATTTTAATTGTACAAGCAATGTTATTTATCAGGTGAGGGGCAACATGGCGGTGCAGTGGCGGACACTGTCGCTTACACCTCTGGGACCAGGGTTCGAGTCTCCACCTGAGTTCTGAGTGTGTGGAGTTTGCATGTTCTCCCTGTATCGCTGTGGGGTTTCCTCTGGGTATCAGTAACCCTCAGCCTCCCCCCATCCCTCCCCACCCCAAAGACATGCTGAGATAAACTGGAGTTGCCAAATTGCCCATAGGTCTGCATGTGGGAGTGAATGGTGTGTGAATGTGCCTTGTGATGAGTTGGCAGCATATCCAAGGTAGGCCACTGCCTTGTGTCAATAGGCTCCTGCCCCCCCTGACCCTGAATAGGACAAGTGGGTGGATGGATGGATATTTATCAAGTCGCTTTCATCAGCTCTATCAATCTGTCTCTTCTGTTGCCAGTGATAACATGGTTTTTACCCATTAAAGAGAAATATAATCAATTATTTACAAGCATGTTCTAATTATGTAATTTGTTCTGTGTTTATTGTTCCCAACCTTATGTGTAATTCTGTGACTTTCTAAGTATTTTTAGGGCTGCACCTAACCATTATTTTTGTGTCAAATTATCTGCAATTATTTTTTGATTAGTCAACTAGTCTAAAGACTAATTTGTTGAATAACCAAACGAAAAGTTTTGATTACTCCAAAAAAATCCAGTACCGATAAAATGCCACAAGTAAACATTAAACACTATCCGAATATCACCCTTTAATTGTTTACTAGAGTGGCATGCGAACTAAAAAAAAAAATTCTAAATTTAAATAATTTCCAGTTCAGGAATAAAGGGCTGATCATGAAAGTAACTAAAGCAATGCATTTCAAGCAACACTTGAGATATTTTGGATTTAAAGAACTAGTGCTGCTTGAATCTGGTTTTAGTCAATCACAAAGAAGATATGTTTAGCAGTCAAACATCATTGCAAAGATCATTCTAAGTAACACATAAATACAGCTTACATTATTTGTGAAAAATCAAGATATTGGCATCGGTCCGATGTGTCAGTCTTGGCCAATCTTGCCAGCCAATATGTAAACTTACTGCTTATCAATATTGAAAGTTAGCAGCACCAGAACTAAAGACATAACTACTAAAAATTGAGATTATTGCACTGGGCGAATACTGATTTTCTCATAGTGGAGGATGAGGGATTTGGTTTGCTCATTTACAGCTTAGAAGCGAGTCTGCAAAATCATCATAATTAATTACTAAATCTGATCCTCAGACCCATCTTTCATTTTCCCTACAATAAAAAATGTCATACCGCTAATCTGCGCCGGACAGTTTGGCAAAATTCACACCTTTTCTTTTAAAATTCTTTTTAAAGACTTTTGATATGCATTACTCAGCGCTACCATCTTGCCCTCCTCAAAATTTGTGACACTCGCTACACTAAACGACATATTTGCGTAATCGACTACGTCATTATGACGACTCATCTTACCAGTGTTCATATATTTTAATATATATATCCAGGGATTAATGCATAAAAGGGTGCTGATTTCATAACATGACGTAGATGAAAATAATCGTATCTAAAGTCTCTATATTAAATGTGTAATTAGTAAAATTACTGTCTTATTTAGGCTTCAGTGATTGAATGCCTATGTTTTACTATAATTCTTTTGGGGAGTTCTGATTCCAAATACCACCAATCATTTAAAAATATCCTTTTCTCTAAGCATTTTAAAATGTATGAATTAAAAACTCATAATTATGATTCATATTATGGATCCATTCATTGATTTTCCATAAGTATTTATGCAGTGCAGGGTTACCGTGAGTCCTTGCACTGGGCTGGAGACATATTCCAGAGCAGAACATTTTATATATCCATCCATCATTCATCTTCTAACCTCTCATCTAGGTCAAGCTAGTGGGGTATCCCTAGAGTCTGTCACAGGCAGCATAAGGCCCCAGCCTGGGGTACACCCAGGATGAGATGTCAGTCCATTGTCAGGCACATACATTTACACACAAAGTCATACACTATAGGCAATTTGGAGATAACAGTTACAGCATATTTTTGAACTGTGGGAGGAAACCTCCACGACTTATCTGATACTTGCAGTGATTTTTGCTATGTATGCTTGCATCTTGCATCACATCAACTGATAGTTTATGAACTATCACTATGTTTTGGTTTCTAATAAAAGCACGGGCCTTGTTGGGAATACTCCTCAGTGGGGTGGAGCAGAGCAATGACCCATTTCAGACATTCCATGGGGGACCCAGGACACAATGCATTAATGCAGTTGACACATAATCCCTTCAGTGTCTGGTCATGCAGAATCAGGATTTTCAAATCAATTTGTGTCAGGATACCAGAGGAAAAAAAAAATCCTCTTTTGCAACACTCCATTAAAAGCTCCTAGACTTGTAGTGCTTGGTAAACTAGGCCATGCTGAAATGTTTGCACACATATATATAAATTTTTTTAAGAAACATTTGATGTTAAAAATATAAACTATGAATGATGTGTTATTTTATTTGAAATATAACTGTTTGTGACACCGGCATTGTGAGCCACGCATTGTGTAAGTTGGTACTGCGGGACACATTTTGAAATTAACAGCAGAGGTTTTATAAGTCAGTACTTACAAAGTGGATTATTTTAATCACTTACCTCAATCCATTGACCAACAGATGTGTGAGCCTCTTCTATGAGCAGTTTTCATCCCTTCTCACTTAATTAGAGAAGGACATTGCGGATTTGGGTCAGAAAGTGGGCGGCCCAAATATTCTTCATATTCTAACACAGAATGCTCAAAATAGGTTTTTTTCCTCTGTCTAATTAAATGTTTTCTTTGGCATTTCAGGAAATATTGGTCTACTTTTACTTAAAATAAGCTTTTTATGAAAGCGCAGAGTTACTGTTCCATGGTGATAGTCAAGGTCGTGCGTGTATATATTTGACACAAAAAGAAAAACATATATGTATTATTTTTCCACATTTTTGGCAAATTAATAATTTCTACTGAAATGGTGTGTAATTGGCCTCTGACTTTTCTAACTGTCTAATTAATAGAAAGTACCTAATTATAAATAAAAAATGATCCTTCCACTTCCGTAAACTGCTTTTTTTCATTAGACATTATATAGCCCGCATTCTGTACATCACACTGGACAATGCGTCCACAAGGTTTACCGTGGCTACATTCCCAAAGGCACCACCTTCTGAAGACGAGACCTGGAGAGAACAGAAGACTGACAAGATAGAATTTCTGGCTCTGAAAGCTGAGATGTTTCCCGTGTGCTCACTGATGCCTCAAATGGTTGTTGCTACTGGTAGTACATTAAGTGATGCATTACTCTATGCCAGGCGATCCTGACTAGGGTAAGTGGTTAGAAGATGGATTAATGGATAGATGGATGGACAGATGAGTTGATGGATTCATAGATGGATGGTGTAGCAATTGGAGTTTAATTAAATCTGGGAACACAGAAGCCAGCAATAAATAGTTACACTGTTGTGCCCAGCCTGTTGTATCCTCCATTTCTCATGGAAAAAAAACAAGTTACTGTATGATGAACTAAAAAAAAAATTAAAATATAAAACTGCAGTTTTAAGTTTTTTCAATCTTTCCCTAAAGTTCTTCAGCAATTCTTTACAATAAGTGCACCTTCGTAACACCTTCATTTTGCATTCATATAACATTTGGTACACCTTCATAATGCATTTATAATTTATAATAGAACATTCATAAGCAGCATGTAAGTATACCTTAATAGCTATAATATACATTAATAACAAACTTTTAAGGTATACTTACATACTGCTTATGAATGTTCTATTAATGCATTATGAAGGTGCACTGATTGTTCGGCGAATGCAAAGTAAAAGCGTAATGAGTTAATGTAAAGTGTTACCTATTGTTCTTATGTCTTTATCATTTCAGATAGACTGGTGTGTTGCCCAGTTAAGAAAAACTGCATAGTTTTGTGTGGGGCTGTATATCTGCCAGGACAGAGCCCCTTTAACTGGGCTGGCCTTCCACAATGCCAGGATTTCTGACCTGAGGTCCCATGATCATAGCACCCAAGAACACAAATATAAAAACACACCAAGGGCATCACAAAGCAGGATTTCTTGCTCAACCAGATACCTAGTTGGATTAAAGGTACTTTGGGTTAGATGTAATATAATGAAGATAAAATCCATTTAAACTGGGGTACCTTAAATGCGACATGTTATACAGCTAAGCAAGAAATCCGGCTTCATGATACAGGCCCCAGCTATGGAACTCCGGTTAGTACCACAAACACAGCAACAAGACACTGGCTAATCGGAACCATAGAACTCAAGAAAGGACGCTGGCCAACCCAGAACTGCAAACTTAGAAACAAGACTCTGGAATTTCAAAACCTGTGACAATGCCGGCAATCCTGACGAAACCTGAAATGACAAAGCTCACTCCCAGCTACCACTGGCTGAGAGCAAGATCGCACAGACTTTGCAGAAATGCCTAATTTCTGCGCAGGACAGGCATAATCAAATCAAAGGAGGAGAGGATATCTTAGAAACAGAAATTCATGAAGACGGATTTAAAGTTCTATTTTTAGTTATTCATTGTTGTGTAATTATTATTACACTTACATTTTACATGCCATACAGTACAAATGAGGCATATAGCACGTTGCTATCATACATAGTCTCAAAGGGTTAACTAGGCGTACATGAGGCTGGCCTGAGCTTCTAATCAATAACCCGGTTACAAGTGTAAGCAGTATTTGGAGCAGGAGTGACACAAGAACTTCTAAGAAAGGAAGAACCCAATGAGACTATGAGTCTGTTATTAAAATATATGACTCATCTATAAATCAAATACTAAACCTATAAAATCTGATAGTAGTGGTAATAAAGGTGGACATGTGATCTTTGTTACCTGGTATTTTGTTAGCTGACTCTTATGCACATTAATTCCACTTTAAAAATCTATAACCATTTTTTACTTGGCTAAAATTAAATTATTGGTTTCTTTAACCCATCAAGTCTGACATTAACTAAATCTATTCCAGAGACCTCAGGAAATAATAGAGGGATATAAGAATCTATAGACTTTGGGAGATGAGACAACACACTGCCTAGTTATTTAATTAAGAATAATCGCCACTTTTCCAGTTCGGGGTATCCTGGAGCCTTTCACTGAGGAAGCAAGGTCTAAAGAAAATATTACACTCTTTAATTTACTGTGTTAGGCAAAATTATTAATAAACGAAGCCCGGCCATCTAACAAAAAATGTATATAGAAATGATTTTTTTTATCAACAAATTAACCTGTGTCCCTCTTCTTGATAAGCAGTAGAAAGATGGACTGATGGATGTTAAATGATTACAATTTTAAATGTTGGCTGCATATAAATCTTTCCTCAAAATGAACAGAGAATTTAAAGAGAGCTTTGCTCATGCTAAACAACTGTAACCCACAGCTAATTTTACTTCGTGGTGTCTGCAATGGTCCGTATTCTTTACCCTTATTTTGATGGTATTGACTGGGATAGTTCAGGAAAAAATCCAGAGCAACCCGTTGAGGGTAAAGAGTCACAGTCACAGGGCACCCAACTGGTTGGTCTGGATTTTTACCTGAACTATCCACATCTGCCAATCACTGCTCCTTCTGAGGCCTATTACAGAGGCTACTCAAATTCTGATTATGCAACCCTTGCAGATGAGGCTATGTACAGGAGGCTAGCTTTGTGGCGTACCAATAGTTGGTTGAAACTAAATCTTGGTCTGGATTTATACTTTCTGGATCTGGATCTCTGGATGGAAAAAGCACATGGCTCTGTGGTATAGTAGTGCTTAGAGAATGTCTGACAGGTGAGAGTCTGTCTAAGCATATGGCTACTAGTTTGTTAAGCAGAGACATCTAATATGTTGCCATGTCGCCTCTCTATACAAACTATTGAGGGTTCTGGAGTGTGACTGATATAGACTTCAGGTAGTACAGGGTCAGATGTTTTAATAAATATATATGTGTGATGGTTTTGTAGTATTTTAGCCCAACAGAAAGAGGCTTTATGTTGGTAGACATCAAATATAAGTGTCACAGGAGTGTAAATGCTGCACTATGGGATGGAGACACATGTTCATATCACCCCCTTACCGACCTGTTGCCTCTCTATACAGACTATAGATGGTTCAGGAGAGTTTCTGTCGTAGACTTCAAGTAGTAGATGATCAGGTGTTTTAATGAATATAGATGTGTCATGGGTTTATAGTATTTTAGCCCAACAGACGGAGGCTTTATGTTGGTCCAGAGATGAATGGACACTATATATATATATATATATACATACATATATATATATATGTATATATATATATATATGTATACTAGGGCTAATTGTGTGCTGCCTCTCTGTGACTGGGGCTTCTTTATCTGGACTGAATGTTTCCTGTACTTATGCTTTTTGAAAACCATGCAAATGCCTCGCACTGGGGGGGTGATTAGGTGTAGAACACATGGCAGAGTCAGAGTCGTCAGTTAGCTGAAGGGGGATGTGAAGTGGTAATAGATGGGCCGCAGGACTGGAAGTGTGATTTTGAGTCATTGGACATCTGGTGATGTGACCCATGATCAGTGACATGAATCATGTGAATTATTTCCATTGATTCAACAGTAGTTTATCTCACTGGAAAAGACAGATTTGTTTGGTTTTGAGTCTAGTCGGGTCGGAAAGCATAGATCCCAGGAAGAAACATACATGTGAGGAATGTGAGAAATCCACAGACCCAACAGAGCAGAGGTGGGATCCAAGCCTCCAGTTACGGAGATGAGAGGCAGTGGTCCTGCACACTGTTCTACCACAGGGGCCAGCAGAAAACACAAGTGGATTAAGTCTTACTTTGCTGCTTAAATCTTAAGTAGGTGATGTAGATGCTACCTACTGTAGAGCCAAATAATCCATCAAAGATGTACGCAAGCAAACTGGCGGCAGTAGCACTGCTGCATAATACTACCACTACTACTAACAATAGTAATAATAATAATAATAATAATAATAATACACACATTTCATTCTTGAAGTACTTTTCATTAGAACAAAATCTCAAAGTGCAAACAGATACACTTCTGTTCAAAAGTTTGGGGCCACTTAGAAATTTCCCGAATTTTCAGAAGAAAGTTCTTTGTTTTTGGCCATTTTTAGTTTTCAATCAAACCCACAATTGCTGAAGCTCCAAATGCATAACTAATCTAAAGGAGGCCAGTTCTATTGCATCGTTAATCAGCACAACAGTGTTCAGCTTTTGATTTCAAAAGGGATGTCTAATGGTCAAATTTGCCATTTAAAATGGTAATCTTGCAGTAGCTAAAATAACGTGCCACTGGAACATTAGACTGATGGTTGCTGATAATGGGCCTCTATATGGCAATCTAGATATTACATTCCAGCTACAGTAGTCATTTACAACATTAACAATGTCTATACTGTATTACTGATTGATGATATTATTGTAATGGGTTTTTTTGGAAACAAGGAAGTGACCCCAAACTATTGAATGGTGGTGTGTGTGTGAGTGTCGGTTTGCATAGATCACATTTGGGGATCAAAATGTCCTCAGAATGTGGTAAAACCTGAAACATCCTGGATAACCAAAATCTGTGAATGCAATCAAAAAACTAAAAATGCCAAAAGTCTTGTATTTGGGTTGGTTACTTAGCGTTAAGGTTAGGCCTGGGTTGGGGTTAAGGGTGTCTTGATTGGGATTAGGGTTTTTCTCATAGAAACGAATAGATGGTCCCTATTTAGATAGGTATGCAAGTCTGTGTGTTTGTGTGTGTGTGTATATATATATATATATATATATATATATATAACAATGTGAACATTTATTACAAAGACTTTTCAGCATCTAACAATACAGGGCCTTCAATACAAACTCAGATAAAGATCAAATGTAGGCATGAGAATGATTATATGTTACATTTGCGTTACAAAATTGATGTAATAGAAAAACTATTT
This sequence comes from Petrocephalus zakoni, assembly GCA_026774425.1. Lineage (NCBI taxonomy): Eukaryota > Metazoa > Chordata > Actinopteri > Osteoglossiformes > Mormyridae > Petrocephalus > Petrocephalus zakoni. The sequence continues at coordinate 6,397,324 of JAODKN010000038.1, forward strand.
GTCCATATGTAGAGGCTGGTGTCTTGACTTGTGAATAATTGCTAAATAATCTGTATGAGAAAATAGCTGTTATCCACAATGCCATGCATATACGCTTATCAATGTTCCCCCCAATTTTAGTTTAAGTATAAAAAAAAAAAAAACGTGTCATGAAATTGTTATTCAGGTCAATCAATTCAGTCAATAAACAAAATGCCTTGCCAACCAGACCAGATGCCTGTGGGGATATACTGTGCTGAACAAAAATAAGAGGGGATGGGTAGCGATTATTAGGCCTGCTTAAGAATATCTGCACGAAACATTCTCAGGACACAAAAAAGCAAAAGGTGATTAATTATCATTGTTGACACACCATAGCACACAACAACGAAACGTGTCCTCTGCATTTAACATGTGACACAGCAGTGGGCAGCTAATTCAGCGCCCGGGGAGCAGCGGTACCTTAGTCAGGGTACCTCAGTGGTACTTGCAGGTCAGGGATTCAAACCAGCAACCTTTTAATTACACAGTTACTTCCCTAACCATCACACCATCACTGCCCTAAAAAGTGCATCAAACAGAAGCAGTGGCTCATTATACATTTGGCTTTAATTTTTAATTAAAATTCCATTAGACTGAGATGTCCATGTAAAGTATGCAATATTGCCAGTTGATGTACACGACAGGAAAATTAGCAAAAATAGGCCTACAGACTAATTCTTCCAAATTACATTGGTGCTCCTAAAGAGAGCAATATCATGTACAGCACAGCTGCATAGAGGCGGCGGGGCCGTGGAGTGTATTGACTGCCCGTGATTTGACCTTAGCTGCAGTGTAACTGTTAGCTTTAGAATCAGTACATGCCATGGCATATATTGATACCTTGGATAATTGAATATTGATGCTTTATTATTATTTTTTGCGACGCGACAATTTTATAAGCAATTAATCTAATCTGGGGGCTTCAGAACTTACATTTCCATTTTTCTCTTTGGCAGATGCTTCTGTGCAAAGCGATGTGCAAAATGAGGCAGATAATAGCATGGTGGTTAGGGTTGTGAATATACGCATTCAGTCTCTTTGAAGAACATTGTTTTTTGTATCATGTATGCATGTATTGTATTGAGCACTCAGAATTAACCGTGTTGCATAACAGAATAAAGAAATTTTGCTAGGTCCCATGTTAGTAAACAGATAGCTTCAGTACATTTGATGAATGACCAAATGAATGTGTGGTGTGGGTTCTGTAAGTAACAATGCAGCCTGATTCATTCAGAAAGCAGCTTCAGTTGCTCTGCTTCTCTCTGTGTGGCCTTCATCCGTGCTTCTTGTATCTGTCTGGGTTTACTCTGAGTAGTCTGATTACCTCCCACAGTCCAGAAACCTGTGGGTTGCTGTCTTTGAATTATGCATTGCGTATATCCTGTGGCGGAATGGAATCCTGTCCAGGATACTTAAGAGAAAAAAAAAAGAAGAGAGAGACCACAGATGAAATGGATCATGCAAGAGGACATGGGAAACTGGCTTCGGCAAGAGCCTAATGGCAGTTTTCAAAAACACTAAAGAAAACACAAGGAACAAGGAAAACATGCTGCACAATTTCTCGCCCAGAGATAATTTGTGCACAGCAATTAGGAAATATATATTTTAAATATTTTTAAAAATTTTCCACAAAGAATTTTTGCCATGACAGTGCTGCTATTGGTATGAGCCTGTGAGCCAGACCTGGATAAGGCGGTTCTGTCAAAGCCAGACAGAACCAGAGACCAGAAACAAAGGGAGCTTTATTCTGCTCTAGGGGGAGAACTGGGGAAAACAAAGGGGCCACACAGGGCCAAATCACGGAAGCTCAGGACCAGGGAATCTACGGCCAAACACAGGGGCTGATGTCAATGACTAGACTGGGGAGCACAGGACTGGGAGGCACTCTATGCTGGGCTGACGAGGCGGCAAACAGGTGGCAGCTGGAGTGATCCACATGAGGGCTGAAGCAAGAGGAGAGACATACAGGCAGCAGGGGTGGCTCGTTAGCTACCCTGGGGGGAGACTGGGAGGGCGGGAGAGCAGGGCATGACAGGTTCAATGAGATTTTTTAGTCCTCAAAATCCACGTGATTGTTTGCCTACTTATTTCATGCATTACTGACACTTTCCAAATATTGTTACGCCCGTTCGTATCCTTATAACCTGTGACTCGTGATCCTCACCTGGTCGGTTGAAATAAAATCTTGGCCTGGATCTGTATTTTCTGGACCTGAACCTTC
>JAODKN010000038.1:6418092-6428580 GCA_026774425.1 Petrocephalus zakoni
CTACCCGCTGTGTAAAGAAGTGCTTCCTTAAATCCAGTTTAAAATGTTCTCCCGCTAATTTCCACCTATGGCCACAAATCGCTATTCAGGGTCATGGGGGGTGTGGTCAAGCCTGTGAACACAAGGCAGGGAACACACAATCACAGCTAAGGGCAATTTGGCAACTCCAATTAACCTCTGCATGTTTTTGGACCATGGGGGGACCGCAGTACCCCCCACACACACGGAACCTTTGGTGGAGACTTTAGCTCTGTGTCACCCTAAACTGAAAACTGAAAAGGAAAAATATATGTATAGTATCACAGTACATTTTTTATTATTAAGGATGTTACACTAATCATTACAGTAACAGGTGCACTTCTAAAATTTTGTCTAAGTGATTTTGTGGAAAACAAATTTCCACAACAATGGCAGCTTCCTTTGCAGGCGGGTTTGTTAATGCTAGTACATTTGTCAGCTGTGGGGTTAATTGTGTCATGTGCTGGAAGGACACGGAGACAACAGAAGCCATTTATCTGCCAGAGGGGTGTGTGTATTTACAGCACAGACAGGGCAGTGTGGGTCGTGGGGAGAAAGGTCAAGTCTGTGGTGTCCTAGTGAATCGTCCTTGGTGCTGGGCAGTCCGTGGTATTTATGGAATTTTATCACAGTGTACAGTAAAACAGTAAACAGGAAACAGTATGGGCATTTGCTGTATTTTCACATTTACAAACCCGGGTGTAGTACTACAGTACTAGGCCAACTACTTTCATTAGAAAAGTCACTTTAGTAACCTTAGCCTGTTATCAGAAAAAAAAAATGCCCTGCCATCTGGATGTCACAGCAGATATTGAGATTCATCAGACCATGCAATGTCTACCCAATGTTTAACTGTACAGTTTCAGTGAAGCTTGTGCCTACCGTAGCCTCCATTCCCCATTCTCGGCTGACAAGAGTGGAACCTGATGTGTCCTTTTATACATTTGCATCACATTTATATTGCAGATGCTTTTGTTCAAAGTTATGTACAAGTAAAGATTAGGCAGTGGGGTCAGCTAATGTCCCAGGAGCAACTGGGGTAAGTCAATGTGATTGACTAACAAGATATCGCAACAGAGGAGGGGTACAGGTGTTCCAGATAAAGTGGCTGGTGAGTATGTATGTGGAGGACAGATGGATTGATGTTTCCACTGTCAAGTAATTGTGAAACAAATTGAGAAGTGAGAGTTTACACAAAAGACCATACAAAATGTGGCGATAAATACTTGTTACAGTTCACTCATGCAAGGCTGATCTGGACATACGCAGACATAAAATAGTTCCTCATTCTGTAACTACGGCACTTCCTTCAGAGATTCAGATGATTTCTGTGTATTACTTTTGTTTGTCTCATCTGATAATCTTCCACAGGGGTATTTTCAGTCTTGTCCATCCTTGTGTGAGCATGTGGGATGTTATCTGTTAGGTAGCTTAAGAGCACTTACTCTTTAATAGCAGTAAAAATTCTTGGAGCTATGTTGTTATCATGACTTTGTGAACAATTTGCCTAACCCCTTGATTTTTATGCTTGGTATTAGGTTCTTACTGTATGTTCAAAGGCAGCTGGTTTACATCAAACATGACAGTTTACTTTGCAGCTAAATAATTCCTCCCTTTAATCATCTCTACAGAGCATATAGTTCCAGAAGTGATGTTTTAAAAATAGGTGATCTCTAACAACTCCAGGCCCTTTTATGTTGTCTCTCAGAAGATCCCGCTGACCCTCCATGAAGACAAAGTTTGTCTTTTTTAAATTGTTTATTCACACACACTTTGACATTCTTTTGATGTTATCTTGGATATATCTTGGAGTATTTTTTAGTCATCAGGATGAATTTGATGTAATATCTGATCTTGGTAGAGAGCTGGTAATCTGAATTTTCTCTCGTTTATAAATTTTGCACAGTGGAATGATGGCGTCACAAATCCTTTGAAACGGTTTTGAATCCTTCACCAGATTTCTGTGCATCAACATGTTGTCTCATTAGCTTCTCTCCTAGAACATAGTTGTTCCGTAATAAAGTCGCTTTTTTATGTTCTCATCTTGGTGAAAATCTGGGTCCTCAAAACTACTGTCTGCTAACTTTCAAACAAGCCAAATTATAATCAGTTGACAAGGTGATGAAACTATCGGTATACTTATTTTATCTAGCCCAAGAAATTGTTGTAAATATAAATGATTACTTTATAGCTTTTTTGCATTTTCTGTGTGTTAAAATACAGGTCTAAAATACATTATTTTAAGGTGATGCTGTATGTCCTTGATTATGCATATCAAATAATAGGACGATAGATGTGATAGGTTTCGGTGAGACATCAGCATATATAAAGAAATTCAGATTTGCATGCTGTGCACGATTCATGATAGTTCTGAGAAACAAAAAATCTCCTAAAACTATACCATGAACTGATTTATACCATTGGCATAAGTGTTTATGTATGGAAGGTATTTATTAGATATCAGATTTTGTAGTTTTAGAGTGGAAGGCAAGTAAATATTGTGACTGGGACGGTATAGCATTTAACGTTACTTTCAGTTTTCAAATGTAGAACCCTCTATATCTGGTCACCTTCACCCATTGATAGCATGTAAATGAAGGTTTTTTTCTATATTAGAATTGTTGGGGAGGAAAGTGACCCCTCATCCATGCATGTTTTTTTCTGATTAATGGATGATTATGCATTTATCAAAGATCACTATCTATATAAATGATATATTAGCTCAGATACCTGGCAGTGAGGGGCTTTCGCTGCTAGCTCATTATTAGTCTTGCAGAGTGTTAGACATTTGTTTTGCTTTTTTTTTCTGCGCTTATATATAAATAATGCAGCAGCTGCAGCCAAACTGTCAAAAGTGTTGGTGCCTTTAAAACTAGTTCAAACAAAAGCTGTTACACCAAAAGTGAATTCTGGTATAATGCACCTGTGAAAAGCAAACAGTGACAGTTGCTAATGGTCTGTACTTCATTTTATTATGTTGAGGGTGATTAGAGACTTCTATAACTTTCCAGATGGCGAGTGTGCCTAGAGATGGCAGATTTTTTTTATTCCTTGTGTGACTTGATAATTATCAGCTTCTCATGGACCACCAGCATTCCAGGTTAATTCGTAGTTGAATGTCTCCAGCACATTATCAGGTAACGGTGCTTTAACAAAAATATCAGGAAGTACCCGCAAGTACCACTGAGGTACCCTGAGCTAGGTACCGTCCCCAAGCACTGCTCCCCGGGCGCTCACGTAGCTGCCCCCTGCTATGTCACAATGTCACCTGGGTTAAATGCAGAGGGCATATTTTGTTGTTGTGTGATGTGTTGTGTCAACAGTGGCAATTAATCATCTTTCACCTAATCATGGCTCATGAATAGAAACTATGAACCAGATCTTACTCTTCCGTGTTCTAGAATGGAGGAAGGTGACAAGTGGCTCTGCGTGGTGACTGAGTGTTTCGTGATGACATTGCCTACATTTCTGTTGGACATTTCCAATCGGTGTGGAGCTGAGTTGATGCCATACAATGATGTATGCAAATGAGAATGGATTTGTAGAAGATGGTGATGGCTGCTGGCAAAATCTGGATCTTCAGAGTTCTAAGAAAGTAGAACCCCAGGTAGCACGTGGCAGTCCTGCTTGCTTGCAAAATATTATTTACCAATAATCCCTAGTGAGATTTGGGGTGGATATGTGGAGAAGTGGGCCTTACCTAGATGCTCGCCCAGTGTATTCACGTGAGGCATGGGATGGGATAGACTGGCATGATCTTTTCAATCCTCTGCCTTATGTTCCAGTTGTGTTTCACCATGCTGGCATTATGGTGAGGTTTGTTTCTCCCAGGCTTACTTTTCCACATCGAGTAGGCCCCATGGCCATCACTCAAAGAGGAATCCTCTGAAAGCTTTGTGAATTTCCCAAATAATGACGAGGACATAAGGCAGCGTCACGTCACAGTTTTGAATAACCTTATTGCTGACGCATCAGCATATCATTGGACGAGGCTGTCCATCCAGGGGTGGTAGACTGATGTATGGTGGTAGTGAACCTTGCAGAGCCTGAGATGTTCTTCATCAGTCGGTGATGAATGCCATGCTTTGACTTGTCTTTGGGGGATACCATGTAGCTGAACAGCTCCCAGGCCAGAGTATAATGGTTTTGGGGAACTTAGTGGCTCATGGCCTCATCCTAAACCCGGTCCAGGCCAATGTGCTCGAAGGACACCTCAATAATGGGAAGTGCCAGTATGATTGGTGTTGAATTACGAGCTCTCCGCTGGGACTGGGTGGCACCATTCACACAAGCTAATGGGAATGGTTTTATGCTGATGCCCTAAGGCAGGGTTTCTCAACCACAGGTAAACTTTTTGGTCTGTAATGGGCCTCCGCAGGGACCTGATCACTGGGCGGTTGGAAAAATTACCGAGGGGTAACCCTACACACCCCCGACCCCCTGGGTCTGCAAATAACATCACTACCTACAAATTTATTAGCGTCAGTAATTTTAGACAGCCGCAAAGTAGTAAAAATTTATTTTATTTGCTAGGAACAACATACATGTCAATTGCAAGTCAATGCAAAACACGGAGATCAACCTAAATGGCCACTTAACTACATAACAAAATTGCATCATACATGTACACAAAATAAAATGAGTTAGTCATGCCCCAGTAGTGATTGTGAGATTAATCTGGCTGTAGATTGTGTAGTACTGTGCGGAAATTCTAGATACAGACTTCTCAGTATAAGCTACACATGACTTGCGATAACCACACAATATATGCAGAAAATATGGCTGTGTGTCTCCCCAATAAATGTTACACATCATGAGGTGAGCTACTGATACAGTATGTGGGAGCTCTGGCTGCAGATTGTAGAAGCACACTACACTGCTTCCGTCTACCTGGCCCCTGTGGACCATTCTTTAAATATCTAACGAGGTGATAAGTGTTCCCGTTAAATAATCATACTGCGGTGGCATGCCTAGTTAATTCTTCGACCTCACAGTTCCAGATTGGCTACTCGAGCATGCTCAGAATCTGTAAAACTTAGTTATTTGGGGGGGGTGTGTGGGCTAAGGCTCTTTGCCCGTTCCACTTTTGTGGCTGGTAGCTTATTACAAAAGAAATGATATTACTACACAAACAGGCGTTATTGAAGTGATATTATGTACAGATATTGTATTGTATTGGTAAAGACAGCATTGCAAATATATGGGAAAGTTGACAGAATAAGATTATATAATAGAAATATTGTAATTTTAGTGTAACATCTTAGCAAATAAATGGAAAAGGTATCCCTGGGTGATATTTGTGGCTTTGCTTCTGGCTATAGGATAATGTGTCAGGCTTCTCTAAAAGATTTTACAAATTTAGCAAATATTCACCATTTTATCTGACCTGTGAAGCAGCTATGTCGAGGGTGAAGAGTGAGTCATACTTTTGTCACTAATTCTTCATCTTGATTGGATAATATATCTTATGTATTTCAGTAGCTAATTGGTGGTTTTGCCCCTTGGCTGCAAAGCAGGAATCATTTCTTCCTACTGCATACAGAATTCAGTAGTCCTCATTACTGCTACATTATACCAAGGCACCAATATTGTTTTTGACAGATTTCACACATTTAAGTTTTTCTAGTTGTGAAAAAGTAGCAACATTATTTAAGGCAAATACCATGAGGGATTCAAATGAGGGACCCAGACCTTAACCTTACACATAGGCTAATAATTATGTGTAATTTTTCTGCTGTTGAAAATAAGATCATGCACATTTGTCATTTTTGCAAACATGGCTCTGTGGTTCATGATTCACAGACCTGTCTTCATATGTTTTAAAACGAATAAATATATAAATAAAGCCCTGCAGTGAATTGACATCCAATTCAGGGAATACCCTGCCTAGTATTATCCAATATATTTGCTTTATTAATCTAAATAAATGCCATTTTTGGAACGTGCATGCATAAAAAATGGCAAAATCCAAAATTAGATGTCATTGCTCTTATTTAGAGAATCCCCATGTTATTAATCTCTGTTATTAATTACATTATAGAATATTTTTACATCAGCATTGCATGCGGGTTGAACCTGCAGGGAAGTGGTGGTAAGTGTTGGGGGGCATCGATAATAAACAGCAAAACAAATAATAGCCAACCTGTGTGATTTCAGTTAATACTATTAATATTATTAGCCTTTTGTATATGGTAGTTTTTACTTGCATTCTTACAGTACATGCAGTGAACAATCACAGATAATACATATCATTTTTGCTGAATTATATTTCTTTCTTTAAAAAAAAGAAGTATGTGTGATTTATACCCAATGTTTCAAATTTAACTTGAGGACTCATTTATTTTAGGCAAAGAGTATACAGTTCATGTGTATTATATTTACAAACCCAATAAATTATTAGTAGTCTCAGTCTAGGCACTATTTCCAACTTTCCAACTGCAAGATTTGACAATTTTTTTTAGATTCCTTCAGCATTTTGTGAAAGAGCACAGAAAAACATTTAGCTACTGTATGGGTAGACATTAGATACTTTTCTATGCCCGTTATAGCTCTCTGCCTACTCATGTGCAAGCTAGGCCTAGGATTTGCAAACTGTTATGTATTATAACCATTTAGAACTAATATTTTTATTTTAAAGCGAATTAAACGGTCTTGGTTACTGCACAAATTCTGAAGAAGAAAAAAGCCCTTAAGCAATGTAGCCTTCATGTGATGTGTGTATCACACCCATAAACTAGCACTTCTGCCATCGAAAATGACATTTTTGAGTACTTCGAGTTGAAATTTGAAATACCTTGAAATTTTTGAGTGCCTTACATTCATGCAACTCATCAAAGTAAAGATTTTAGTTTTGTTTTTGGGTCGTATATGGTACACTAGGCTGTAAAGCAAAAAAAAAATACTTTACCTTGCTTTGATAAGTGGTTTGAATGTAAGAAATGAAGCAGAAATATAAGGTAGGGTCAAATATGACCCCGTGGGTTCCCCATATATATTGGAGCTTGAGAAGTATAAAATGCTTAGAATATTGAATTTGGCTATTAATCTGGCCTTGTCATTCCTGAGTTCCCCCCACAACCTAATGTCAAATCCAGAATGTTGCTTATTCTTATAGCTACAGCTACATCCTCATTACTGTATTAGCAGAACTCAGGTTTATTGTTTCCAAATGTAAGTCAAAACATTGATAATTATACTGACTGTCCCCAACTTACGACGTTACGACAAATATGCACAAATGTACAAATCCGTTGAAATGAATGCATGTCGGAATAGGATAACCGCACTGACTTTTAGGTATGAGAATGATACAGGGAGACGCGTGTGAGGCTGGGATGGTCGTGCTGACATACTTTCCTGCCTGGGTGGCGTCGTGCTGCCTGGTGTGCGGCCACACAAAATTTATGTATTTATTTTTACTTATTTATTCATGTATTTTTATACTTCAGTCCTATGTGCAAGTCATAAATCGCATAAGTTGTAAGTCAAAGCCGATCTGTAGTATTACCCTTTGTTATTGCTGATGTGCCTTCTTCTGCGTGAAATTTTCTGATAATATTTCCCGATCACAGAACCCACTAGCCTGACCACGCGTACAGTCTGCGTCTTTTTAGTGCTTCAGCCTGTTTTTATCTTTCCAGGGAGCAGAAGGCTCTGATCTTAGACTCACTTCAATTGATTCTGAGAGTTAGGGCTGTGGATGACGAATAGACTGAGACTCAACCAAGGATAAAATGGCAGAAAATCAGACAAGAGGGATCACGACCATGGATGAACCATACTTTGCAGCAATTCTTTAAACAACACTGTGCCAGATCTCTTATTTTACGATATGTACTCAAAGCTGATGAGAAAATTAGGCTGTTATTAAACACAACATTAAGTCTGTGTGTTACAAAATAAAGAAATAATTATATTCTATTCATGTAATACCTTTATGGTTGTTTTGGTGCTGTACAATGGTTTTACTTTGCATGCAATATACCTGCTACTGATGGTATAGTAAATGGTTCTCATGACCCAGTTTTTTTGTCGTAGTTAGTAATAGTAAAGTAGTAACTTGTCATAACTGGAATAACAAATATATACTTTTTTAATACTTTTTTACGATATAAATTGTCAGTTCAGTATCCTTTTGACTTTTTCGAGTTCACTTCATAGCATTTATTTTACAGTTGTGCTGGATTCTCCATTTCTTCATAAACAGGTGTTACGTGGATGACAAAGTATCCAAGGTGGCTTGGCTGAACCGCTCTAACATCATCTTTGCTGGGGAAGACAAATGGTCCCTGGATCCACGAGTGGACCTTATCACCAAGGGTCAGCTGGAATATAGCCTACGTATCCAGAAGGTGGATGTGTTCGACGAAGGTCCCTACACCTGCTCCATCCAGACTAAACAGCAGCCTAAGACCTCTCAGGTCTATCTTATAGTCCAAGGTAAGCTAATAGCTAACTTACGAAACACCTTGTGTCTGTTGTCTATGTGTTATTAAATATATTTCTGTTGATATGCTTGATATTGTGTAATGTTTGTTTGTCTCAGATGTTTCAGTTTCATATTAGGGAATATGGTTGGCCATCCATATCCACTAGCAATCGAATAGAATTATATATATATATTATATATTATATATATATATATACCCAAACAATTTACCACGAGCCAAGCACTATGCTGTTCATATATATGTGTGTGTGTGTGTGTGTGTATATATATATATATATATATATATTTACATCAGCAATTAAACTAAAGAACTAATGTTAGTCATGCCTCGGAATTGTAACACCTTGCCCATAATCTAGTGACAGGTTACTACCACATTAGTTTCACTAATTATTCTACGCACTTCAGTTAATCAACTGGAACAAAATGGAATCCAGTACAAAGTTAAATTTTTTCTTCAAAATGTTACAAAAAAAGTCATAATGGTTAAACTAACAAAATGATTTTTGTCTTTCAGTTATTAGAGGCTAAACATGGATTTGTGGAGCCTTTAGATTTATTTTTATTTCTGCATGAGATGCCCAAATATGTAAGATACAGCTGATCAAAATACATTCTTACCCAAATGCTGTCTCATAACTACAGAGAAAGTAATCAGTCTCTCTGCCAGGAAAGACTGGATTAAACAATTTTGAACTGATGTTTAGAAATTAAATGGTGGTTTAATATTTGTATGCATTTTCCATTTTCATATGAAGGAACTGTTGCTTGACTGAGAAATGAATGCTTTCTTGATTTAGTCATCTGGAATCCTTGCATTTTAAACAGAAATTAAAAATGTGGCTTACTATTTAGAAATATTATATAACGTATATTCAAAGGAAAGGTACTGTAACAGAGCAGAAGCTAACTCAACAAGGAAAATGCTTTAAAAAACAAAATGCATATGGTTTTGGGACCGGTCAGTAGCCACAGATGCTTTAAGATGATGGGCCCTATTTTAACAACCTAAAAGTGCTAAAGTGCAGGGTGTAAGTTCTTTTTGGGCGTGACCTATCCACTTTTGCTAGTTTAGCAGCCACAGCGCCGGGCGCATAGTCCGAAACAGTCATACTTAGTCTCATAATTATTCATGGGTGTGTATGAGGAGTAACATGCTATAAACAAATCAGTGTCATCTGCCATCCCCTTTAAAAGCCAGGCGTGCTTGCACCTTGCCGACTTGCTATTATAATTCTGGATCTTCCAATTTAGCAGAAAAGAGCACTTCTCTGCAGAGGAAACTGATCTGCTCGTGTGTGCCATAACCATATGGTAATACTGAACTATCCACAGACCACATATATAATCCGATTTCTATGCACATACATATGGTAAATTGATAAACAATGCACAGTAAGACATTAGCTACATTAGTTATAATAAAGTACAATGTACATTATTATGCAGTACTGTACCCTGTAATAACAGGGATTCTGACATTTTAGCCTAATTCTCAAAAGATGATAGACCTATAGCAATGAAAAAAATAGAATGTATCAAGGGATGACGGAGCAATGAAAATCATGCTTTATATTCTGGGGTGTGTTTCTGAAAGCTTTCTTAACGCCATGTCACTTGAATGTAGCTTTTGCCCCACTTATAGCCCTTTATTTGAATACAGCGTGTGCTTGGAAGTTAGGACAATCCATTAAAACTTAGCCTTTATATTTTATATTATACATTTTGTAAGTAGTGAGAGGAGGTTCTTCAGGTCTTGAAGTATATGATGTATACTATGGGTTAGTGCAGGGCTGTATACCGGTACATACGGAAAACCGGTATTTATTTTTGTTTTGATATGGATTTTTCTTATACCGTAATACCGGTTTAAATAGCTTAAACAACGTCCGGAACGTGGTGCAGTGGTAACTGTTTAAGGGGGGACCATTTTACTGGTACACTGCTGAACATGCATGCAACAGATTACCTGCGTTATGGCGCGTTCGATTATCCAGACGAAGTCCGAGGTGCGACACGTC
>JAODKN010000038.1:6436714-6459893 GCA_026774425.1 Petrocephalus zakoni
AAGGGCTACCCCACTGACCAGGGCCTGCCTGGCTTCCAGCAGCTAGGTCTTCAGAAGGGCTACCCCACTGACCAGGGGGTAGGACCTCAGAAGGGCTACCCCACGGGCCAGGTCCCACCTGGCTTCCAGCAGCTAGGTCTTCAGAAGGGCTACCCCACTGACCAGGGCCTGCCTGGCTTCCAGCAGCTAGGGCCTCAGAAGCTCTATCCCACTGGCCAGGGGCTAGGGCCTCAGAAGGGCTACCCCACTAGCCAGGTACTGCCTGGCTTTCAGCAGCTAGGGCCTCAGAAGGGCTACCCCACTGACCAAGGGCTAGGGCCTCAGAAGGGCTACCCCACTGACCAGGGGGTAGGACCTCAGAAGGGCTCCCCCACTGTCCAGGGGGTAGGACCTCAGAAGGGCTCCCCCACTGGTCAGGTCCCACCTGGCTTCCAGCAGCTAGGGCCTCTGAAGGGCTACCCCACTGACCAGGGGCTGCCTGGCTTCCAGCAGCTAGGGCTTCAGAAGGGCTACCCCACTGACCAGGGGCTAGGGCCTCAGAAGGGCTACCCCACTGACCAGGGGGTAGGACCTCAGAAGGGCTCCCCCACTGTCCAGGGGGTAGGACCTCAGAAGGGCTCCCCCACTGGTCAGGTCCCACCTGGCTTCCAGCAGCTAGGGCCTCTGAAGGGCTACCCCACTGACCAGGGGCTGCCTGGCTTCCAGCAGCTAGGGCTTCAGAAGGGCTACCCCACTGACCAGGGGCTAGGGCCTCAGCAGGGCTCACCCAAGGGCCAGGTCCTACCTGTTGTACAGCAGCAAGAGCCTCAGCAGAGTTGCCCCACTCGCCAGAAACTAGGGTCTTTGCAGAATTACCCTAGTGTCCAGTCTACTTCCCTTGGCCATTATGCGTCTACAATATTTGTGGGCTCTGCTGGGTTAGGACCTCAGAAGGGCTACCCCCCTGGCCAAGGCCTTCCAGGTGTCCTGGGTGTAGGGTCTCGTCAAGGGCTAACTGGTGTCCAGCAGTTCAGCCTTCAGAAAGGCTACTCCACTGACCAGGGGCTAAATTCTCAGAAAGCTCTACCCAGTGTCCAGAGGCAAGGGTCTCAGCAGGCCAACTGCAGTAGGGGGCCCCTGTACCAGCAGGGCTACCCCAGTGTCCAGAACAAAGGATCCCTGCAGAATTCTGGCACCTTGGTCAATCCAGCTTCTAGCCAGACCTCTGGGTTTGTGAACGCCTTGGCTTCCCAGGCTGCCTTTGGTCTGGGTAGCAGTGGGCCTGTAAAGCAACAGACCCAGCTTGGCTCAGCTTCTGCTCAAAGTTCCTTGGCCCCTGGAAGCAGTTGGCCTCACCTTGAATGAAAGGCTGCAACCAAGTTCTTCAGTCAGTGTGAACTTCCTTGTGAGTACCTCTGACATGCAATCCTTGTTTTCTGTCTTCGGGAAGTAAATTGCCTGCTGTGAATTGATGGTAAACTTGAAATGGAACCTTAATGACATGCCTATGCCTTACCCCTGCTCCTCACAGTTCTGCTTTGTGTTATAGGTTTTGGTCCAAGCCTGGAAGTGCTTCCACTGACTCGAGCATTTTAGCTTCCACTAACTTGTGCGTTTGGACTTCAAATAAAATTATTTGATATAAAACTAATTCGCTGTGACTGTTGTTGCTCAGACCTGATGGATCTAAAGTGCATCTTGCTTGAGAACTTGAGTTGCTCTTGATCTGGCCTCAGTAATGACCATTTACGCAAAATGGCCCTAGTCCATCCCCAATTTCTAGATATTTAGACTCCACACAAACTCTGCATGAGCAGAGTGTATCATAAAATGCAGTTATGACACTACCTGGTAATCCTGAACTTTTACATGACCTATTAATGTGTTACCAGTGGGGTGGGTGATTTGTCCTACAGAAATGTGACCTTGGAATAGGAATGTCCTTTAGTGGGCTGTTGGTGTAGCCATAAGCCCTGCATTTGTGGTCCTGATTACCAGAGTTTCTATTTCATTTTGTGAGTGGCCACTCATGTTGCTGTAGTTGCCAGATTTGGAGATCCTGGTAGCCAGTTGGCAAAACTTAATTGGGGAAGGGGAGTGTGTAAGGTAGGCTAGTGAAATGGGTGATGCTGTGGTATTCAGCAGAAGCTTATGAGAAGCCTCCCCCAATCCTGGCTAAGTGTATCATGGTGAAACTACTTCTGAGTAGTCTTAAGTAGTGGTGGCACAAACATCTGTAGCCCAAGCTACATGTCTGAAAAGGGGCATTTTAACAATTTGGAACATGAAGTCAATTCTGTGTTCCTTGTTTTTGGGTGAAGGATTGGTATGTGCTAAGGGAAAATCGCAAGAACTTGAAATATTTTGTAAATGCTTTCCTGTTTAAGTGTGTGTGTGTGGTTTTTTTTTTTTTTTTTTTCTTCCCATGTCAGTGCAGTGAAGTCTTTTGGGGAAATGTGAGGATTAGTTTGCACTGGGCCTGCATATGCATAATCCCTGTGTATTGAGAAATAAAATGCAGTCTCATTTTGAATCAATATGGGATGATCATGTTGGGTCAGAAGATCCCTTTTTTTGGGGTTTCAGTTTCTCTCCAGTACTGCTAGAAATTGTAGCAGGTGGGAGGAGTAAGGCTGAGATGGGCGGAATGGGTGTTCTGGGGGTGTTTTCCTGCGGTTCCTTTCTGGCCTTAAGAACATAACTGAAGCTTTATGGCACTGGAAAGTTTTTAATTTCTTCATTTAAGCTCATTTACATACTGCATTTTAATTTTGTTCTGGTAAGTTTGGACAGTACAGATCAGTTACAAGTTGGCAAGCCAAAGTAGCAATACACAAATCAAGGGAATTTTGTAGATTTTTTTTTTTTTTTTTTCCTAAGGGCAAAGGATGTTTAAGATGATGGCGAAATTTATTTTTTTCCCCTGAATTAAGTTGCTTCTTAATTTTAAATACAATAGTTGTCCTAAATAATGGGCATTGCTCACAAAGGGTCATCTGACATTAAATAAAATGCATATAGGAAATTTATGTAGTATCCATGGTTGTTAGACTGTACTTTGGCTGTTTTAATTTGGCTTTTTTAATTTTAAAAAAGATTAAATGGAATGTGCTCAACTGGGCTGCTTTGGTACTCATGGGTTATGCTTAAATTCTGCTGCAATTTCAGTCGTATAACAATTCTTAGATTGCTATCCTTTAGTTACCAGTGTAATGTCACATTCAGATTTAAGACAATTTCCATTTTAGGATCACCAGTACAAGTGTTTCACTTTTGTAAAATGGACACTACTGTATATTAACATTATACAGTATAATAAATATGCATACCCTTTGAAACTAAAAGATTCAGTGGTTTTCCTTAAATACTGGGAAATTTGAGGAAACAACGCAGTGTAAAATTCACCGTACCCCAAAGTCTTTGTGGTAATGAAGAATACATTGTCATTTTTTTTGAAGGTGCGGAAGACTGACCTTTATAGAATTATCTGGGGACTATTTAAACCTTTCAGCACTGCTTCAGAAAACAAGCCCCCTGATGCTTGAAAAGTTCTTTATCGACATACCATTTTCAGGGATATTGTGCTGTATTTGCCTGCTCACGCTGCAGAAGTTGGGAGAGTCTTTAACTCTTTACTCGCTGAGCTGTTTACTGCCGGCGTCTCAGTAGAACGCGCAAGCCGCTTTGTTTCACTGATTTTTTTTTTTTTTCTCAACCTTGGTCTGATTTTATTGTCTATGAGTGGAAAGAATAATGTTTCCAAATGCTTCGCAGTGCCTGGCGTCTTTGAACCCTATAATGAAACAGAATGCTTTATGTTTTAATGCAGGAAACAATTTAACATTCCGTTTTCTCCTTGAAGGCCTTACTGCAACTAGGGAAAAGGCATCTCCTTTAATCTTTTCTTTCATGCTTGGCAGAAAGAAACCTCATGCATTTAAATGGGACTATAAGCTGATGCTTGTAACTTAACTAGGATCTGCAGTGTCTTATGTTGATGGTGAAGGAATCACATCTATACTTTTTGACACACGTCTATTCTATTCATTTCTTTTCACAAACAATGCTCATGATTTTCTCATTTCTTGTACATTATATAGATTTGAGAAATATCGTTTCAAAATGTTATTCTTGGCAAACAGGCCTTGAAGCTATGTAGATATCTGGCTAACTAAAGGCAGCTAAGGCTGCCCGCTGAAGGATGACAGTGATGTTATCCGGCTCTTAGTCACAATTGGTTTACAAGATAGTCCAGATTGGTGACGTACGAGCCGTGTTACCCAGGCTGTGGTTTGGAAAAACACCTTTACCTGGTCAATACATTCTTGGACTTCCAAGAGAAATAGTTGTACGGTTGCATGACAGACAGATCTTTTGTATAAACCTCATATTTCAGATTGTTGTAACTTTACAATAATGCATGTAATAACATATTACAATCAGATGCAAATGGTCATTTCATATGAAGAAATTCTAAACTCATTATAACAGGCTCTATCAGTCCATCCTCAAGTAACCCCCAGGAACGGTAGGACTACGGTAGCACTCAAAGTGTATTGCTGAGAAATGTTTTTAGGAAAAAACAAGTACAGAAATGTTAAATTAGTAATTTATTAATAAATGCCATGTTAAACCAGCTTTGATTAATTATGGCTAACATTAATACAGTTAGTACTGAAAAGTACATTCTAGAGAACATGAATGAGCTGGACTCCTCTGTTTTCACCACCGTTATGAAATGGAATGGCTGCATATTGGTGCTGATTTCGGGGCTTGGGTTTTGAGATTGTGTGACAATGATAGAGCACATAACCTTGTATGGATGAAGATCAGCCTTTCAATTATCAATGTTTATATAGCACTGTTTTAACTAAAAGGTTTACAAAGTGCTTTACAGACATTTTACTAGCAGAAAAAAAACTGAATTAAAATGAGCACATAAGAAATCCCAACAAGCTCATTAATAATATACCACCAAACATGCAGGACTTTCTCCAACCATAAAGATAATTTACTTTGGATGAAATTTGAGTTGACACTTCCTGCACAACTCAAACATGACCTAAAAGGACTCGACAAGTCCTTTTAAAGCCGCGCTATATGCGTTTAGCACCTTCATTTTCAAAAGGTTTTCTGAAGTATTTAAAAAAATATATAGGAAGTTTCTTACTACTTCTAGTCTGTCACTTCTAAGGCAAAATAAATGGAAATACGTTAAATGAAATAAAAAAAAAAAATGAGCTTGACAGTAAAATAAAAACCATGAATTGCAACAGCTGGATTGCTACATTTAGTTATAATTTTTTTTTTACAATTTTTTTTAATGGTATCTCCGCCCATCTTCCACTGACGTATATTGGCCAGCGGGTTGGGGAGCCTGGAGAATTTCCCAGACAGCATCGGGCACGAGCCAGATGAACTAGATCAATTTATGTGAAAGCTATGACGTACTAGATATGATGCAACTTTCACTTCATTCAGGCTGAAAGGAAATGCATTTGAGGAGGGATAATTGTTGAAAACATTATTCACCAAATAAATAAAATGAATAAATAAAACAAAACATTGCCTGGTATGGTGTTAGAGTGCTGCATTTGCAAATGGACGGGAGGCCTGGCACGTTATACCGTGTATCTACATTGCCGACTGGTGGGGTGTGATGTTATAGTGTGTGTGTGGTTTTTCGCTGCAACTCCTTAATTAGATTACCAATTTGTGGATTGGTTGGTTGAAGAGTTCTCACACCTGGCTTTTAACAAAGTTATGCTAAAACTCTGGATACAGTGCAGTATATAGTGAAGGATTTTTTCTTACTCTCTTTTTCCCTCATTGGCTGTTAAGAACTGAAAGTATATTCGGAATGGAACCAGGATAATTGTTGGAATGTAAGAAAACAACTAATCAGAAATGAGTTAAGAGAGCACATAAACTTGTAGAATCTAGACTTGAGTAATGCTTGCTCATAATGGCAGAACGTTAAGTAGGATTTTTATCCCTTTATGAAATGAGGTTTAGAAATGGATTTGGGGACGTTTTGAGTGATTCAGTGATGTGAGTTCAGAATAAAAAACATAACATGACAAATAACATAAGCTGGTGAATGAATCCGTAGGCTGGTTACATGCAATACTGAAATGTAGCCTTGTGTTACGTTTGAGTGCAATAATTTTTACTTTTTTTGTGGTTTAGGTATTGTGCTAGTTAATGAAATTTCATGCTAAAGGGCCACAGAAACTATTGTCGAGTAAGTGTTCTTCACAAGTGTTTGCAGGCAGTTTATTTCCCCTTGGGAGATATCCATCAAAACAGACCTGCATCCCACACCAAGACTGAACTCATTATTCCCCCCGCTGTCGTCATTTCGGAGGTCTCCGCTGTCAGACTTTATTGTGCCTGTTATGAAAAAGTGCAGTAGGTAAAACTAGGAAATATTCGTGTTCCTTATTCATTATATATTTTTTTCATATCCAATACATTGAGTGCCCCATTTAAATCAAGCCATCGCAATTTTTTTTGTAATCATTTAGTCTGCTTTTACAGAGATGAGAAACTGGTTCAAAAATTACGTGTTAAAATGGAGTTGTAGTAAGAGTTCAGTGTATATAGTGATGGCATGTGGAAAGCCTGGCTTGTAATGCGAGCTTGCACAATTGCCTCTGAAGGTGGCCGTGAGAAATTCAGATCTGAAGTTCTTCCTTTTGCACATCAGTACACAGGAAATCTTACTTGCACCATTCAGTCAGTTGGTTCGATTCCCCGACAAGGTGCCCCCCCACCAGCATTGCTCCCCCGGGTGCTGAATTAGCTGTCAACTGTTATGTCGCATATGGCTAAAACGCAGAGGACTCATTCCGCTGTGGTGTGTCAACAATGACAATTAATCACCCTCACTTCACAGTAAAACAACACAGAACAAAGGCACTCGCAAAACATCAGATACGTAAGCACATAATACAGTAACTAAGAACTGCATAAGCGTGAATATATGAAATGAATATTAAAGAAAAGGTTCAAATAAATTACTTAACAGAACTGTAATTTTGTTAATTGGTTGTCCTTTGTGTTTTTGTTGGGTTGAGGGCTTTGTTACTGTTGTCCACCAAAACCATACAGTCTATAACTATTTTAGCTTGATCCTGTAGTCACTAGACACAGGTTAAGGAGTATGTTAGACCCCACCCCCAAAAGGAAAGTTATCGCCGGCACAGACCAGCATCGCTGTGAAATGCCTTAGCTCCTTTGTTGTCCATACAGCGCCAAATTCAATACTAGCACTCTCTACCCAGTTCAGTGATTTAGTGAGTATGTTACTAAGTTAATGTTAGCCCTTAGAACAGGGGTGGCCATTCTTATCCTGAAAGGGCTGTTGTGTATGCGGGTTTTCACTGCAACTCCCTAATTAGTGTCACGATTCGCCGGGCGTGCCAGGAGCGGAGCGGGGAAGCAGGAGCAGGACACGGAGGTTTGCAGGCGAAGCACAGGGGTTTATTTCAAAGGACAGGCAGGGAAACGCACACCACGACTATAGACGTCAATGACCGGACTGGGGGAAACAGACTTGAACGCAGACTAAATACACAGGATCATTAATACACAATGAGACACAGCCGGTAAAACACTAGGATTCTCACAAGGGCAATGAGGGGGCGCGGCACACAGGAGAATCGAACGGGCAGGGCGTGACAATTAGGTTACTAATTAGATGACTAATTGGCCGAAGAGTCCTCTCACCTGGGTTTGAATAGCTGGCCTAAAGGTGATCCCGAAAACCTGCATAAACACCGGCCCTTTGCGGGTAAGATTGATTAACCTTGCCTTAGATGTTGTTAAGCTTAGGTAAATGCTCTAGGTTGAATCTGTCCATCATCTTCTTAATTAGCTATGATTTAAAAGTGCCTGTAGTTTTCATTCAAAACAATGACTGAGTAGCATTAGCCATAGAGCTGGCACATTATAATCAAAGGGAATTCCTATAAATGTGTGTGATTAAAGTTGTAGATAATAGTATAGTTACCTGGTGAAGTTACAAGCTCTGTAAGCCATTAATTCTACTTCCTGCATCCACTGTTCTGTCTTTAAAGACACGCCACCTCTTTGGACGGTCTCCCGGAATTCAGTGTCCCCCTTGATTTCTGCGAGTAATTCATGATCTCCCGGAAATCATGTTCAAATCCTATCCTGCTTTCCAAATGGTCATTTTCATGGCCACTGTGCAAAACGTGACACTAAACCAAAAAAAGTAGAGTAGCGCCAACTGACTTTCCACATTCTTCAAAATAGTGTTGAGGCAAAATGTTCACGGTTATATTAATGGAAAGCCTACCTGAACTTTTTTAACTTTTTTAAGAGTTTGGGACGGTTTTAAAAAGTGCCCGAGTGCCCTTTTGCCCCTAGGGACATTCTGCTGCTGCTCTGTCGTGAAATGTTGCTGTCTTCAATGAAGTGCACAATTTTTTTTGCAGATTTTATTTATTTATTTGAACATTTTGTCAAGGGCAATGTAACAATTCTTAATGCATAGTTGAACTCATCTCTTAATTGATAATATTTTAGCACTTTTCCCTCCTTATACCGTAATTGGAAGTTTAGTCCATTTAAGCAAACCAGACCGATACCTTTCATTTTCTCTATTTGCGTATTGCTCCAAAATAATTATGATTGAACTCTTCTGTTATGGGCTCTTTCCTTCATACATTATTCATAATACCACTTTGCAGTACAAAGTGACAATGCCATATTTGCATTTAAATCATATTTCTGTCTTTTTTTAGCCAACTCGGCTAGTTTCTTACAACTCCAAAAGAATCTACCAGCGTTCTGGTCACAAGAACCCTGTTCACTGTCTGAAACTGAGGACACACTGACACACTAGTGGTACTAGTGGTACACTAGTGGTAAGATACCATGGCCTACTTTTGCACTGTGATAGTGGTAGCTATATTGTTACCCCCTGCCTCATCCATTTTTCCTAATTTAATGGAAAGGTTTCACTACACTTCAGAAACAGAAGGAAATCACATTCACTTGGATGTTCATCTTTTACCTCCTGGCGTACAGAATGTCTTTTAGTCACAGTCAGCAGAGCGAAAAGCCGTTCTCTGTGGCTCTTAACCCACAAACTGTAGCTGCACCAAAGTTCCCAGCGAAATAAGCCTTATATAAACACCCCATTATCTTTGTGCATTGCTGGTCTTAAAAATTAACGACTGGAATCTTTCGCAGTGTTTGTGTTAACGAGATAATTTTGGTGACAGAGGTTAAGAAGGATATTATAGCTGTTTAAGACAGTCTGAAAATATGGCAGGGAACTACACTATCAGCAAGCTATATAATTTGTGTGCATGATTTAAGTCACTGGAGAACACTGAGGTTAGTTTTTGTCTTGTACTTAAATTCAATGTTAGACTGAAATACCAGTCTGAGTGAAAGACAGTTATGGATATCATGAATATCATTTTAAATTTTATAGTTTATACATTTTATAGATTATAGTTTATATTCACATAATAAAGTTTGTGCTAAATCAATACTTTGCATTTGCATCTTGGATTATAGTCTTGAAAGACTATATATAGACACCTATAAAGATATTACTGTGATATTTTCAGTTTTTGGAAATCCTTATCAATTTACGAACGCATATATTTATTTTCATTGGTATCAAAGAAATCAACACTGAATGCTGCATCTTCCTCTTTCCTATTTTTTTTTATCAGGGCATATTCATGCTAGTTTGGAATGATTATATTCATATAAATTGTTTTTTTCTGCAGTTGTCATAATAAAACCTAGATTACTGCTGAGATTCATTTGCAAGGTGAAACATTCTTCTGATAAACAGAAATAAGAACGACACAGACTGGCTGGATATGCAGACGCCACGATAGCCCGTTTTCTGCTCTATAGCTGCATGAAAGATTCAAGTTATCAGTCCCATGGTAATAAGCTGTTTTTTTTTGTTTACAGTTCCTGCAAACATCTATAAAGTTTCAGAAGACATCACTGTCAATGAAGGCAGCAACGTGACGCTGAGCTGTCTAGCCAGCGGGAGGCCAGATCCGTCCATCACCTGGAGGCTGCTCAACCCATCAGGTATGAGCACTGCTGAGTCAGGAGGAAGCATGTCTGTCTGCTCAGTATTTAATTACACAGTCCTTAAATCATATCGACATCTGTTATTTTATGTTTTTTTACTTGAGTTTGTATGAGGTTTACCGATAGCTAGATCATAATATAAATAAAGTATTCCTCACTTGTAAATTGACCTTAGTGATTGTAGTCTTCTTATAGGGCTAGTATACTTTTTTCTTTCTGTCCATCCATCCATCTTCTAACTTCTTATCTTGGTCATGGGGAGACTGAAGCTTGACCAATGGTACTTTTTTGTTTTCATAGTGAAATTTCAAAATCAAATTACATTTTCATTTTTGTTACATCTAGTTATCCACTTCCTGGTCTTCCTTGAATAAGCTACAAGCTTAACAGTACTTGTGATATCATTATATTATTAAATATCAGACATACACACACTGCATATACTTACACGCGCAAGAGTACACTAGGGTCATTATGGTTACCAAACAACCACAAAAGTATTAGCATTTTAATTCCTATGGACAGGGATGAGATGCAAATCCTCTGCCACTGCATAAATACCTGTCTGAAATCCAGTTCCGTAGTCCTGTTCCAAAGTAATCCCCCATTTTACCACCAATGTGATACCCTAATTCAGCATATATGCATTATCTTGCATTCCGACTAGGAGGAACTGGGACAAGTGTCCTTTTAAGTGAGCCCAGTGCCATCATCAGGTCACTAGAAACTGATAGTGTTCCACAGTGGAGAAAAGACTATGCAAATTACAAGCACTCTCTTTTGGGCTACCAAGTGGTGGATAGAACCAAAATGAGCGGATGGGAAAGCGCTCCAGCACTACTTCGCATGTGGACACACACACACACACACACACAAACACACAGACTTGCGTGCCTATCTAAATGGGGACCGTCCATTCATTTCTATGGGAAAATCCCTAATCCTCATCACGATACTCTTAACCCCAACCCAGGCCTAACCTTAACCATAAGTAACCAACCCAAATAAACAGACTTTTGGCATTTTTACTTTTTTGATTGCATTCACAGATTTTTTTTATAAAACTGAGGTTATCCAAACAGGGACCTAAAAAATGTCCCCAAAGGTAAGGAAGTTTCAGGTTTCCCCACACTTTAGGGATATTTTGGTCCCCACATGTGATCTATGCAAACCCACAGACACACACACAGTTATCTGTGGATAGTGCTTACTTGCATTGTGAAAGGCAGTGTGACACATGAACATAACTCCATATACAGTACATTAATGAACACCCACAAAGCAAAAAAAAAAAATGCATTCACCTAAAATATAACTGTCAGAAAACTGAATCTACTTAAAACAATTTAACAGTAAATTTAAAGGTAAACCATATCCCTGATAAGTAGGCCTATATCAGGCACTGTTCAGTAAATCACCAGCAGTACCATACCTAATTAATTTTCATATATGCAGTGCTAATGCAGAGCCTCCACATTTCTGCCACTAATGACCCCATGGGGTCCCGACTGAGCCACTTTGTCGTCTTTATGCATAGTGAAATCAGCAGCCTAAGCTTATCTATGCTGTCATTTTCATCAAAATAATCCATGCTTCATAGGGAAGATACACCGATTAAAGTACAGTATAGTCTAGTTTCAATTTTTATTTGTCCCAGACTTACACTGTACTTGTACATGTGTTTTAATTAAAATGTTGTTACATTTTTAAACTCAAATGAGTCAACCTCACCATCATATATTTTATCGCGTATTGGCGTCTACAGTAAAAATAAATCAGTGACTGATAGCATCTTCTACTGTCTTGAGATAGTTACTGACGTGGAAGTGGTGCACAATGTGGATCAATTGGCCAAATTCAGTAATGGCGATGTAAACAAGAAATAGTAAATTTGCAAGATTGAAAGGGTTGTAAAGTCACAGGGGTATTAACAAATCTATGCACATGCATTATTTATGAATGCCTTACAGTTATAGAGCTAGGTAACTGTAGGGTTTGTTCCATGTCTTTGGAATAGAGTGGTTTGTACAGAATCCCACTGACATAAGAGTTTATGCACTGTTAATTGGCTGTTAAGGTCAGGTGCATGTATTTATATTAAGCATTGCTAAGTGATATATAATTTATTCATCGACTGCAAATGTTCCTTTTGGCGCAGTGAAGAACTCGCACAAAATCAGATGGGTAGCAGGTGAGCAAATAAAATAAAAAAGTAGTCACCACATTTTTTATCCAAATTTGAAGGGTAGTTGTATAATGTATGCAGATATAAAGAGAATTGCATGGGTTCTATTTCTTTAATAGTTTTGTCTGTATGTTTGGATGTACAGGGATTGGTCAGGGGGTTTTCAAGAGCACCAAGATGGCCATTTTTCATTCTAGATTTGGGGAGTTATCAGCATTTTCAGTATAATTATAGAGTTCCAAGATCCAAGGGCATAGAATGGGGTTTTAATGCTGCACAATGAGTAACGGAATGCACTAAAAAATCCAAGGGTCAGGGTCAGAACGCAAGCCAAGTTTAAAGCAATCCAAATCAAGCCAAGTCCAAAACTGGCAGAAAAGAGTCAAGGATCCATGAACCACAGCTGGCCACCAGATCAGCAGAGTAGGCAGAGTGGTTTATACTTCAAAGAGATCCATGTATTATCCTTGAGCTATGAGATTAGGAGGATTAATTAGCAGGCAATGTTTATGTCTAGTACTATGGGAAGCCAGAAGAGGTATGGCTAGGCCTGGTTGTTGGAAATGTTAACCGTTGGCAGGTCCTACATTGTTGTGTCATGTAATATACATGTTGCATGTTTAGTAAATTTATAAAGGTTATCTATATTGGCAGCAATCCGATTACAATGAATTGAATTGTAATTATTCATGCCAGTTTATGACAGCCAACCAAGCTGCATGAATTTGAATACTTTTGCTGTTTAGAACTCAGAACTGTTTTGTAACTCAGATATTATCGAATTCCTTTGCTAGTTCACTCCAAAAGGAGCAAACATTTTATCAGTCAAAAGTGTTTCAGTTTCAGGCAGTCAATTTGTACCTCATGGCGTGAGTATGATTGTATGGTCAGCCAGACGCATAGCCAGCTATTTCCTGGAGGAAAATGATCATTGAGTTTGTTCACTTGAGACTGCAATGGTATGTATTACATTTTGAAATGAGGGTGTTCAAGGATGATTGAGGCTAGATTTATTCTTGTTTATTGTACTCAGTACCCAGGACATTGATATGTGTTAAAATTATGTCATTATAGCACAAACTAATCTCCTGTCATACACAAATCGTTTAGGAATTCTGATGCTTAGATAGTTATCAGTAAACATCTCACATACTAATACTCCAGTGTGGGTGGCACCCGGGTGTTCCACTGCCTTGTGTCCTGTGCTGCATGAGGTAGACTTCAGACCCCTCTCTGTTTCCCAGTGGTATATAAACAAGTGGAAGATAGATGCTATTCAAGTGTACATTGTTAGATTTTTATCTCAACTGTTCTTTTTTTTATCTTTCTTTTCCACTTCTTTTTCGCACATCTCCATCAAAATTTTCTATTACTTCCTGCTCCAGCTTCCCGGATATCCCTTTTAGTGCTTACTGGAAGATTTTAATTACATTTTTAATGTAACCAGTCACATAAACATGGATACCGATGCATTGTTATTCTCAAAATCATTCACCTATTTCCCAGATACACGGTCACAGTTACCCTGGCAGGGAGCATAAGGCAGGGGAACGCACTGGACAGAATGCCTGTCCCTCATAGGACACACATTGGCCAATTTACAGATAGTAATTGACCTAACAGCATGCTTTTGGAATTCAGAGTGAAACCAGAGTCCTCGGGGGAAAGGAAACATAACACAGACATGGTTTGAACACCTAAAACTTGGTTGCTTAATAACCATATCACTGTGCAATTAGTCATATTGGTGTAATTCTTATATCACTCTGCCCCTACTGTGCAGTGCATATTCTTCCGTTTTCCCATTGGCCAGCTTAGTCCCGTATTGTTGATCATACACACGCGTGAACCTTTGACAAGTGACGTGGCCGTCAGCTTCATTTCTACACCATAGTCCAATACTGCTTCTCAGTGGAATCATTTTCAAGCATATCCCCCTACAATACTTGTGCCTTAAGATTTGCTTTCAAAGCATTTATTACTCCCAAAAGATATTAAATTGCTTCTTTAACCCTCTTAGCCTTTTGAGCAATTATGAAAGCCCTGCTCGGAAAGTCTACTCAGAGGTTTCTTTAAATCCTGAGACAGCATGGTATATTACCACAGATCTTGTTATTGCTTTTATATCGGCAATACATATTTGTAATGATGATTGGCACTTATTACTATTTTTACCAAAGAGTACAGTAACTGAACCTTGCAGTTCAGCTATTTTTATTCAGAGCACTAATTCTTATTTACCTATATTTATTCTATAAGATGAATCAGTTCATCTGAACAATTT
The DNA here is from genome assembly GCA_026774425.1 of Petrocephalus zakoni. NCBI lineage: Eukaryota > Metazoa > Chordata > Actinopteri > Osteoglossiformes > Mormyridae > Petrocephalus > Petrocephalus zakoni. The sequence continues at coordinate 6,451,258 of JAODKN010000038.1, forward strand.
GAGTTTGGCCATTCTTTTAGAAAAGCATTCAAGTAGTTTTTGTAACCGTTTGGAAAAATGAAAATCCTCAAAAATACGTAGAGTGCATGCACAAAGAGGTGGGGGCGATACTGGGTTTTCGCAGTCCTCTTTTGATGAAGACGGAAGGCCGGCTTTGACTCCTTTGCAAGCCACTTGACATTACCTCACACCCCCACCCTGCAGCCACAATTCTGACCCCAGGGAGTGATGAATTGCTGATTGGGGAGAGAGGGGCGATACATGCGGAATGAGATGGCACAAGCGAGAAAAAGTAACATGATAAACATTTCCAGGCAGCACAGAAGTAATAATCAGATATGGAGCAGTGGTGGGGAGATTTATTGTAATAGTATTTGGGAAGCATTAATGCAGGTCATCTCTGGGACAGTGTAAAGGCAGAACATTATTCTGCTGGAGCCATCTGCACTATCATATTGCCTTGGTCCAGAATGGACTTCAAATTATTACACTGTAAACCTATTACGCTCAACACTTACACTTAGCCTACTACAACAGATTTTACAGGCCCATGTCTGGAGTTGTAATGGTAAAAGGCAAAATGAGAGGGAAATGCCATGGAAATTGTAATTTATGTATTGTATAAATGCATTACAATATAGCATTAATTACTTGCTAAACTAATTTTCTGCAACGAAAACCATTTAAACCATTTACAGTTGTCGATTTAATTCGGGAAATTAAAATGAGTGAATATTAAGAATTAAATATACACAATAGTAATATGGAAGACTAGTAAAGAATCCATGGATATATGACTATATATATATATATATATATATATAGATATATGAATTAAAAGTATAGTTTTGAGGGCAGTCTTTTTAGAAAAAGCAATACCCATCTCATTTAGCCAGATGCAAAGTGTGTAATCTATTAGCTGGAACCTGGAATCATCAAAGATGGCTTTCACAAAACACCAGAGAGAAATCAGTAATGAGAAAGTTTAGTTTTGATAATATAGAATTATATCCCATCCATACTGCATCCATCCATCCAAACATGGAAATTGCAAACCTGTATTCTTATTTGCCAGAAGCAAATGTTGTCAGTAGTTGATTTTCTAAATGCGAGAGAAAACACAGGACTGTTGCACCAGAAAAAAACATATCAATACTGTTTCTGAGAAATGGAAATGCAAAAGGATCCTCACAAATCTAGTGTGTCCCATGGCATGTGGCTCAAGGGAGAGTCTGCAGGCTCAACCCGAACCAGCACTGGCAAGGTCTTATGAAAAACTGCTTTTAAAAACTGATGTGCCATGCATTCTGATTTACCAGTAAAGTTTCTGTGCTTTTGATGAGCCTTAAATCCTACTGTCACAACGCTTTCAGGTGGAATAATAGATAAGATAATTAACAACATTGAAATACTAATAAAGGTATTGTTATTATCTATTATTGCAGTCTGTTCTGTCTCTTGCAGCCGAACCTCTGGATGGGGAGGAGTATCTGGACATATCGGGCATCCTGCGGACCCAGGCTGGGAAATATGAGTGCAAAGCAAGCAATGATGTTGCCACCCCCGACGTTAAATACGTCAATCTCGTCGTCAACTGTAAGTATAGCAAATGAACTAACGAATAAAGGTGTAAATAGATGGGAAATTGGCATTTCGAAAATAGAAAAGTAAAACATAACTTTTTAAGTGACTTGAGATTGTTTCAAAATGAGCCCTTCTAGCTGCAAGCCTCCGTGTTCTATGACCTTTTGATCTCGGTGAATGTTTCTTTGTCCTGATCTCTGGCACCTTGATCCTGGTTCCAGCTCCTCTTACGCTCTTCTGGTAATGTTCTAAATTAGTACTGAACCCTTGGCCCACACCTGCTTATGCATCACTCTGTGATTATGTCCTAGTGGCCACCAATAACACTAAGGACCATAATACAGGATGTACCTGGCCGGGGTGGGGAGCCAGGGTCTGAATACAGAAAACATGAAATGGACTCTGCACCACTTGAAGTTGGCCTTTGCCAAGCAGAGCCTGTCCTTAGTAACTAGCTATAGTAGCTAGCGATGCTCCCAGTGGCACAGTTTGTCCTTAGCATACAGAAACCGCACACCTCTGCTGCAGAGAATAAAGCTGTCTCAGAGAACGCAGCTGTCTTTATGATTCTTCTCTTTCACCAGCCCCCAGGTAACAGCCTAACCACTGGCAGGGTTTCCACAAAAAAGAGTAAGGCCTCTGTCCATACAGGGAGTACCACAGTCAGGGTCATAGCTGTCTGGGAGGGGTAGGCTTAGAATTTGACTTGTTCCTTCTTTATCATCCCAGATAGTGCGTAAAAAGTTTGACTGTCATTCTCCTCGTCGTAGACAGCTACACGACAGAAAAAAGTACAGAGCCTCTGCTCACCACAACATGATTAAAAACAGGAACAAACAATAAAACATATACAGTATAAAGTAAATGAGCCAATTCAATAAAAAATAAATAAAACAAACGATAAAACAGCCATACGGTAAATAAAATTATTGATGGTTGCAAAGAAATGTGCACAATTCTGCATTTGCGCTATTTTATTATTAATTAGGTCATTTAAGTGTTTTTTAGAATGTATCTACTGCATGTGTGTGTTTGGAGAAGCGGTGAAATGCAATCCCTGTACTGTAAGTAAGGCGTGGTAATATTCTAGGAGCTACGTTATGAACTTCTTTTACTCTTGTAATACAGCTCTTATGCAGGTCTGATACTAGAACATCTCACAGACCTATTCTAGCTATCACAAAGGCACATATAAGCTTTTTGCAATCAGCAGTGGAAAGCATGTTGTAGATCTTGGCGATATTTTGAAGGTGCTAATATGCTATCCTGGATACCCTACTTCTTAAAGCTAATGTGACTATGGAAAGTGACACATACATTCAATTCAACTCAATTTATTTTTGTCTCAAAGCACATTACATTACCCCTGCCCAGTGCCCCCAGAGAGCAAGCCAGAGGAGACAGTGGCAAGGAAAAAACTCTGTAGTAGGAAGAAATCTTGAGAGGAACCTGACTCAAAGGGGGAGCCCACCCTCCTTGGGTCAGCAGAGGAAATCCAGAATAACAAAGTCCTGATTTATGCAGAAGTGTGAATAGTCAAGGTATCAATATGGAAGGTCCAATGGAGTTATAGATGCTGATGTCTGGGCAGGCAGGTGAGGATGCTGCTTCTGTCAGCAGGATGGAAGGGTGGTGTGGTCCATTAGCAAGCAGGTGAGAACAGGCAGATATGTGTAGTCAGGCTGGGTGGGCAGGCAGGGAACTGCCCACCATCAGGAGCTCCAGGACAGACTCCCTTATGGTGCAGGGGAGATGTGAGCAGTGTGCTAATAAAACCGTGTGACAAATGGATGAAATTAGATGGAGTAATTTGTAGAGCGGCATGGAGATAAGGAGGCTCCAGCAGGTCTAATTAACTATGGCAGCTTAACTAGGCAGGAGAGGTGGGGGGATCACAGGAATAAGGAATCCCTGAGCACCAGCACTCAAAAGACACATGGCACACGTGAAGCCAGACAGCACTGGACACCCAGTTCATCCAAAATCAATGATGCTACTCCAATGAACTCTGAGCCGCAGACAGTTAAGGGTGGAAGCTAGCTGTTAGCTTTATCACCATATGTTAGATCAAACAATGGAGTTGTTCCCTTGACTTAAATATTGTGGATGAGTCTGAATCACAGACATTTGCTGGCAGACTATTCCAAAACTTTGGCACCATATAAACGAAAACTCTACAGCGAAATGCAGACCGTTCCACTCCAGGCACCTGCCAGGTACTCTGCCCCTTGAGAGAAAGGCAAACAAGAGGGTTATATGGAACAATAAGCTACTAATATACTCCAGTGCTGCACCATTCAGTGCCGTAGAAGTTAGTAGTCAAACCTTATAGTCGATACAAAACCTAACCAGAAGCCAATGGAGTGATGGCAATGCATGACTAATATGCTCACATGGCATAGTTCTTGTTAGGACTCATGCTGCATCTGACTGCACCAACTGAAGTTTGTTTAATGATGCAGAGGTTCACTTAATCGATGAGGCATGGCAACAGTCAGGTCTAGAGGTTATAAAGGTGTGCACTGACTTTTTGCATCCTTTAGTGAGAGAATTGCCCTGAAGTTTTGTGATATTCCTCAGATGGAAGAAAGCTCCTTTAGCCATGTTAATTATGTGGACATCCAGAGACAAGGCAGATTCAGTAGTGACACCAAGGCTTTTAGTCACTTTGCTTACACTGACCAGGCAGCCTCCGAGCTTTAAGCCATCGACAGGCCCCTGGGTTGTCCTAGGGCCCAGTAGTAATACATCTGTTTTGTCAGGCTTTAACAGAAGGAAGTTACTGGCCATCCAGGTCCTAACTTCAGCCAGGCATTCCTCAGTCTTTGACAGCTGTGGCAGCTCATCTGTTTTAACAGATATGCACATCTGTGTGTCATCTGCATAACAATTAAAACTCACACTGTTTCCAAATAATATTACCAAGGGGCTTGTGTTGTCTGAATACTGATGGAAGCTGATGTTATTTTTATTAATTATATTTGCCAGTGGTAGAATATGAGGGCTGATGCTCCCAGCATCAAGGCCTGGGGGAGTTCACATGAAGTACTCATACACGTCAACCTGGCTGGAGTGAAAACAGTGAGATGGCTCATTAAAAACCTGTTGACTTTGGTGAAGACTGAACTTAAGTGCCATCTCCTTTAACTTGCTGACCAGGTTGGGGGGGGGGGCAGATCTGTTTGGCCGCACGACATCCCGTGGGATTTAGACCTGAGGTCCATGACATGGCCACAAGCATTAAAAAAACAGGAGTATCACAGGTGAACCATGAGACACCTATGAGGGCTTAGTGAGGCATAGTAATCCCGAGCAGTCAGATAAGATCTAAAGCAGCCTGATACTGAGCTGGTGGAGCCAGACAGTAGGAGAAAATCTTATGGGTAATGGTGCCAAATGCAGCACTTGGATCAAGAGGAATTAAAATAGGCAGTTTTTACTGAGTCTTTAAAACATTAAAAAGTGCTATCTCAGTACTACTGTGGATTCTAAAAGCAGCCTGTAATTTTTCATTGAGATTATGACCATTGATCTAATCATCACTCGCGATAGGCACTACTCAGTGATCTGGCCAAAGAGAGTAAGATTAGAAATAGATGTGTAATTATTAATCACAGTAGAATCAGGATCTCTTTTCTCACAGAAAGGTCTGACAATGGCTGTTTTAAATCTAAGTGGATAAATCCCCTGCTGCAGTGATTAACAACTCTCAGAATATCATCTCATAATACATTCAAAACCTGTTGAGAAAAATTTTGCAGAAATAGGATCACATTCACAGCTGGAGGATTTTAGACAGACCATGCTGAGGCCCAAGCGAGTGTCAAGACATCTAACAGAAAAGTTCTGCATCCTAATACTTGCTGTATAGTGTGGTCTGTAGGGGGCAGAGTTCCCAGTCTACTCTGTGATGGCACTAATTTTGTTAGTAAAAACAACTGCTAATTCATTGCACTTGTCACTCGAGAAAAACTTGGGTGAGGTGAGTGGTGGGGGCAGTGCCATACAGAGACTTTTCAAGGGTTCACCTCCCTGGGTGTGGGTTAATCATTAGCAGTTTTGGCCACTAACAAAAGTAATCCATTACAGACAAGTCCAGGTCCAGAAAGTACAAATACAGACCAAGGTTTTGTTTCAGCCAACTAGTTGAGTACTCTGTGACTGTGACTCTTTATACTTAACTGGTTAGTTGTGGGGCTGCACATGAGTACAAAGACCAAATGCAGTTTTTGAAACAGAGGCAACTTGTAACAATATTTTTGGACCTGCTGAACATCAAAACATCAAGCAACTGGAAGCCTGGAATACCAGCGGAAGACCTCACCTCCTACTGTGAGCTCAAACCAGTTTCTCCCAGTATAGAGAGTCGTTCCATGCTTTCTTAAATAATTAAACTCTGAACACATTAAATCCACTCTTAAATCCCCTCTTGCCGGCAAAAACAGCTCAGACCCATCGAGTCATGGACTCCCCAAGACCTCTGAAGGTGTCCTGAGGTATCTGACACTAAGACATTAGCAGCAGATCCTTTAAGTCCCATAAGTTGTGAGGTGGGGCCATCATGGATCAAACTTGTTTGTCCAGAACATCCCACAGATGCACGACTGGATTGAGATCTGGGGAATTTGGAAGCCAAGTCAACACCTTGGCGGATTGCTGTTATAATGGTGGATTTGCCAGGTAGTAGAAAAAAGTGCTTCTTTGCAGGGGAAAAGGACCTGCTTGTGCACAAAGTGAAAGTATGAGCAGATCATCTATGGAAACAGCAGGATTCCTCTAAAGCTTCTTGAGTTTTCAGTTCATAATCATAATTACAGTAGTACCACCATCTGGACCAAGACCTGCCACGGATAGCCGAATACACCTAGCCTACCCTAGACGGAGCTCGTAACACGGATAATACATGCATTGCATACATAATGTGACTTTCACGTTCTTATGATACATTTTAATTGATAAATTATGCACAGGAAGACATTACCAACATTAAATGCAGTAATAATAAAGTGTATTGTACATTAGTATACAGTACTGTACAGTAAGGTACTCTCTTGAATGAACAGGAGTCAGACATTTTACCCTAATTCTCAAGAGATGATATAGTAATGAAAAAAAGCATAATGTATCAAATGATGAAAGAACAATGGAAATTATGCTTTTTATACCCCACAAATGGTAAAGGAAGAATGCAAAAATATTTTACAACGAGAAATGTTATATCACGTAACTGTACATTACTTGTAATGAGAAAATTATTTGTTTAAAAATACCTTAGCCTATTGCAGGTACTCACTGGCTTACAGCCTGTACTCGCTAGGTGCACAGTTTGAAGCCATTTCTGGAATTTTTAAACTTCTTTTTTGGACTGCGGTAAACCATAGCTACTGAATCCACTGACACAGAGGTTCAACTGTAGTAATCTGGCAGTTCTAATTCTGATGGATAATTCCGATGTTTATTATGAATAACCATTTTGACCATTTAGTTTTTTGATGTACAGATTAATAATCTTTTACATTGTAATCCTTTCATTTCTAATCGTTTGCATGACAAACTTGATAACGTGCCCTTTAAATAACAGTGAAATACTGCACCATTGACTTTTAGCCAAATTCTTGTTGATCAATAACGCAATTGCTTTCCACTGCCTCGAGATAGCAAATTAAAACTGATATGCCTATGGGCGCTCAGATGGGTGCGAGTACATTTGCTATTTAAATGATGTGGGTGGTGGGTGGGAAAATGCCGACTGTGTTGGGCTCATGCTAGCAAAGACTCGTGCTGCACCTGGTGCCTTTTCACTCTGGAGGTACAATAGGGCACTATATCTTCTGCATGTGTGGTCTTTTGGAAGACAGCGTGTCTCACTGGCCTCTTCGTCTGGTGACAGTCACAGTTGCTTACCACCCCAATGCAAGTAACCAGGAAAACTGAGCTAAGTTCCACCTCTCTCGGAATTTGGCCAAGACAAACTGGTTCAGAAAGGGATATACCCCTTTCTTGTGTTCTTCGTACTCATTCCTGTCTGACTTACCAGCCACTACTATACTCTCAATGGATCAATGGTGCATATGGAGTTGCCAGGTCTGCATGCAGATGTACGGTAAATGTGATATTAACATTTGAGTTGAACACATTAGCCCGTTTTGCGTGGAATGCCAAGTGGTTCAGGAAGAGTTAGGCCGCATGGTTTTGGTCATCTTGGATGGCATCCATGTACAATAACTGTTAGAGGTTATATAACAAATATTACTTTCTACAGAGCTGTTCTCAATGAGAGCAGCTACTGGATAATATGATAGGCCATAAACCATCCATTTTACATTACCACTTATCTAGTACAGTGTCACGGTGAACTTGGATAACAGGGCACAAAGCTGGGAACTTAAAATAAACTTTACATTAACTGCACCTGCACCATGTCTTCATAAAGCATTCGTAGAATATCCAGTGCATCATTATGATGCATTCATAGCACATTCATAAACAGCATGTAAGTATACCTTAACATCCTGACGTACACTATATGGACAGAAGTATGGGGACACAGCTCCTAATCATTGAATTAAGGTGATTCATTCAGACCCATTGCCATAGGTGAATGAAATCAAGCATCTAGCCAAAACATCTGTGAAAGAATGTGTCCTTCTGAAGTGCTCAGTGACCTGGAGCCAGTGGTACTCACATAGAATGCCACCTTTGCAATAAGTCAGTTTGTGAAATTTCTTCCCTGCTAATAATAATAATCATATAATGTTTCCTATTAGTATATATAAAAGCTGTTAAGGTTGTTAAGGATGTTAAGGTATACCTATATGCTGCTTATTCTCTGAATGCATTATGAAGGTGTACTGAATGTTCTGTGAATGCATAATGACTGCATTATGTAGGTATAGTTAATATACATGTAAAGTGTTATCAAATGTTTCGTTTAAAATGCAAATTAAACTATTTCTGACAGTGATAATTGAATCGTGTGCTGGTTTTGAAAATCAAAAATGCACAGATACATCTAAGCATTCATTGCCAGGATGAAGTTTCACATCACAAGG
>JAODKN010000038.1:6465711-6483301 GCA_026774425.1 Petrocephalus zakoni
ATATATATATGTAATATTATAAATAATAATATAATGCGAATACAGCAAAACTGACTAATTACTCTGGAGCCACAATTGACAGTTTAAACAATGACAATTATAATAATAAATAATTTGAGCCTGCCTTGAAAATAATTTAAAAAAATTGAAAAAATTGCTGTTACATTAATGAGTTAATGTGTGAATGACCCGTATAGTCCCCTTTGTGTAAATTCGACATTCATTTGGGAATTCAATAAAGAAATATTTATCATTATTCATAAAGTTTAATATCAAGTGTGATTAGTAATGATTAATCACAGAAAACTGTGTAATTAGTTAATTTTTAATCAATTCACAGCCCAATAAATAATATAATAAAATCTAATGATAATTAAATAATAATAAACAGGGTACATAGTCAGATGACACAACTACTCAATCAATTCACTCATTCCTTTTCCCCAATTAATGTGCAGTCATGCATCTCTTATCGATGGGATACATTCTGAGAAATATGTGGTTAGGTGATTTTGTCATTGTAGTTGAAGTGCATGATAGAGTGTAATTACACAAAAATAGAAAGTATAGCATACTACGCACCTAGGCTACATTAAACTTTTGAACAGGAAGATACACCTGAAAATGATGATAAAAAGTACAATATAGTAAATCTATTAACCAGCAATATAATTGTTTATTATCATTGTCAAGCATCATGTATAGTACATAACTGTATGTGCTATACTTTTATGAGACTGGCAGTGTAATAGGTTTGTTTACACCAGCATGTGAGTAATGTATTGCGCTATGATGTCATTAGGAAATAGTGCATATAGAGTTTCTCATCTCCAAAATAATCTTATGGAACCACCATTGTAAATGTGGTTCATAATTGACATCATTATATATGACTCTGATGTCCTTCATTCCATTCCCATGTCGGGTGGCTCTCGTTGCTGCTCCACCTGGAGCTAGTGTTACTGTGACATTTTTATTTCATTGTAATCTATAATAACTAAGAAATATTCTTGGTGTCATTATTTGACAACTGCTTTGATGTCAAAATATATTCAGGTAGCAGTAATGAAAATCACTTATGAAGAAAAATGCTGCTTGGAGTTCGGTTTTTTGCAAAACCATTTTCTGGAGGCTACAATAAATTGGGTGATTTTCATGAATAAAGAATACCAAGCATCACATTTCAACAAAAAGCATTATTTATTCGCTAAAAAGATGCCTGTTATGGCTGCTGATTTATTTTTGTAAATATATTCTAATGTACTGAGAGAGACAAAGGAGACTGGCAGGACAGGACCGCTGTCCCAACATCCTCACTCCATGCTAGGTTTGCCTGAAAATGAAAGTGAGAGTATGTAAAAGACATCAAAAGGTTGGGTGAAAGCTGAACCCAAAAGAGAGCAAGAGTTTTTCACCTCAAGAGTGAGCTGTCAAGTTGGCTCAGACTCAGCTTAGACAATCATGCTACCAAAGCAGGTGGCCTCACACCGACCCCCCCTCAGCCCGATGTGGCCCACTAGCAGGTTTCTCTCCTCTCTCCTCTGGCTCCACTGTCCCCTGTCCCAAGTCACACATAACGATATCCCAGGAAACAACAACATTTTCGGCATCCTCGAGAAAAAAATTGCGACATCTGTTTGTTAATTGGTTCATTACCATATTCAAAGAAAATGTCTACCACGTGATCTGGGATTTAAGGAGTCTACAAGAGAACCAGTGAGACACTCTTTAGCTACAGCCCCCTCGTGGTATTTGTGATTAGCACACACACCATGTGTCTTTATTGGTGAGTTACTATGTATCCAAGCTCCTGCATGGTGCTGTGCAGTTACTGTCTGTGGGGGAAGCACTCTGTACCCAATGCGTGTGTGCGATTAGCATACTTTCCATCTGTAGTCTACAAGGAGTTATTCCATAATCAGAGCTCCTACTTAGTAGGTGTGATTAGCACACTTACCATGTGTAGCGTTTATCTGGGAGATACTCTCTAGCCAGAGCGTACACATGGTATTGCATAATTAACATCTCCGCGTCTCTCACATCTACTGTGCATACTGTGCTGGGTATGTATTGCTTAGACTTTGTGTTCATTTTGTATATGCATAACGGCATTGGGTTGCTAAATGGCCATATAGGCTGCTTGATTTGTTTTATTTTGAATAGTGTTTGGAATATATAATTTCTATCCAGCAGATTATTTTGTTTGTAAATTGTTGTACATTTATTGCTTAGTGGTTATCTTAAAAATGTGTAACCCTAGTAAATTCCAGCGCAGTAGTGTTACTGCAATTCCTGGCCAGGCTTAGTAAACACTAGTGTTAGTGTAAGAGCATTGCAATCTGACGACTCACGCTTTCTCACTAATACCTTGGGTCAGTTCAACTGGCCAAAGTTTATGTGACAGAGTTGAATCAGTCACATAAACTGAAACTGTGTCAGTCCCGGAGTTGACCTAAAGCAAACAAGCACATTTTATATCTTTGCCGCCTTTGGGTTAAATAAATCAGTTTAACTCGAGGCTATGAGCTGATCTGGCCAAAAAAGCTGACATTGTTCAAGTTTGTAGCTGCACTGCATTCCCTGAAACCTGATTTCACATTGTGGCTGTGGTTATGGCTTTATCAGGCAAAAGCGAGTCCTCTGTGACATCACAATCCGGAACGAATTAGTATATTCGAAAGCAAGAGAAGTTATGTAAGTAAGTATTCGGCTGCCCAGTTGGATTTAATTTTTGGATCTGCAGGCAATTCCAGATAAAGGCTTTGGGGGTGGCTTTTGCTAAGCAGATAGCCTTGGGATGCCATGTGGCACAGTTTACCAGCCAGGATGTCCCCTAGTTGCTGTGGTCCTACAGTGTCCGTCATATGACACCTTGATGGTGAGGAGTGGAATGAGAGCAGCAGGTTGTGGCAGATGGTACACTTCATGCAGAAGCTCCAGTCCTGGCCGCACTTTGGATCATTAATATCTGTTCCTATAAGTACTTTAGTGGTTCGTCCTCTTTTTGAGCGACATGCAGGAGCAGATTAGTTTGAACCGCTGCTTAGTTCCACATCCTCCACCAATGTGGGAGGTTGAGTTAAACAGCAAGCAAGCCCCAGAGCGGCAGTGTTTGTTATGAGTAAGTTGCTAACAATGTTTTTGGGAAATGTGCCCTTATGCGGCAATTTAAATGGGTTGCTCTTTTTTAGGCTAAAATGTCCAGATGAAGCCCCTGGCCAGTGTTTCCTTCTGCAGTTTGGTAAACTAGTATTTCTGAATTGACTATAGTCTGTGAGTGTGTGCGTGCCTTGCAGTCAACTGGAATTATGTTTCTTAATGGCTTTTCAGTAGGGGTATCTAGATGGTTTCTGCCGGTAAATGTGTCCCGGATTCCTTACATCCTTTCATCCATCCATCTTCTACCGCTTTTCCGGGTCGGGTCGCAGGGGCAGCAGCCTAAGCAGGGAAACCCAGATGTCCCTCTCCCCGTCCAGCTCTTCCAGGAGAATACTGAAGCGTTTCCAGGCCAGCCGAGAGACATAGTCTCTCCAGCATGCCCGGAGCACCTCAGCAGGGAGGCGTCCAGGAGGCATTCTGACAAAATGCCCGAGCCCACCTCATCTGGCTCCTCTCGATGCGGAGGAGCAGCGGCTCTACTCTGAGTCCCCCCCGAATGACTGAGCTTCTCATCCTATCTCTGAGGGAGAGCCCAACCACCCTGCGGAGGAAACTCATTTCGGCCGCCTGTATTCGCGATCTTATTCTTTCGGTCACTACCCACAGCTCATGGCCATAGGTGAGGGTAGGAACGTAGATCGACTGGTAAATCGAGATCTTTGCCTTTTGGCTCAGTTCCTTCTTCACCATGACAGATAAATCCAGCCCGGAATCCCTTGATATTAATTTGGTGTAGTTCCTTAAACACTTATAGTTGCAGCCTTCTTTGATTCATTCAGTATCACGCCAACTAGTTGGCAGCCTTGTCCACTAAGTCGATGATTCTTTTGCAATTGTATATATTTCTTTGTTTTTGTGGAAAGTGAGCATGTTGGACATGCTATCTAGTGAATACATATGAAATTAGTTCTTGTGTTCTAGAGTATGCCATTCACAAGGTAGTTCTATCCACCCATATTCTGACCGCTTATCCTGAGCAGAGCTGTGGAGGGGCCTGGAGGCGTCATAGGCACACGGCAGGGGCACACCTTCATTACATCTCATGCGGCATGGTCACACTCACACACTATAGCCAATTGGATGCCAAGTACCCTAAAACCGTGGTTTTGGGCTACGGGAGGAAACTGGAGTACCTGGAATATGAACCTGCAATGAGAGGTGAAAGGAGGAATGTGTGAAGCAACAGTGCAACCCATTGGAGCCTATCCTAGGCGGCATGAGGCAGAAGGCAATGGTGTGCCCTAAATCACTGCAGTCTATCGCAGGGCACACACGCAGTCATGGAGTATTTGCACTGTGAGAGGAAAATGGAATATGCGAAGGAAACTGGGGGCGGCATTGACTAGAGCAGCCTCCAGCAAATGCGGCGTTCACTTTCAAGCTGGTGTTATTGAACCCATACGAATACAAAACTTCAATTTAAACCTTTTTTTTTTTTTAGTTTTACATATGTGGCGTATGACAGCACCCCAACTAGACAAACATGGTCCTTACAAATCATTGCATCACTGCCTCGCTTAGGCAAGACTACATTTGATGAGAGAAAAAAAAAAATCAAGTATGAATCTAGGTCTTCCTAAACAGAAACTGAAGAGAGTTTGTACTGAATTGGACTGCCATTGAATGGATTTTAAATAAAATAAAAGAAATGCTGTAATGAACCCATACAGATATCTCTGTCCTAGTTTATATATTTTTGTATTATTGCATGATTATTGCTTTTCTAGATTAAACCGTTTATTTTTTGGAGAATGAAATTGCACTTACCTAAGTCTGTACAAGAAGGCACTCCACAGCGGCAGTGTTGATTAACATTCCCAGATTAAGTACACTTTCTGGCTGTGAGAGATGGCTCCGTGCCAGGTTCACCTGAAAATGAGAGAGAGGACGATTGATAAATATTAAGGCCAGTGGTTTAGACATAAATGTCATGACATGATCAGGGAGGTCATCTTAAAGGGCGGATGGATGCTAATCCATAGCTCTGCATTACCTGACATCATTGCTCTGATTTCCTCTTGCAGCTCAAAAATACATAGCATGGTTCATTAGCATCTCTAAATTTCAGATTGTTTCTGTGCTCTGCAATGGTTATTTGTTATATTGTAAATCATCGCTTGCCGTCACTGACCGCTGACCAGCCATGAAATAGTGGCACATCGATAAAAGGGCAACCAATTAACTAAAACGGACATTTGTGTTTCCTATTTACAAGATCAAAGTCAATCAAGGTCAGCATACCTGCAAGGTATTTTTAAATATAGTTATATCGATTTTTTTTTAGCAACATAATTCTGTGTCACAAGTCTAATGCAGTACAGGAATGGGTTATTGAACCTGGTAATAAATTCAGCTTAATGCAGTGGCTTTCTCAGGGACCAGATTGCAGTCCAATTGAAAGTCATGGTACAGTGACATCTTAGGAAATGCTCAAGCCTGGGACTCACTGGGATCAGATTAGGGCATCATAATTGTATAGTGTTCGTTATTAATGTATATTAAAGCTGTTACGGTATTACAGGAAGTTACGGTGTATTTATTCACTGCTTATGAATGTTCTATGAATGCATCATAAAGGCATTATGAAGGAGCAATGAATGTGAAACATTACGTAATATTGATTATAATTCAGATGAAAAAATGTTGCTTTTTTTAACTGAAATTTTATCTGACAACATAAACAAGAAAAACATGAATGAATAACAGAATGTAAAACCACCACATTTTGACATTTTTCAAATACCTAAAGGTATTCGTTCTTGGTATTTTATATGCTATTTATTTGCTTGCTTGTTTGTTTATTCATTTATATTCAAATTACTTTGTATCCACATTAAGTGTATCCGTATATATCCCCAAAAAGGAGCAAACTTTGACGTAACAGTCTTTTTTTTCTCTTTTTTTTCTTCTCTAGGACCAGGCACAGGAAGAGACATTAATAGCTCTGCATGCCTCACCCAGTCACTGTGGCTTCTACTCACCACCATCACCTGCCTTCTCTTCAAATGTTAATAACACTACAACAGTCAGTCGCCATTGTATTGAGACTGTTTGTACCATAATATGACAACCTGATGCATCGCTGCGCCAAACAAAATTATATATAAAAAAAAATAAGCTGTCAAAATAGTTTAGTCTATGAGAAGACATTATTTCAGAAACAAATACTGCTGTTTATAAAGGTAATTTATTGCAACCTTTAAATTTCTTTAAATTCTGATCTTGCTTATTGCTGATTTTGTTCATTAATTGTTTGAGAGGCGATTGATTTTGGAAGAACTAAATATCAACTAATAAAAAGAGCCACTGAGACAGCTTAGGTATTACAGGAATTTCAAGACAAGTACAGCACTCCTGGATATCTGCAAATACAGATTATTTGTCATAATTTTTATTTAGGATTTTTGGTTGATTTATGTAAGTATTGCATTATATGCATTTATACAAACAATCAGAAAAGAAAATTTACAGATTTAAACAGTAAATAAACAATCACAATATAGAAATGCTGCAATTTTAAGTAAGACTCGAATTAAAAATAAGCAACAGTTCTGTAAATGTAGTTTAAATGTTAGCTTTGATAAAAATAGATAAAAAAACTGGTAGTCTTGCATAATTGTAGAGCTGTATATATTGTCAAATATATTTCAGAAACACACTGAATGCTGCCAGTCTGTTCTGAATTCCCTCTTTGCCAGACTTGGAGCTTTCTTGCAAAAAATAAAAAATAAAAAAAAATAAAAAAAATGTTGTTAATGAGAGAATACAGATGAGCATGAGGATTTCAGTAATGAGGCATTCAGTACTGATCTTTACATAATTTGTTGCTTTATTAACAGAATATTACTTAATATAAGGTCTTAAAACCTGTACAAGTAACAACTTGTATATAAGCAATTTTTTCTATTTTTCTTTAATGAAAACAAAATCTGTTATTATCACAAGTTATAACAAAAGTAATGATAAATAGAGGGGTTTTTTTTGAACAAAAATCTTAAATGTATACTGAGCAGTTTCTCTTTGGCAAGCTGTATTTAGCTTCAGAAATCACCTGCCTTTTGTGTCACCAACATGTCGCGATTGTTTTTTTGTAATGAAATACTACAAGGTTGTATATCTGGGAGCATGATACTGGTGAATGAAAAATAAAGTTTGGTTTCTTCCGTTACATTTTAATTTACGATATGGAAATCACTGTATCCATTTCATACAATTATTTCTCCTTCTGTAAATTCAGTTACTAGTGTATATACCAAAATCCAATGTCCATATATAGAAAAAAAATAATATATGTCCATGTTTCTAATTAGGTTAGTAGTTTGTTGATGAAAAAAAATGTAGTGGCTCATGGTAGCGAAATTTTGCACCATGTACTTAATGAGCATCTTAAAAAAATACAATACAAATGTTTTTTGTGCTTATTGTTCCCTTCATATTTTATTTTATTTTTCTCTTGAGGTTTTAGGAACTTGCCAATTAAAATGTTTGATTTCCTATAGAATACCATTGACTACTGTTTGAATTGCCATAACTTGAATGCCAAAAAAATAGTAAATATTTCCATTATTCATAATTTTTTTAAAAGTGAATAATACTGAGTGTCCCTTTGCACACAAAAAATTTTTGAAACATTTGAAATGAATAATACATGACTTATACGTGACGTGTGCATGCATATGTAGTGCGGTTATTTGTCACCGGGACCACTGTGTAAAATAGATTTCTATTGTTTAACTTTTGCTAAGAGGAAATGGTGGGAGTAAATTGCATGCGAGCCTCTCACAAATTATGTTAAAATATGTAATATTTTCATAAATTTAAAAGGAAGAGAATGGGGAAAAATGCTAAAAGGAAATGCCAGATGGTAATCTGTTGGATATGTTTAATAAGGTTTTTCGTAGACTTCCTGATTAAGCTTATTTATAATTAAGAAAACTTGCTTTACAGTACCTGTGTGTGTGTGTGTGTATATATATATATATACACACCCAGAAATTTTCAGCTGTGTATGATACCTGCTAATCAACAAAATTTTTATCCAAGATGAGAAATCTTATAATGATGTTCTTCATTCACACAGAACCTTTACAGTGCAGTACAGTTATGGAAACTAAAATTATGGTATTATATTATGGCTTGTCTGAGAACATGCATAAGGGGTAGTGTCTGAGGTTCTCTTTAAAATACCCGTAATATGTCATTGACTGATATGGGTATATCCTTCAGTTGGCACAGTGCCTTAGTGGGTAACAGTATAATCTCCAGCTTGGGGTTTGAAGCCTTCCTCTCGTTCCCATTCTCACTGTTTATACAGAATTCCTCCCAGAGTCCAAAAGCAGGTGTCTGGGTCTCTCGGTAGCTCTAAATTGCCCCTAGTTTGTGATGAGCTTGCAAGCAGTAGAGGTTGCTCCCTCCCTTGTGCCATGACTTTATACTGGGTAAGTCATTCTGGAAGATGTTCTTTAGAAAAAGTCATGCACATACTGTCATCATACCAGAACATACAGTGCTGTAGAATATTGCTGTAACATTTTCGGTATTTTTATTAAATCGCCTTCCCAACAATGATGACATTTAAAGAAGGCGTTGTTTATATGTCTTGTTTTAATGCAAAAGGCTAATGGAGGATTAGAAACCCTATAAACCAATGAAGACGTGCTCATCCCAGGTCACCACAAAGTTAAATAATGAGGCAGTTCGGTCATAGATTTTAATAACCGATAATTTTAAAACAGCCTTCCATCTCGCATTCAGTCCCAGTTGCTTATTGCCCTTCCTCAGTCCCGCAACCATTTTATTCTCAATGAATGTATGAATAATTTGTCGTTAAGTTACTTAAAATATCATAATCTCTTGAAGTAATCTCCAAATAGTTAATCTGTCCCCATGGCCCTCACCAGAACAAGCAGTTAAAAAATGGGATGGATAAATGAATGATGGATAGATGGATGCATGGATGGATGATTATTAATTCTCACATAAAGATTCTTGTTACTAGTACATAAGAATGGTGTATCAGTCTAAAATAATTGGATAATATATTCATTTAATTGAATACCTTGGCAATACCTTTACTCTATTATAGGATTATTCAGTGAATTATACATAGGAGAAAACACCTAAACATTATATGATTCAAAAGCAGCCATAATAACAGTGACCATAACTTATAGGTCTTAACTTAGAGGACAAGGGGTTTGGCAAACCGTGATCCGCAATTCACCAATTATTCCTCAGATTTAACAAAAGTGAATTTTAAAAAATGGCAGCCTAATTATAGTATACATATCTTCCACAGTACTCATCCCATTGCCTTCAGAAAATAGTATACAACAATATAATAATATACTGTAAATCGATTAAGGGTCAATTAAATACATTGACTATTATTTACAATACATCGTCATTAGAATCATCATGAACTAGTACTCCCACATAAGAATAAAGGGTTTTGTATGTGCAGCAAACAGTTGCATTATTTCATTGGCTGCCTGTCAAACTGATCTTTGTACATTTGTGTCTGTGCTACAATGTTTTTTGATTTATTGCCTTTTGCCGTCTTACTTTAATTGTGTTTCTTCTTTATCTTATCAATGGGTAATACGCGTGATATGAATGTGTACAAGAAGAGCTGTACTAACAGTAGCTTTGCTGGTGATGAGATATGAAAAAAAAAAACAATCACTCTTTAGTTAGATGCGATCAAATGACTTGAAAGGGGAAATATGATCATGTTCATACTACTGGACGTAAAGACTACTATTATGCATTCTGCTAGTATAAGGAAAGCCAGTTAATTTTTGGGGCAAATAAGAGCAAGAAAAAAAACTGCATGGTTAAAGACCAAAAATGATAGATGAGAATGACAGCATTCCAAAGTGTGTGGACTCAATGGCGAACGAGCATTTTGGGACCATTTTTGACAATAAAAAACACTGATAATATACAAAGACTCTGTTGATGTGACACCTTTCCATGTCAGCAAGGCTTGCATCCCCCTGTAACCACATGAAGGAGCACCCCCGAAAGTGAGAAGAGGCTAAGCTCTAATGGATTGTGGAGTAATTTCAACATCAAAAAGCCAATGAATATTGTTGTACAAGCCTTGATAGATATCATGCACTATTTTTCAGTCCATTACGTTTTCCTAGAACTTGTCAATGCTTTTGAAAGCTTTGAAACTTAAAAGGGACTTTGTAAGCTAAAATAACAGAGCCTGACTTCAGTTAAGCAAGACAGATTGGAAGAAAATGAGAATGTTAAGGAATTGCTATGGAGAGGACCAGTATCTTCAAACACATGTTCAAACACATGATAATCTTCTGATTTTGGGGACAATGATTTTAATGGTGGGCACAAAAGGGGATTCATTTGCTTTTTTCACTTAAGAGTTATATGAGTTATAAGAGTTATATTTTTTTCATCTTAAGAGTTATATGAAAACATAAAATCTGTAAAGCAGCAAACAAAACTAAAAGTGCCATTCTAAAACAACAAAATTCATTTAAAAATTAAAAAGAGACATCAGCAAAATACACCTGGTGTCACTTTGCTTTATTCCCAGCTATATTTGTCTGATATTAAGGATACTCAATGTTATTCACCATAACTCAGTCACCTGTCCTCTGTCACACTCTCAAATCAGTCCTTGGGGACCCCTGAACAGTCCATGATTTCGCTCCCTCCCAAGCCCCTGAACAGGTGCTCTATCACAGTATTCCTCTACCTGGTCCTTGGAAACATCCAGACAGTTGACATTTTTGCACCCTCCCTGCTCCCACCTCCCAGGAGCCGGGAGGGATCAAAAACATGAGCTGGCTGGGGGTCCCCATGGACCGGTTTTACAAACACTGCTGTGTCTGTACTGTAAAGTGACATTCATTTGTTTGATTTTTTATGCATTGTATTTTGGTCTAGGAAACCACTTCATTTAAATAATCAATTTTTGGAAAGTTAGCCTTGATATAGGGAAGAAGAATGAAACTGTTCATTAGAAACCTTTGCCTTTCAGAGGCTGGTGCTCCATTATATTATGTAATATTTTATTGTATTATCCATCCATCCATCCATCCATCCATTTTCTGAAACCACTTGTCCTATTCAGGGCCGTGGGGGAGCCTATCCGGGAAGCTATGGGCACAAGGCAGGGAACGATCCAATTGTCTATATATATATATATATATATACAGTATACTGTCCTCCCTAATCACTTCGTGCTTCACTCTATCACAGTTTTTTCAAATACAGTACTGTGCTCATTAAAGTATATATACAGTACAGTGCTCATTAGAGTATATACTGTACAGTACTGTGCTCATTAAGGTATATACAGTACTGTATATTTATTAAAGTATATACAGTACTGTGCTCATTAAAGTATATATACAGTACAGTGCTCATTAGAGTATATACAGTACTGTGCTCATTAAAGTATATACAGTACTGCATATTCATTAAAAAGTTGGTAGAGACCGTGAAAATGATACAGCGAGTGCTCAGCTGTGTGAGTCACTTATATCCTCTTCCTATCCTGGCCACTGACTGGCTCAGCCTCACGCAAGTTTGTTTCTCTCATTCACGTGTCTACATCGATACGCATCGGAAGCATCTATGCTTGTGATTTCTGAGAACTTTTCTCTAAGCCCCACAACGGCTCCTAGACGTGCTGCTTCTTCTAAGCCTTCTGCTTCTTCTTATTTTCATAGGTTAGTGGTTCTGTGTAAGAACTGTGTGTGTGTAATTAAATGTAAAATAATAATAATATGATATTTGTAATGTCTAATGTCTTATTTTCTCTTATTTTGTTTAATATATTGGGCAATATCAGTGTAATGGTGACTAAAGGGTGTTGTTTCATGTCTAGAGGGCTCTAAAAATGTTAAAAACCATTTAGAAGGTCGTAAACAGGTTTTCTATGCTCTAACTACGAAAATAAAGAATCCTACTTTGCGGAAATTCACTTTTCGCGGTAGAATCTGGAACGGATTAACCGCGATAAACGAGGGACGACTTTATATACAGAGAGAGAGTATGTATGTGTCTATTTGTCTCAAATATTATATATATATATATATACATCTTAATCCTCACAGACATGTTGATAGATAGATCGATTTCTGCCTTATTCTCTGTTTTTCTGAGTTATCTTTGTGACTTGGATTTCGTTATTTGGTCGCCTGACCCTACTCTGGTTCACAATCTCGTCCTCGGCGGCTTTGCTGCTATGTCTGCAGTTTCACAGTAGCCCTCATACTGTGAGACCAGCTTGGCGGCTAAAGAGAAGGCAGGAGAAGGTTCAGAAGTTTGTTTGTGGTAGTATAGCTCTATCTTTATCCACCCTGCAACTGGATGGGACATCAAGCCCCCCTACCCCTTTCTCTGTCAGGGGTGGCATTCAGTCTGTATTATGAGGTTTGCACATTACCAGTAGGGAATGTGTGGAAGAATGTATTCCTGGTTACCACCCAGTGGCAGGAGTCATCCGTACCCCATAAGGCAGTGATATCCAGTGTAGATGAGAGGGCATTGATGTTATTCAAGACACTCGGGAGGGAATTGCAAGGGAAGTAAAAGCCAGGTAGGTTTCCACTAACACTCATGTTTTTTTTCTTTTCAAACACAGAGCCTGTAAGCCATTCTCGTACTCACTCATGCTGTGCTTTTCTGGGAAGGTAGACTAACCCCCCCGCCCCAAGCTCATCAGCTGCCAGACATACACACAGGCTCCCCCCTTGCCCCCAACTGCATGCAACTGCATATTTCTTTGTTCTGCACCTTCCTGTAAAGACCAGGAAGGTCACCAAGAATTAGTGTGGCCTACCACCTTGTATAAGCCACCAAGGCTACGCATTGTCCAAAATTTTATTGCTTATTGAAAGGGTGCAGTCTGCCTGCATCTGTAACAAGTCAGATGCACATACTGTGCATGCGCCCCAATTTCTCAGAAACTCAAAAAGGTAATAAATGTGAGAATGGATTCAAAGAACCACTGGATACTACAGTAATCTGTGTATGCCCTGTGGGCTAGCTAATGCTCCATTAATCTCACAGACATTTGTCACTGATATACTCCTGTAGTATATCTGATATGAAGATAGGTTGAATTATTGTCATGCTGCAGCAATTTATTAAAAACTTGTACTATCAGCACACCTCATACCACTAAATAAATGGGGGAGGTAGAGCTGTTGCTGTTAATGGCCTGAAAAGTTTCTCCGCTCCTGCCCTGACAAAGCGTTTTTTGGTGGATGTGGATGCCACAAGCCTGATCGTGGGGGCAGTACTCTCCCAGCAAGTGGGTGCTCTTGAAATATTCAATTTATGTTCTCTTTTCACCCATCAGCTGTGTCATGCCGAACAAAATTATGAGCTCCATAACAGTTTTCTCTCATTTTTATTTTGCCATTACTTGCTGTCTAGGGTCTATGAATGGGAGGGCAGGTGCCTTATCTGTATGCAAACCCTGGGGATGGAGACCTGGAAGCTTACAATAATAGGTGCCGTCAGCATATTGTACACCTTGACTGAGCTGTGCTGAGGGGTGAATTTGCTGGCAAAATGTGAGTTGAGAAGGGGAAAATGGAACTCAGCCTTCCAGTCATGTGGGTCAAACTGCAGGACCTTCAGGTATTTAACTTTACCTAAGTTGACTCCCTGACGGCTGTATGATTGTTTTGTATCGTCCCTCTCACTTCGCGTTGGAAAGAAGCATCGCTGAAAAAAAAACAATGTGCCTAATTTCTTTGACGCTCAAGAATCCAGTGGCGTGTTGCCAGGTGTATGTTTTGGTCTTTAAGCTTGAGGTACATCTTCCAACAGCTGAATGGAAATTGATAAACTACAGAGACATATAAACTACATGGGAAGGATAGGATAATGGCATCTTTGGTAGACCTGTTTGTTCCACAGGAAAACGAATGATTCAAGATAGTATAGTGGAAGCCCTGTATTCGCTGATTCGGTAACCGTGGTTTCAGTTAAATATCAAGTGTGTGACACTTCACCTAAGGCCATGGTTTTAGTAATTTATAAACACATTCGTAACGAAGAATAAAGCATTCATAAAATATTATAACATGGCTATAAATATTTTGCAAAAGGCATAACACATCATAGCCATGTGTATTATGCATTATGAACGCTTTATGAAGCTCTCATCAATAATGCACTATAGATACCTTCATAATGCATTATAATGGGCGGTATAAGCATTAAGGATACTTTGTAGTACATTATAAAGGTATCTATAGTGCATTATACTGTAGAGGAGAGCTTCTTAGAACATTCATAATGCATAATTCACATAATTATAATGTTATGCCTTTTTTATAAATAGTTATAGTCATGTTTATAATGCTTTATGATAGTGTTACAATGCATTATAAAAACAGTTATTAGGCTTTTTTGAATATGGACTTCATAGAGAGAGTTGCCATTAAGTAGAAAATGTAAAAAATGAACAGTTCTTTCTGCTTCATCGCGGAATTATAAGTATTATAATTACTAGTCATGGTTGTTGATGTCTTATTGCATTTGATATATAAGTTAAACTTCATCATAGGTGTGTATGAAATTAGACTCACTATTTTCTGTGGTTTTAGCTATCAGCGGTCAGTTTTGGAATGTATCCCCTGTGTACCAGACATTTGACATTCCAGCACTTTGACAGTTTTTAAGAGTAGTTTGACCGTAAGTATCACAGAGTGGTCAGAGTCTCCCACCTGAGTCCTTGGGAAGAAACAGTGAATGTTGTGGTGGAAAAGGATAAATTATATGAGTGCTTAGCAAGTCTGGGCAAAGACTAAAGGCAGTGTCTTGGGGAGTAATATCCAGTTCAATCCTCCGGTGTGATCAAAGGATCTGTTTTAACAGGAGTGCTGATGTTTGGAAGGGGAGGCAGCTGGCCTAATCAGCCGTCTCTAGCCGCGCTTAATTTTGAACCAAGCGGTAGTTGGCTGTTTAAAACCTCATGAACCTGAAGTGTTGATGTAGCACGTGCTGATCCTGGTGGTGCCATTTTGACACGTCTGCAAGATAATGAAAGGATGTGAAAATGCTATTTTTTTTGCCACATCACACAGGTGATGAAGTAGAGAACCACTTTAGCAATACTTTTAGTTTTAATGTTATTCAGGAGGTGCCACTTCCAGGTTTTATGTTGCATGGGTAACTGCGATTAAAGTAATGATGCATCATAATAAATCAAAGCCCATGTGTACTATAGTCTAATCATCTTCTCTATTCCAGTTCTTTCAAAGAGGATCTTTATTATGGGTAGAGAACACAATGGCCACGGAATTAACCATATGGCACTCCTGACAGCGCATGTACCACAAATGAATCTCTTTATTTCTCCCAAGTGTCATTTATTATAAAAACACAGGTAAGTCACTGTGTGATCTGGGTTTAAGTGCACTTATCTGTTGTTTGAACATCTCTGCCATGAGCATCCGCCATGGCTGCCCCTGCCTTGTTGGGGTTAGTGGCGAAGGGATCAGAGAATGGAGGCCTTGGCTGATATGCCCCCCTACACCCACCTACCCTACCCCTCCTACCCCTCCATGTCTCCCCTCTGTCTGTCTAGTATGAACACCAGAAAACGTCTTGTTTGTGAGGATTATTGTCTTGTCATTTGAATGGAGTACGGAAAATGGGGTCCGCTCGGAGAACCGGCCCACCATTTCCTACAACCAAGGGACAGCAGTTGACACTTGACTTAACCTTCACTGTTTCTTGGAGTCCTGTATCTTTTAGGGATTGTGGGCCCTTAATGTCCTTGGTGTGATGTTGAGAAAGACATGGAGGCAGAGGAAAGCAACCAAGAGCCCCTTATCCATGATTAGCAGCTACTTCTGAGAGCAGACACAATCTGAGAGCACGTGTTGGGTGCCGTAGTGAGTTTTGTGAAAGGTTACTGCTGCGTTTTACAGAAAGCTTTTTTTGTTTTACATCAATGCCAGACTTCCTGTTTGAAATCAAGGGATTTGCACTTAAACGGCGGATAAAAATGCAGCAAGTCTGAGCATGACTTTGAAACCATTTTATTTTCCAAGAGAATGTTGGTCTATTTTTTATTTTTACTGTTGATGCACCTACCAGTACAAATGGCAGAAACAAGGATCACCATGGCAAATTGTGTGCATAATTTCCAAAAAATACCAGGATGCCCCAGCTATAGTGCTTGGAGACCTAAAACAGTGTTAATAAAACAACAATGAGTTTGAGTTCCATCAGTATGTAAAGCCTCAGACATGGAAAGATAGCAAATTATAGAGGAAAGAGGCTGGGCTCAGGACATGAAAAAGCTTTTAGTTTTTTTAGCTAAATAGTTTTTTTTCCCAGAAGGGCCCATTTGACAAGTTTTCTAAACATATCACGTGACTAATATATACTAAATGGTCAGTTGATTGGTAGATCTGTGGCCTTCGGAACAACCTAAATTTGTCAGCAATGTGAAAACCTCTCTTACGGATTTTGCTTCATGCATAAATAGCATTACAAAGCATTACACAGGGTTTCAGCGACACTTTTATGCTGCAAATCTCCTGTTCCACCACTGATGCTCCATTCAGGTGAGAAGTGGGGGTTGTGTAGGCCACTGGAGCGCACTATCGTGAGACATGGCACATTCTTCTTCTATAAATATTCATTTGAAAAAGGATAGACAGTGACCATGAAGGGCTGCACCTGGTTAGCGACAAAGCTTTTGCATGCTGTGCAAATGAAGCTCAACTGGAAGCCTAATGTGTTCCAAGAAAACACTCACAAACAAAATCAGTGCACCACCATAGAAGCCACACAATTCCCTGTTTGCAGAAGGTTTTGTTTTTGTATTAACCAGCAGGTACAACGAATAAAATTGCCTGCAAAGAGGGCAGCTGTCCTCCTCCTTCACCAGCATGCTGTCTGCATTTGCAGTGTGTCTGATGCTTGTTAGCAGTCTGTGTGAACTGTTGTATGCAAGGGCGAGGTGGAGACACTCACTGACTGGGTTTGGCAGATTGGCAGCATGTTTCTCTGTCTGTAATGCCCAAATACCTCTCTTTCTGACTGTGTATAATGCCCTCTTTCTTTCTGTGTATAATGCCCATATACCTCTCTTTCTGACTGTGTATAATGCCCAAATACCTCTTTCTTTCTGACTGTGTACAATGCCCATATGCCTCTTTCTGACTGTGTATAATGCCCAAATACCTTTCTGACTGTGTATAATGCCCAAATACCTTTCTGACTGTGTATAATACCCAAATACTTCTCTTTCTGACTGTGTATAATGCCCAAATACCTTTCTTTCTGACTGTGTACAATGCCCAAATACCTCGCTTTCTGACTGTGTACAATGCCCATATACCTCTTTCTGACTGTATAATGCCCAAATACCTCTCTTTCTGACTGTGTATAATGCCCAAATACCTCTCTTTCTGACTGTGTA
>JAODKN010000038.1:6537902-6557817 GCA_026774425.1 Petrocephalus zakoni
TAATAGTTTCTTATACTCTGATTTTGCCTCTTTGTTCCCCCCTCTCCCGCGCGCCGGGGGCCCGGGGGCCGCCCCGCCCCCCCCCCGCCCGGGCAGGTGGAATGGAAGCCATATGGATGCTGGGAGAGGCCTGCAACATGCCATCCAAGATGCCAGAAGAAGAACTGGGAACAAAAAAAAATTCAAGCGTAAATGCCACACGGAGCAGGAATTGCAGCATGACATCTCGGGCCTGTGACACATCAGGCATGGTTCATGGAGTGCTATTAACAGAACTCATCTAAGAAGCCAAGCAGGCACAGTGAGTCCGTACGAGGAAAGAAGCGCGGCAGGAAAGCAGGAGCTCACAAGAAATAGCGCCAAAGGAGCAGCTGGTGAAGCAGGCAGCATGGGAGGAAGCCTGGTGAAGAGCAGGAGGTGGCAGAACGCGAGCAGAAAGCACACAGCAGATGTCAGCAGCAGGCATGCACCAGGAGGTGGAGGCAGCTCGCAGGAAACGGAGGGCTGGCGAGGCGCGCAGAGAGCGCAAGTGCGGCACGTAGCTGACATGCAACCTACGCGGCTACTCTGATGGGAATTTAGGAGCACCTCTCCTGCTTCTTTTGTGAAATCTCGGCTACAGTTTGTTTCAATGTTTCTCCACTGTCAATCAGGTGGTACATGCATTAATAATAAAATATGTACTGCCACTATACAGTGTAAATATGCAAATATTTTCATTCATTTGACACATTGCATTACCACCTGTCACTTTACGGCCGACTGTGTGTTATTTATGGCTATTTATGATTATTGTCTATGTCAAATTAACACCCTCATCTTTCTATGCTTATGCTCCCCATCAGTCTTGGAATTTCACTATACATTATACTGAGTATAACTGGTTACGTGACATATAAAATCTGTGTTATTAAAGATAAAAAAAAAAGAATTTTCACCAAGACACCATGTTACAAATAAATATATATTTTTCTGTCACATGAATGCCATATTGGTTCTCATAATGATGAACTTTAAATAATTTATTTCATTTTGAAACTCACTACACACAAGTGCAAACCATGTATTGTGGCAACGCATATGGTACGTCTCTGTTCTCAGCCTGAAGATAAGTGGTGCAGGGCACACACGGGTGAGATACTGCATAAATACTGCTTAAAATAACCTACAGAAAATAACCCAAACTAATTTAAAATGCAGGCCTATATTTGCTATTGTGCAGAGAGGCACATAATGCATATATTAACGAATCCCAAATTCAGCACATTTTAGCAGCAGGCCTATATATGAGCAGCTGTATATTAATCAGAAAATCAATGTGCGCAAAGCACTCATTTTCAATTACCGTTATATTTATGGTGTGACATTAAGGTAACAAAAACAAACAAACAAACAAACAAAAACATCCACATTAGTATGATTCCCAGAACACAAGATAAAATTATCAAAATGCAAACAAGTAATATTTGCTTTTAAGACAGAACAGCAAAAGAAAATGAGAAAGAAAATCTACCCTTAAAATTTTTTGTTTTGTATACTTATATTACCATATTAAAGTACTTAATTATTACACTGCTAGAGCAATCAGGAGCAGTTAATGATTATGTCTGGGAGGAGGTTACAAGTGGTAATTATGTCGATCTTGTCACTGACAGACTTCAGATCCTCCACGATGAGCCGGATGCTATGAGAGGCGCTGATGATGCCGTTCTGGGAGCTGCTGAAGTGCCCCGTCGCCGTCTGGATCTCCTTGGCCGCGTTCTGATAGAGCTGCCGGAACGCCTGCGCCACGTCGCCGCACAGCCGCGCGTTGCTCTCCCGCAGTTTCTGCTGGAGCAGCGTGTTACAGGGGCCGCTGGCCTCGGCCGTGCAGACGGGCTGCTCCTCCGGCGCCGATGCGCGGTCCCTGGCGCCGCTAATCACAAGCAGAGGGACCTCCTTCCCGAGCTTCGGCGTCGCTCCGGGCTTCTCCGCGGGTGCACGCCTTTGCACGCCGGCCGGCTCCCCTTCGCTGTCGGTCTCCGACGCTTCTCCAGCCACTTTCAGACCGACTTTGTCCGCACCGGCCGACATTATATATACTTCCTCATCGGAATCCGTCTCCGAAGCCTCCCCCTCCACCACTGTCCGGTACCGGCTGGTGGCCATTGCGACTGGAAGACGGGGGTATATGGTGGGCAATGGGCGTGCATGCAAACAGGAGCGAGGGAATCACAAATGCATGGCTACTTTATGATGAAAAGTCAGATCCATACCCAGATACCGACTGGCCACGGTGGGGAGCGACGCCGGAGCCCGGCTCGCTGCGTGCTATTAAATCACATGAGCAGGAAACAAATATTAGCCTCACATGGGCAGTGATGCATTTCAGTGACCAATCAGGATTCGGCGTTTTGCATCACGTGACCCAAGATGGCCCGAGACCCAGGTCATATGATTGATACGTAAACACGAAGCTACCTTGACGCAGGCGAGGTGCAGCTTAAACTGGGGGGATCGCGATGTGTTATTTTTAATAGTAAGCGTTTTAAAGTTTTTTAACCACTGCAAGCAAAAACGGCAGAAGAACGCCGCCTGGCTCCGGTGGCATGCTGGATTTTTGTCATGGTTTAACGTGCATCAGCAACTGCTGAAATATCTCGCCAGCTATCAAGTAATATGGTCATTTGTACATTTTTTTTTGTTCTGACCAGTGCTAATTCTGCTAACCGGCAAATTGCAATAGCTGCATATAGTTCAATTGGTCATAAACCTTTTACATGCAGTGTCTGTCTGTAGTCATGTATGCAAACAAAAAATGTGATTAAAATGTTTTTCCTTCTTGCTTAAATGACTGACCTTTAGGATTAATATTAAAGCACTGGAAGCAGACTCTTCTGTTATCTAAAATAGTAAGCCAAATGTGGATCGTTATGAAGCTGTCAAACCATTGTTAGTGCTGACATTAATTTTACTAGACCGCTAAATTTGTCATTTTTAAAACATTACTGAAGAATTTGTATATATTGCTGCCTGTATATTAAAATAAATAGCCATGGTAGCTAACCTTTATTTCTGAAGGCAGTTAGCACTTTGTTTAAATATAGGATTTCCTTAAAGACAGTGTTCAGTTTATGCTTACTGTGGACATTGGCATCCAGTCATTGCCATTTGAGTTACATATTAAACTGGATGATGCCACTGATGCAATGCATTTTCTCTCTTAAAACCTGCTTTATAGTTTCAAGTATGTACACAAATGTATGTGCAAAAATCCATTTATTTTTAGTTGTAAACTTCCAGTTTCTTATTCAGTTTTACTTAATTAATGTTTTAAGTAATTATCTATTTTTATAATTTATTTTAAGAAATATGCCTTTGGGATGGACTTTTGTTAGAACTGGGTTGTTCCTTGGTCTGATGTGGATAAAAAGGTAGGAATTTTTACAGAACCTAATCAGAGCCTTTCATACGTAATTTAATTAACATCAAAGAAATCTTCCTCGCACTAATTTTATGTCTACTTTGTTAAGTCATATTTTTTATATATTTATGATAAATGTCCACTTAAGATATTCTTTTTAGCATTTACTTTTATGGCAGTATTAACAGTATTATGACAGTTTAATATGCATTTAAACGTACGCAAAATGCCAGCGTTTGCAGAAATGCACAGTACTTGTTGGAAATTGGAAAGCGCAGTGTTTTATGAATAGTCTACCAGGGTAAAGTACCCCAAGCGAAAATTAGTACTTACTATCAGTCTCAGTAGGGAGTCTTGTTCCTGTATAACTTTAAGCCTTGTGGCAGCAGGCCTGCTATCTGGACTGGCAGACCAGAAGGACACCATGGACCTAATTGAAAGAAGGCCCAACAAGTGGTGGACAGAGACTGACACTTTCACCATGCTGGCCTTGATTGAGGAGTTGGACCTAGTGCACGAACTTGATAAAAAACGCCAGCGTAACGACTCGCACTTCCGCCGTCTGCGACACAGCCTAGCAAAGAGGGACATCCATTTTAGCGTGAACCAGATTCGCAATCGCTGGAAGAGTCTCAAACACAAATACCGCAAGATCAAGACTGCTGGATATCGCAGCCCCGCCGCCCGCCTCTCGGCCATCGAGTCGTTCCGCTACTTCAAGAAGCTGGACCGCATGTTGGCTCAGAGGCCCAGGGCGTCTGGTCAGGTGGAGGCCACAGCAGCAAGTCATAACCTGGTGGTGCTCTCCACCTCTGACGTGGAAGATCACACTGACAGTATAGCTGCCATTTATTTTTAATTTATCAATAGCATTCTGTATAAGGATGCTAGTCACGACTCATTGTAGTGCTGTAATGACACGAGTTTTTTTTTACCATTTTCTAGGGGTTTGGTTTTATCTTTCAGTTTTAATTGCTAGTACTTGCATCAAGTCAAAACAGATATGTAAATAGAAAGTGATTGTTATAAGGATTGAATGCTTTTATGTGCTTATCTGTGACTTAAACTATTATGTTTGTCTCATAATGCACATTTAACAATGTATTCATAGAGACCTGTTGTTCCAGTTCTAAAAAAAAAAACATATAGAATGCCTTTCATTCTTACTGTTTACTTCCTATCGTGGTTTCAAGTTTTTTGCCCTCTACAAAAATACTATTTGTGCTCTCTTTGCCTGATTGTAGATATCTCCCTTCTGTAGGTGATGTTCCACAGCCCTGTGCCACAGCACATTGGCAGACAGAATTCCCTGGACCTGAGGCCGATAGTGAGGAAAGCAAAGAGCAGCCCGATGAACCTGCTGACTTTAGATCACCGCACTGGGACATTGGCACAGAGGAGGTGGTAACTTTGGGATTGTCAGGGGAGTACCTGTATCCAGTGAAGACTGAGCCACATCTGCTTTCGTCCCTAGGTGGGATGGATGGTGCTAGGGATTCTTCAAGCTGCAGCCCAAAACACTTTTCAGGTGATTGTTTGCCTCTGTCAGTACGTGACGAAGCGTTAGACGCTAAAAATGCAGAGAATAGTCTTTCGGCAGCTGTTATATGGTAATGGGAATTGCATTGCAGATTAAATTAATGTACCGTAACATATGTAACACATTAAATAAACCAGTAACATGAATGATGCCTGTCAGTGAGGGAACAATGTCAGTGATCTGTAACATAAAATTATGTAGAAATAAATCAGCTACTGGAGTGAATATGCTGTCATATGCTGTTCATGTTTTCGGTGGTTTTTAATTGCAAACTTTGTCCAGCAGAACTGACTCACATATCAGACTCACTTAGTTACAGTATGTTGATTAATTTGCATTTAATTACACAATTGTATCACAGGTGGTCAGTTCTGCAAGAAATTAGCAATTACGTAATAAAATTAATATAGCCTCCTATACCAGTTAAATATAATGTACATGAATATAATAATCGTAATAATAATATACATAATAATTTGTCGCAAACGTTTTATCATAATTTTATCAACCTTGGTATATCTTCTACTGTAGGTGGATTTGAAGATACCAGCAGCCTGATCCTTCAGCAGCTGACGATTCTCAATCACCAGCTTGGTGAGCAGCTAGCCGAGCAAAGGGCTTTCCACTGTAGCATGCTGGGTCTCATGGATCGGCAGATCGAAGTCCTGCAGCAGCTGTCGAGATCCGCTAGGGAAGCCCCAGCTGAGGAACTCGGCGAGCGAGATGCTGTCATCAACCAGCAGGTTAATGACGCTCTGGTTCGCATTCTTAGGGGTGTAGAGCAAGCCCACGTACAGAGACTGGCAGCGTGCCCGTCGAAACCTTCCGCCCCTGAACCGACCTCGTCGTCTTGGACAGTCTCTCTTTTAGAGGTTCACCAGGGATCTTCCACAAATGAAGAAAATTCTCTTTCTGAAACCTTGGATAGTAAGACAACAGATGTGGGACAACCTGATCCCTCTGGTGCTTCTGAACAACTTCCCCCTTTATCCCGAAGAGGTGTTTAGAGAAATGGGCTACCCTTCATGTCTCAGCACAAATGAGGTTACCCGACACCTAACTTTGTTTTTGTCCTTAGTAAATAACTATCCAAATGTCAGTTGAAAGAGGGTTTAGTGTTGGGGGTTTGAACTGACTTCATTACTTGACTTATATATTCAGTTCTTTGTTTTAAATGAGCTGTTACTTTAAAAACGATTTCAATTCAAATCTTGTTAAACTGAAAGTGTTACTCAGCTTTCTGAAAGAAGAAATACTTTGAATGCATCGATATAACAGTGATTGTGGTAAAGATTTGTAGTAAAGTATGATGAGGGAAAAGTATGAAGTTTGAGAAAGTTCGTTTGACTTTTTGTTTTTCAGTGCCATTAAGGCAGCTGAGAGTATATACTTCAGACAAAAGAGAAATCGTTTAAGATTCTTAAAATGCCAATTTGTATCATTAAATGTATGTGACCTTATGGAAAATAGTTTCAATTGTAAGATATTCCCTTAGTTTTAGTGAGGAAAAAAAAATCTTTTGTATTTTGATTGTTTTGACTTTAGTTGTGTAACGTGATGTTAATATAAAGTACATCATATATTGAATGTCATTGGCAGGAATATAATTTAAAGAACTGTTACATTACTCACAGGTGAAAGTTAACATTTAATTCTAGCTTGCCTATTAGAGCATATTTCTCCCGTGAGAACATTGCAGTACACCAGTTTTAAGTGTTGAGAGCAGCATGAGGAAAATTATGCACTTGTCAGTATTTAATTTATCCCAGTTGAAATGTATTTATAACTTATTCCAAAGATTACTGGACAACTTTTGATTATTTCCCCTCCATCTAGTCTGTGTACTAAGAAGTGAAGGAAAAAGATGTTTGCACTATAGAAACACAGTGACACCTACAATTGGCAGGCATGGTATTAAATAAAATAAAATATTTTCCGCTATTGCTTCCTATAGTATACCGTTATTGACTTTATTTGACAGTATATAGATTCATCCAGGTTTTATATTTATTATTAGTGATACATTTCTTTTGCTGCTGTGCATTGATACAAGACCGCCTATCTGTATCTTTATGTATATAACGTGTTCATTCGATAATTTTAATGTGTGAATCGCAAAACTTGAGCAAGAAGTCAAACCCAGACTGTAGTCTAATCCAAAATCGAGAAGCAATCAAATGGCATTCAGAATCATCTATTATAATATTGTTATAGGTAACCATGTAATTTCATGTAATTCATTTCTGAAGGCTTTTAAGGAAATAAAAAATTGTTCACATTTCAGGCCTTCAAGCATTTTAGTCTATGACTTTTTTTTTCGTTTTATTGACGATGGAATTGATAAGGATACTGATATATTGTTTTGTATTTTTTGCCTTTGCATTATATTTGTAAAAAAACATTTTATCATTGCTGTAGGAGGGGGCTTTACGCTATTCTCAACCAAATATAGAATTTGAAAGCTTATGAAGAGCAGTGTTTTTAACCAGTTTTTTGCTTAATGCTAATTTTGGAACAGTTACTTTATGGCGTGGCGTGAAACAACAGCAATGTCCTGCACCAAAAACACTTACCTTTAACAGATAAATGTGCACGCATGTTTCTTTATGCATGTAGTTAGTGTTAAATTGGATATAATTAAGCACATAACAAGATACGACAAAAAAAGGATTTTTGTACTTTCATGCATCCGTCAGCGTGCAATTCTCGTGAACAAAGCAAAATTTAAGAAAAAGGCTGAGGTGGGTGGTTCAGAGCTGAAAAATGTAAGTAGTTTCTGACAACCATTCTTTGAAAAGCTATTAGAACTTCGGATTGACGTGGTTAATGAACATAATGCACCTTGGGGCAATTTGATAGCTCAGCAGAAGGCAAAGCCAATTTGATGTTAAAAGCAGGTTTCTTGATGAGGAAGTAGACAATGAAGGACATTGAATATAAGGTTAGGAACATGTTTGCTGAAAAAATGTAAAAATGAAAAAAGTACGAAGACAGTACAAAGTACGTGCAAAAAACATTCTTCAGTAAATAAGTTATCGTGAAATTTACATGGTAAAAGTCTGGTGCTCAAAAATGGAATTGAGATGAAGACCAGCCCCTCAGGCAGAGGTATTATGAAGCCGGGAGGCAGTAAGCTAAATTGATCCCTAGTAGCACTTAATGCATTGTAGCAGAGCCAATGGGAAAAAGTGCTCTAACAAAGTAACCTGTTAAGGGGATGGGCAGAATTTGTCATGACGTTTGCCTCTAGCCTGTTCTCTGTGACTACTTCCAATGGGTCCAGGGTCGGTCTTGTGATGGAGCTGGTCTTCATGTTGATTTTTTGGCGTCTCCTGGACTGATGCTGCTTCCTCAGCAGACCACAGCATTACGGCTACAACAAATAACCCATAAAGGCAACAATAATCAACAAGCAGTTGGCAACACATTTTATCATTGACTAGTCGTTTTTTTTTGCATATACAGTAATGATATCTCCACCCAGCAATGTTAATGTCAGTGTTAAGTCTACTTCATACTTAAGTTTTATTTGTGTCTTTACGATGCATGGCTGGGCCCTTATGTACACACTACACTCCTTGGATGCAGATGGTTGTCTTTTGCAGCCATATGTAGCGTAGAGGAGTGTGCTGGCCAATATGGACCGGTAAATATCCTCAGCAGTTACGTATGTATAATAATAGAAACTGGTCTCTGGGGATTCTTGGCATGCCGAAAGTCCACCACTAACTCCTTTGTCTTGCGGATGTTGGAGTGCAGGTTGTTCTCCCTGCACCACAAGACAAAGCTCTTCAGTAGTCTCCTTTATTCATCTCCATCAAACTCTTGATGTACATACGATACTTATCACATACATGCGACACGTTGTAACCTTTGCTTTGCCAGTGATCAGGCTATACAGGAGTCAGTAACATTTTCCATTTTCCATGCAGCTTCTATGGAATAATAAGGGGCCGCATGAAATTCATAATACAGCCTGTTATCCAAGCATATTATGATATTCCTCCCAGCACCATGACCCTTTAACCTTCCTATTACTGACATTGTTATTCTATTCTGCAATGTCATCCAATGGTCCCTGTATACTTTTATGTGCATATTGTGGTGTACTTTACCCATGTCGATCATGGGTACACATCTGGTAGACATTTGTCAGTGTAGATGGGTACTGCCATGACTGATGCTACTGTTTTTGTTGTATGTATGTATGATAATGCAGCAGTAATAGCATTCTTGGGTATGTGCATAAATTTTACACGTAATGTTCATTCCTCTTGTGCCTTTGACATATGCAAATGCCTTCCCGTGTAAGATTGTTTTCCGCAGATATTTTGTTGTCAGGTGACACCTGTACCCACCTGTCACGTTCAGAATTTCATCTTGCACGTATTATTTTTGGAATCTGAGTCGACGGCGTGGTGGATAGGGCAGTTCTTTCGGAGTGTCTTGGGCCTATTTGAAGTTCAGTTTCAGTATGCCCAGGGGAATGTGCTCTAAAACCTTCCCTTATACTTTACACCATGTCCTGTACCATTGCTTGCATATGAAATCTGCTAAAAGACAACTTAAAAAGTCCTGGCATAACCTCAGCATTAAGTGTTATTTGTGCTCATACAAACTGATCCATTATTTCTGTCTCATTACCATAATGAATATGGTCTTGAAGAAATCATTCTCTGTATTTACAACCATAATGTTAGTTTCATCTGATTATTATTATGCAAATAATTCCTCAAATCAAATATACCTTCCAGGTTTATTTTTTTCCTCTACTTCACTGCCCTAGTTCCTCCCGTTCTCTTTGCATTAGAGAATACTTATGGTAAGTTTGTCTTGACAAGCATCTATTGGGTAAGTCCTCCAAATCCATTACAATTGTTAAGAATTCCCATTGCTTATTATTAGTGTACGCCTTGGTGTGGGAATAGTTCTTCTCCCACTGGTTGGCACCCTAGGAGACAGCATCTCACGTTTCCTTCATGTTTATTCCACACCTAAACTTACATCCACACTTGTACCTCTCAGAGGTATTGATGCAAATTTGGCTGATAATTGCAAGGCAATATAATAATTCATTTTTTATCCATCTTTGTCCTCACCACTACCAATCCCATTTCCCATAAGGCCTACAGAGCATCAGCACTGCTTTTGTCTGAAGGAGGTCTTTGAAGATGTGTCATTTACATGGCAGGTGAGCTCCTAGTCCTCATACCTGAGGTATGCTGTTTTGTTGTGCGCCTTGTCTTATGGTGCTGCAATTGATGCATGCAGTTAGCACAAAAATCGTGATAAGTCCCCCTTGATAGTTTCTCCTCTGCTTCATGGTTTGCACAGATCGTGACCTTGAAAACAGTAAGTGCAGTATTTATTTTTATGTCAGCGTAACATCTTGGATCTTATACAATTTGCAGTGATGGGTATGAAAACATTGCATAAACAGAAACTGTGAATTTCAATGGATATGCTCTAAGCTCTAATCAGACTAATTTATTTAAACTTGGCTTCTCTTTCCTTCAAATTCTCATGTACACATTGTCACCCTTCCTCACACGCTCAAATTCTCTGCACATGGAAATTTGATTGTGTGCAAAGTATGATTGTGTGTAAGAGAATTTAACAGTGTGTGAATGGGAGTTTGAGTGTGTATGAGAGAGGTATGTGTTTCAGCTAATTTGGTCAATCAAGCTTAGGTTCTGCCTAATTTCAATATACTTTATTTGGTTGTTTCAACTCAGTGCTATATGGTTACTGAAAACTCAACCACTAATATATTTCCAGCATACCTAACTAATTCAATTCAGAGGCTCCAAGGCAATTGTTGTTTAATTAAGAAGTTATTTACTGGGTTGAAACAATACACATCACTCAATGTGTAGGGATCAACCACATGGCTGCATATCGCTGATGTATTACAGACATATTAAACAAAACAAACGTCAGGGTAATGCATACCCATCGGGAGATACACAGAGTTAGGGAGAAGGGGATGTGGCTGTGGATCCTAAGCACAGAATACCGTGTTGCAGCTTTGGATAAAGAGAGACTCCTCAGTAAAAGCTACACATTTGCTGCATTCTGGTCAAGTCGTAGGTTGGAATTTCCAAGTTTCAAAAGCCAACATGGCGGATTTTTAAATAATATAATACATTATTATTATTGTATAAAAAGTAACAATATAATTAACTAAGTTATGAATTGTAAACTGAGAATAGTATACAATAGTGTAAGCATGATAACCCCCAAAAATGGTTTGTGTAGTTCTGTTTGTATTTAGGGCTGTCATTTCAGTGAGCTATGGGCTAGATTTAGCTATGCACCATTAAAGCTAAATAGTCAGCAATATTTGAGAGCTGTGTTAACTTGAGTCTACATAAATAATTGGTTTTCTTTTATTTAGAGTAGTTATTGCAGCGTAAGACACTCCATATGGTATTTTGATCATTCACTTTGATTGCCCCTCTGGAGGCCGCCATTTTGTCTGATGTCATAGCACCTGCTTCTCAGTGAATTCGTGGTACGTGAAATTGGCCCAGTTGGAGGTCCAACTTCGACAGTACTTTGACAAGTTGGAGGTTTTTTTTTTCATTTTTGAGTTCCGACCATACTTTCAGTGGAATGATGATATCCCCCATAACAAGCCACATTGTATATTTCAGCTTTTTCAGTCTCTGCATGCCTTCTCCGTCCATTCTAGAAGATATGAGAGAATTGTATGATTCTTCTTTGTGAGGCTTTGCGATATATTAAATGATACACTCCATCATTGCAGGTTATGAGTATAACCTTTAGTTTATATAAAGCATAAACTTACACAACATAAGCACAGTTGTGGTATTTTCTCAAGGACGCAGAGTTAAAAATTGGAAAGCAATGCTGTTTCGTGTTCTCATGAAGGACATCTCAGGAGATGTTAAAAATGATGTAGAAAACCAGTTATACTCACTAGTGGGATTCTTACTGGGTTCATTTGTCCTGTAGAAGACAAGTGAATTTTGGAATTAAGGTTTTGGTCACTTTTCTACCTTAAGTAAAGAAATATTTTCCAGTTGTAGCAACATTGTATCTTCTGCAAATCTCAAAACCCCATTTTTCCTTTTATATTTCTGCTTTGTCTTGTTTCCTACCTGCCTCACCAAGGAATCCACTTGCATAATTTCTCTCCAATGTCCTATAGGACTCTCCCCAACAAAGTCCTGCATAAAGGTGCTTCTGGGAAGTAATATGCCTGAGATAGGTTGTGAGTGGGAAATAAATTACCCAGCTTCCAAACGCTTGGTCAATCACTTACCTGACCAGCTGCTAGTTCATCGACTTTCTTATCAGATGAAATGCTCATCATTTTCCTGACTCTCCCCCATGATCATAATTTATTCATAGTGTCTGTATCCAAACCATCGACCTAGAACATTGGGTATCATTAGTACTTTTTATTTGCAGAAATGTCAATGGCGACTGGGGAGGCTGAGTCAAAATGGGCTGTGATTAAGGCTTCAGTGGCTGCGCCGGCAGTCATAACTAGAAAGCCGTCAGCACCTGACTCGGCGGTAGCCCTAGGACCTGCTGGTGGACACCTGTGGAGAGGGGAGATGTCAAGCTTAGGCAGGAGGGCTTTTGGCTGGCTCCAAATGCTGAAGCAAAGGCAGTAACAGAGGCCAAAGGTTGTATATTGGGGAAGTCTGGAGAGGCTATGGGAAACAGACAAGCGATCTCAATCATTCAATGCCTCAGGAGGGAGATAGAGGATCTTGCTCAGGCTTTGTTTGGCTGGGGCAGGGAAGTGCTGCCCAAATCTGGCTATATTGTTAAGCGTCACTGCTGGAATACGGGGTACCGGGGCAACAATTTTGTGTTATTTGGCCCCTGTACGAAAGGAGCACTAGTTGTGTCCACATCATTGGCACAAAATCGAAGCTGCTTAGAGTGAGTCTCTGCCTCTGGTAAGGATGCATATTGTCTCCACTCTTGTTTGTGATTTTAATGGGACTGCAGGACAATGATGATCCATCAAAGGGCCTTTCGGAGAATTAGCATCAGAACGAGTTATCAATAGAAAAGATACAGACTATGAATTGTGTTTTGGAAGAAGCTCCCGGCAAATTAAATTCATATTCAAAGTAACACAACACATTGACATTATAGCAGCCCCTGAAGCTGTTGATTCTACTTAAATTTTGGACGCACATTATCCAAATTTGGAGCAGAGTAGGTAGTGGAATTTTATCATTCATAATGTGAAAAGACCCCCCATGATCCTGACTGGGATAAGAGTCTGGTGTTTGTATGGGTGGATGGTGTGAAATGAAATAATTAAATTTTTTTTTTATTCAACAAAAATAAATCAATCTTGGAAACCAAAGAAACTCTTTGTCTCCAGAATCCCTGCTTTTAGGTCTCATATGAATACGTGTATAAGAAACTATTCATGATGCAATGAAAACAGTTCACCTTAAGTAGCCTCACTAATATAGACTGTTACTGTTATTACTAGAGTAATTATATGATACAATGTTCAATATGTCAAAATTACCACTAATGTTCCCTTTCATATGAGTAGTTAGTAGACATTTTTTTAATATTTGTGTAAAACTGTTGACATTTTTGGGTATAGACATCTGCAAATATTGATCATATTGTTTAAATTAATGGAAAATAGTTTTTCTGTTTCCAATGTTTTGCTGCATGGATTAATGCAGTTGCACCAGACGGGTTATTAACATTCAATGAACAGTTAAACTCACCACTGAAGTGTGGCTTCTTCCTGCCGTTAGGTGAATTGGTGTCTCTGGATTTCCCTTTGTGCGTGTCAGTGGCCTGCAGTGGGAGTTCTCCTGGCCCCAGTCTTCTGCTGGCTGGGATCAGTTCCAGGCTCCCCATGACCCAGCACCGGATAAGTGGTTTTATAAAGTATGGATTAATTTCATGACTAGGAGAAAATTACCAGGCGTACCAGCGAAACAAAGCCTCTAAAAGGTACATTTTTAAAAATGCTGTCCACAGACTACGAAAAATCCATAGCAAGAATGGCAACAGTTTAAAATTACATGAAATGATTGCTGCGAAGCCTTTATGAAATTAAGAATTAGGAAA
Source organism: Petrocephalus zakoni (assembly GCA_026774425.1). Classification (NCBI taxonomy): domain Eukaryota; kingdom Metazoa; phylum Chordata; class Actinopteri; order Osteoglossiformes; family Mormyridae; genus Petrocephalus; species Petrocephalus zakoni. The sequence continues at coordinate 6,551,933 of JAODKN010000038.1, forward strand.
GATTGATTATTTGTGCCAATGCAAAGCATGAGCAATTCTTTTGTGCAAATGATCAAAAATAAATAATTCAATTCAATGCTCCCTGGTAGTATTCTAAAATTTCGATTTTGGTGTGCAGCTTGAGAATTTTTTAATTGTTCACTTAATTAATATTAAGTATATAAATAAAACCAGTTGAACCTGAAGACTGTCTTTCCAATCTTTCTAATGCACTTAATGCATTTTAGCAGCTATAAATTATTTCTTCTTGTGGGCTTTGTATTAATTCACATTTAGTCAGGTTTTTGCAGAATCTTCCACTGCACAATTTCAACCCCTTGTGAAAAACGTTCCAAAATTCGATCATCTTCCGTCCCTTTGTGCTCCGAGCAACTTGTTGACCTATCACAAAGTCCATATGTGCATTTTATTTAGGGTAGCAACAACTAGTTTCAGCTTTTGTTGCAAACACTGGAAATCATGATCTCAAATATGGTGGTGTGTGTGTGTTTTTTTTACATTAATTGTGTTTGATAGAGTAAAATAAATTACATTGTTTCTTTTTTAAAAATAAATATCTAAGTGGAACAGTCCAGGTTAAACACATTTGTGAGCAGAAACTGAGAGAGAGAGAGAGAGAGAGAGAGAGAGAGAGAGAAAATATTTAAAGCCACAATGAATTATCAGTTTGGGCAGCAGGGTATCTGAGTGGGCTGCACTGGAACCTCACACCTCCAGGGTTAGGGCTGAGATCGCACCAGCACTGTGCATGTGGGAGCTCTGCCTCGCCGCCCCATGGTATATACCTTTCCCCTGAGCATTTTGGTTTCCTCCCACCTATTGCCCATGGTGCGCGTGTGTGTGTGTGTGTGTGCATGTGCCCTGTGATGCACTGGCAACTCATCCAGGGTATACCCCAGCCTTGTGCCCAAAGCTGCCTGGGATAGGCTCCAGGTCCCCTGGGTGAAAGATGGTTGGATGAATTATTCATGTGAAGATATCAGAAGCATCTGATAGAACTAAAATGTACTACTGGCATAAGTATTTATTCCTGACACCTTAGTATTTGGTACAGTCGTTTGCCACAATGACATCTTTCAGTCTAGTAGTGTAGATATACTATAGCTTTGCACACTTGTTTGGAGTCATGTTTGCCCACTCTTCCTGAAGGGTTGGCTCAAGCTCAAGTAAGTCCTTTGGACTGCAATTTTCAAAGCATGCCATGGATTCTTAAAGGGATTTGAGGTCAGGATTTCAGCTAGCATGTTCATCTTGTTTCCAGGCCATTCCAGTGAAGTTTTGGCTCTGTGCTGGGGATTGCCGTCTTGCTGAAAGATTAATTTCCTATTAGGCTTCAGTTTTTGTGGACTTAATCAAGCTCCTCTGCAGTAGATGCAATCTGTGCCATCTATTGTTCCTTAATTTTTGACAAGATTACCAGTCAGTGCTTATCAGAAACTAAACTCAACATAGCTGCCACCACCATATTTCATAGTAGGCCTTCTGATTTTGGGGGGAATGGGTAGTTGTTTCTTTGACGTCACACAAAGTGCTTTGCATCAGATCACAAGCAATGTTCTCCCACATCTTAGCTTGATCACTGTGGCAAATTCCAAATGAGCTTTGACATAGCTCTGTTTGACTAAAGTCTCTTTTCGCAGCCGCCTCCCATACAAGATACTGTTTTACAGAGCTCTGCACATGTTTGTCTCATTGGGGGGGCTCTAGTTTACCCCAGGCGACACAAAGCGGCGTTACACTTGGGTCAGGATTAGGATAATGTACATTGACAATGCTCGAATGACACGTAAAATGGCTTAGTGCAGTGGCAAGCCGTGGAAACACAAATAAAATAAAGTACATAAACCTTGACGTACGCGTCGCTTACACATTAATTTGATATAACACTTTAAATTACATTTGACAAGCAGAAACACGGGTGATGCCTTGCCATGAAATGGTCGTTGACATTTTGACATTTTTAGGTATTTCTTTATATCTAGCAAAGTTATGCTTCTCTTTCGGCAAGTCAGGTCCTAAGCCTTTATCCTGGTACGGGTGAGACGTTTTGTGGGTAAGACTGCAAAATGAAATGATAATGGAGACCACCCACGAAGCACTACTGCGTCACCATACAGAAGGGATGTAGTTGTGCTGGAGAATGGTAAAGTAACATTTACGGGTTTTGGCCATAGAGCGACACGGCTTTTCAATATTTCAGAATGTTATTTTCTGAACAAACTTTAAGGGCCGCCATCCAATATTATAGCAATTTTATATCATGGTGTATGTGTGGAGGTCCATTTTTCGACTCCTTATATAACATACTACATACTAATGTCATAAGTAGAGCTATGCACATAAAAGTTTACTTTGGTCTCTGATTATACGTTAGTTGTTCACTTAGCCTATTACATTATTTGCATCAACAGCACAAGTATAAATATAAGTTTATAGAAAAATGTTCAAAAGAAACATCATAGTAATGATCTAACCCTTATGTATTCATTGATTATGAATCATCAGAAGGAATTCACATTTATTATGCTTTTTACAACGGATAGAAATATGTCAATAAAACCGAAAACAATTTAGAAACGCAGCCCTGTATGGGATAGTGGCTTTAAGAAAGCGACTTTTAACTATAAATACACGTGCGCGCACACACATAAATAAATAGTCTTGCATATACTCGTTTTTAACCCCGCACCATATCTTCCTAGTCGTGTGATAGCAGATCACTTCTCACCAGTGATCTGCACAGCAAAAAAATCTATAATCCAGTATTGAGTCTAAAAAGCTTCGTTACGTTTAGAAAATACTGCCATTAATAAAGTTGCGCGTGCCGGTGTACACAATCCGTTTTCTGCAAACTACTTGGTCGGAGTGAAATTTAAATTACACACCAGAAAGGATGGATCTGCCCTTGGCAAAAGGACGTCGGACCGGGGAGGCATGGAGTAGACCGAAGCGATTTCTTGCTTCAGTTGTCCGAGAGAGGCGTTTTATTTGAGCTATCGGAAAAGATATTATACAACATACACAACTAATCCTGGATTCGGTTCAGAGTGTTTTTTTATATATATATTACCGACACTACTCATGTGTAAATTGTACCGCTTAAGAAACTGGTAGTGGATAACCACTCAAGGGCAGCGTGAAAGAAACAGCAGAAGACGCGCACGAAGAATCTATATTCCAGAACCAGACATCGAAACGAAATGCAACTAAAAAGCTTTGCGTTTCAGCGCTGAGTGATCGCAGTTATTAATGCAACCTCGCCCGCTGGCTCCTCCGTGACGCCTGCTTTGCCTCTATGTCTGTAACCGCTGCCATTTCTTTTTGTTGTCACTGGAATTAAAGGTTTTTCGCTGGCGCTCCTTACTACTGAACACTTGCTGTTCGTTCGCCCTGGGCACCGGCGGGCGAGTCCTTCATTATACAACGACAGGCGCAATTTCGGGGCTGCATACATCGATTATTGCAATACAAAGGAGCAGTGTGACACGTCTGAAAGGTAATCAATTAGCCTTTGCGTCCAATTACAAGTTATCTGTGTATATATATATTTTTTTGCTTTTATTTATTTATTTGCTAATGTGTTGAATTGTTCCCGCGACCCTGATCAGAATAAGCGCTTGGAAGATGGATGGGTAGATGGATGGATATATGTTTAATTATTATTGCTATTTATATTATTTTAGGTACATGTGTCCGTGATGCATGCGTATGTTTCCTGATTGAAAGCACACAGAAATATTACAGATAATGTACAAAACGCGTATTATGGGGAAAAAAGCTAAAGCGAATTGTGTTTAAGAAGACATTATGCCTATGTATTATAGAAAAATTACTGTTCATATAAAGCAGGGTTTATTAGGGTAAACACCACATTTACACTCTGGCTCTAGCTGGCCAATTTCACCGGGGATGTTTTGTGCTGAAATATGTATTTGTTGCGTTGGGTTTGCAATAGCGATACTTTTCTGTGATTTGTTTCAGAATTGCATGGTGGATTCTGCTTTTGTATATAGGGAAATGTTTTGCGAACCCAGACGTTCCAGGACCTAGGAGAGCTCAGAAACACCATGGCGGTTTTGGTTTAGTTGCTTTAAAAAGGCAGCGTTAATGTCATGGAAAAACAGAAGGCGTAAAATTTGCATTCTGATCATGGCATTCAATGCAAAGTCATGGAGGCTGGTATATTACGGCAAATAAGTGAAGCGACTACTGAGTACTTGGTGTTCTACACTGTTATTAAACTGGCACGTATATGGAAACATACCAACAGACACATGAATATATACCGGAAATTCTTAAACGAAGCAAGCCTGGCTCCCAAAGGTATTCATATGGCAATTGATAATCTAACATAAATCACTTCAGGTTGAATGCCTTTTCATTATTATTGTGCTCCGTTGATATTGCTTTATTGACCGGATATGGATTTATTTACTAGCGATACTAGTGAATTAGAACTGTAATTAGACTTAGTTTAATAAATGTTATAAAACTGCGAACTGATAACATCGGCAGATTGACACCACCATACTTTTAGATAAGATCATGTCTTTATTTTACTGCATGTGCTTATGTTTGCAATCTTATTACTGTTTTTATTATTGTTATTGTATTATTGAAAACAAAAGTAAAATATATATATATATATATATATATATATATTTATTTATTTAATTTATTATTTAACAAGTTTTCACCAGATACGGAAGGGATATCCAGGCAAGGGGTCTGCAAAGAATCATTAGTGTTGTCATGTACTGCATCTACTGGGGTGGTAATTTGACCTTGTGCCATAAGTCAAAAAAGCACACATTCACTTTTCTCAGTAAACAGTTAGACATAAGGTGAAATAATTTTGCAGGAAGAGAACATCCTTTTCTCAGACACACCCAGTGTAGGGTCATCACAAGTCAAGCTCGCTTCATTTAATACTCTCAAACACTAAGAATCCATTTTAGGAATTCAGCTACAGTACAAGTGAGTCTATAACTGCACTCAGACCCTAGTTCATCACTATACCTCCCGTGCTAGGTTATATAACGGCATATGTCCTTGGTTGTCTAAGGTAGAGAGCTGAGAGCCAATGACTACATTTGCAAGGAAGCTCAGCTACTGCAGAGCAGGAGAGGAGGGGGCCATGCTTGTTAGTTCGTGCACAACTGCAATCTGCTGGAGGATAGCCTGCAGGGTTAGACTTCATTTGCTTGCTTGTACTCCTGGCTTTCCGCCAATAAATAAATATTTCTCTTTGAATGTGTCATTATCTGTGATTGGACGTTAATGCAGATGTTGTGGATCATGTAATTCCTCAGAGGTGAGCAGAATTATTATTTTATTTTATAAGTGCTAACAATTCAGACATATTCTTATCGTTCACTTCTGTGGTTTAATATTTGCTACTGGCAACCCTTTGCATATTCTGTGTTTATGTATAGGTGTAGAAAAGAAATGCATCTTCCTTGACTATTGATAGTTACTAAAAAGTAATCTGTACTCATAGTGAGCCTACATGGATGTTCATTCATTTGGTTCGATAAATATTTCTCCGCTAACACACAATGCAGTAACAATTAACAAATGACAATTTCATTGACATACAGACAACATTCCCATAAACACTTCTAAATCTAGTGAGGTTAATATGAAAGGTAATTTTTATAATACTGTAATACCAAATCTTACAAAACCAGATGCTTGACAATATTTATCAGTCATTATATAATAATTAGTTAATAAACAGGTAACATTCCATACCTAGCTTTTCTAAGGAACTGGAGAATTCTGCATAATAGCAATAATTTATGTTTCCCTGCAACAGTGCTATAAACCAGTGGTTACCAAATGGCAGACTCTGGTTTGTATTCAAACCACACGATCGAGCCCAC
>JAODKN010000038.1:6572709-6599572 GCA_026774425.1 Petrocephalus zakoni
GGGCGCCCGGCGGCGCCCGCGCCCCCCCCCCACATAATTGGCAAGACCAGCATCTCACATATTACATATTCTGTGCTGGCAGTTTGCACCTTGAATAATCTGCTTTTTGGATCCCAGTAGGTAGGCGAAATATTGGGTTAGGTGTGCACCAGGTACGTGTGTGACCCCATAGGGTTCACGAGATGCAGTGTTCTGCCCCCCCTAAGCACAAACATCAAACTCTGCTTATGGCTGTTGATTTTTTTTTACCTCAAAACAATGGGAGTACAACTGTGAAGCAGAAGACAAAGGGGGAACCCCGCTGATGGGTTTGTTCTTTTGTGAGGTTGTATGGATCAGATTTAGTACGACATCTCCCTAGAGAAATTACCTAGCCGTAAAACACAGAAAGCCTATGCCAAGGTATTGGACACTGCCCAGTGAACCACGGATTCAAGAGAAATGATTTGGAAGCTGTAAAAAAGCGGAAGAAAAGCGTCAACATCAAAACAATTAGAAAAGATTTAGCGATAGCATTATAATTTAATATGATACTAAATAAGAGCATCATAAATAAAACATGTTTGGCTGTGTGGGCGTGCATGTGCCCGACAATGTCCTGGCATTCTGTCCAGGGTGTATTCCTACATTGTGCCATGTGCCAACTGAATATGCTTCAGGCCTCTCACTCTGACCACGATGAGCAGTTGGGAGACGGATTGATGGTTCATTTATAACAGTGGGCTATATAAACTCAGAGGATATTCTCCCTGCCGTGGTTGTAGGAGAAAATAATCTATCCAAGACAAATTAACCAACTGAAACTGTAGTACCAGTTAGAAGTCTGGACAGACCAGCTTTTAGTGCCTTTGACTGTTGATGTTATTCCTCATTTAGTAAAAGACAATGAAGCAAGAAATACCAAATACTGCAATGACTAAGAGAACATCTCAAAATGTTCTCAATTTTAGACCCTTCCAAATAGCCCCCTTTTACTTAAATGGCAGCATCGCAGACTTAGCATTCTTTCAATCAGCTTCCAGATGAAGCCACCTGGAATGCTTCTCCAACGGTCTAGAAGGAGTTTCCACAAGTCTTGGGCAAAAGTTGGCTACCTTACTCTTTACTCTTCGATCCAACTCATCCCAAACAGCTGTATAGGATTTAGGTTAGGGGTTGCATCTCTTTCCTATTTCACAAGATAATACTTACTACATAACCTCGAGGTGTGCGTAGGGTCATTTTTTGGTTATAAAACAAATAATTTTCAACAGTCATGTCTGGACTTTTGACTGGTACTGCACATGATATGCTAATTACATGTATTATATGATTATCCGATTATATTGACTCATTTTCATGTTGAAGAAACCCTACAGAAACATGGAGGAATGATTAAAAGTTTAAGTATGCCTGTATCAAAATCCAATATGTATATTAAAATGACTTAGTAGTTCAACTTTGTTCAGATCACTGGTTATATTTGGTGAATTTCAAATAAGGTTGACCAATAGAATTTTAGTATCTACAAATTAAGCATAATCGCATGGATTTCAGATCTTATGCTCACATTTGTGAATATTCCCCCAGTTTCCTCCAGGTTTATTTTGTCATTTTAAAATGGCTCGTCATATTTTTGTTTCTGTGAGTGTGTGCCCTGCAATGTCCTGCTATACCATCTACAGTGTCTTCTGCCTACTGAGTTATGCTTCATGGGGCAGGTTCTAGGCTCAATGTGATCCAGTACTATAATAACGGTTATGGATGACGGATGGATTTGTAAAGTTTATTTTAAGAAGACTGCTTAGAATCTGTGGGCTTTCTGTAGGGAAGTTAAGGTCAATGTTATTGTATATATTATTAAGTAGACATTTTGGTAACACTTTACATGAGGCTGTAATCTATAATGCATTATAAATACCTTTATAATGCATTATAATCGCCAGTATAAGAATAGAGGCTGCTTTGTACAGCATTGAGATGGTTTTACTGTGCATATAGATGAAAGTTCCATAAAGCATTCATAATGCATAATAAACATGGTACAATATGTTATGTCTTTTTATAAACATTTAAATCCTTGTTTACAGTGTTTTATGAATGCATTATAATGTGTTATGAATGTGCTTATATAGACATGGCATTGATTCATTCAGTGTTACCGACGTTTCTTTTTTGTACATGGTGCTGTAATAATGATGTCATAATCTGAAATTCAGTCTGTGCTCATCTTCCTCAGGATGATTCCTGGTTCACATAAGCTCTTCCTGCTGACTGACTTGGCCTCCTCCCGGGACTATAACCTGTGCGTGCTGGCTGTGTATGACGACGGAATCACCGCCCTGACGGCCACCCGCCTGGTAGGGTGCGTGGCCTTTACCACGGAGCAGGAGTACCGCCAGTGCCGATCCATCCATGACCAGTTCCTGGGGGGCACCATGATTATAATCATCGGAGGCATTATCGTGGCTTCCGTCTTGGTCTTCATCTTCATACTCCTGATGAAGTACAAGCTTCACAGCAATCACCACAAACAGAAGGCAGCCAAAATGAGCAACGTGTGCTTACAGACTAATGGGAGCCGCCCTGGGGGGTTTCCACCGTCCACATCTTCTGCGAGCTCAGCCAGCAAGACCCCTGCAAGAACAACCAGCTCCAGCAGTGACAGGGTGCCACCCGACCCCCTGCAGACAAAAGAGGACTACGATTACCCTGCTAGAGGGACTACGGTGGTGGATATGAACCTCGAGCATAAGACAGCTGCTGCGGATGACACTGTCTCACAATAGCACAGGGACTGCCACCTGCTTTCTCCTGGTGCTCAGGTTCACTTGCCTTACAGAGGATCTTATCTTGTTCAAGGTGAGCTTGGTTCAAACGTGCACCTAATAACATCTGTGGTCATGCGGATTAACAGGACTGTTTTCACTGACTAATAGGTGTGGATTCACACAATTATCAGTAAGGTAGCTGTGCTAAGTAAGTGCCTTATTTGAATATCAAAGACCCTACAGTACATACGAAGGTGGATGGAGTCCTGCCAGTCAGATTATGAGGTGTTAAGGTGGTGGAGATCTGACTTTTGCTTATTTTTGAGATACCAAATTGAACCAGGATTCTTTTTTTTCCGCGTCGTTTGTGACTCAAACAGTCTTTTCCAGTCTGTCAGGTCTTATCAAAATTGTGATTCTCATAACCCACGGCCATGGACGTGTCCTGAAAGATGTACGGCAGATCAAAGCTTGTTCCGTTTCTTCTTAACGTGTTCTTCATAAAATGCTGACCTCTGTTTTTTTTCCTTCCATAAAACTATAAAATCATTGTCAGAGCCTTTCCTCTTAAGATATTTGTTTATTAATATGAGAAATATTGTGAAATGTTAAACAGGCTGGGCACATAATAGATTAAAACCAATTTATTTCTCTCCATTAACTTATTCATTGATCAGTGTCTGTGTAATGATTTTTACTGCACTGAAATTAGTCACATGCAGAGTGGGTTACAGTAAAGAGTAATTTCTTACAATCCATACAAAGCTCAAGCCCTAATCACACATGTTAAGGTCTAAGTTTCTATTGTTTATTGGATGTAGGTGCTGTTAAGTCCTGTCAGAAGGTCTAAAGCTTCAGAAACTTTGTAATTGGATGATGAAAGAGAGAAATGGATGGACATGCTACTCTGGATGTGCAGAGAATGGATTGTCAGGTACATACAGGTACTACAAGAGACAAGCGGAGTAATTTCAGTACTTTGAAAGTGGGCCATGACCTCTCTCAGCTGCCAGAAGTGGATAAGGCCCGGGATCACATCACTGCAGTTCTTTGTAATTGGAGGGAATTTGTATGTACTTTCAAAGGTATGGTTTGCATTCATGTAAATAAAATATAGTCAAATTTCAATGTAGTTAAGAGCACAGTTTAATTGCATGAGACCCTCTTTGATTTTTATTTTTTTAAGAATATAAGAATTGTAAGACTGGTTTACAATTACAGATGTCTAATTTTTAACCGTGTCATTGTTAATTTCCTGGCCTTTGAAATATTGGCTAGACTTGAGTATATGTCATGTGTTACCGATAAGCACATAGCCCAGTATAACTTGCAGGTATAACTGGAATTAAATTATAAATGCTGAGTCTCTTCTTCATGCATGGAGAAAGATGGCTCTTGGAAACACTGTAAACTGCGGGTAATGTACAACACTGCGCAAGAAAGGATTATCCTAGGACTGCTTTCTAACAAAAATTATGAAGCCTAAAAAAACAGGAGGATGATATTTAAAATGAATGTTATGCCATGTTCTCAATTGTGCTGAACAGTGTAAAACACATCCGAAACGTGTTTCAAAATGTGACATTTACAAATGCTCCACAGCATTTACCTGTAACGTGGATATACATTTTAAAACTGAGAAAGTGTTCTGTCTCATGTTGTCATGTTTACATTTTTTTAGTGCTATTTTGGATAGACAAAATTAATAACATCCAGATATTTTTATGATTCAGTATTTCCTCTTAAATGAATAAGATATACTTCTGGTATATATACTATTTGTTTTATAAATCAAAGTAACCTGCAAATCATCCTGATATAAATGCAGAATAAACTCTTACTGCACTTTTGTCTTTTTACTGGCAATGATATACGTCCCATTGCGATATGAAGATTATTTCTTTAATTAGTAAGTGTTTTCTTCAGTTATAGCAGTAATCATATTTCTTATATTAATTTGTTCCATTTGAATTTATATAAAGTATGATTTCCTTAATGAGGATTAAATTAACTTACATAATGTACATTTACTGCACTGGTCAGTTCTATCAGTCAACAAATGATAATTAAATTAAAAAATAACAGAACCTCCATTAGAACATCCTTCCTGTGATTCAAGGTAATAAGGAAGCAGAAATAGTTGTTACTCCCAAAGTTTATTTGAAATTTGTCAAGAAAGCATTAAAAAATGTGTGATCAGTTGACTGGAGGATAGGTATTTTTTTCCCAAATTATATTTTGATATTGCACAAACCTAGGATGCCCAGCAACTCAATGTATGCTATCCTTACAGTTAAGTAAGGGGGTGACAGACTCATGTTAATTATCAGCACAAAAATGAAATAAAGGCATATACTGAACTGTTTGTTTCTGTAGGAAAGTAATCCTAAATACAGGTCATAGCAATATTTTAGTCGCTCAACAATAAGCTGAAGAATGTCAGCCTCTCTTTGGATCAGTGGCTCGGTGTATAAATGGCGACCCCAGCTAATATTATTTGGTATTATTTGGTAGCTCTGAACACTTACATAACACGAAAATATGCAAACAGCTTGTTTCACTATTTGGTGTTTCTGGGAATGAACCGTCTTGAAAGTGCGTTAAGATTATATAATTTATAGTATAGCGGCACTTAAGTATAATTTATGTCAACTCTCCATTTCTTATATTTGCAAAATGGCATATACTTGCATAAATTACCTTTAGAATGTTTGCGGTTTATTTAATGTTATCAGAGAAGTGATATTTGACAGATTTTGTACAGCGTGGATTCTGAAAAAGAGCAGGGTTGTGGTGTAATACATTTTCAAATGAAGAATTGCAATATACTATATACTAAATACTTGCAAAAATATGTATCTGAAGCGAAAGAGACCAGAAAGCTGGATACATGCAGAAGGGAATAAAATGACAGAAAGATAATAAAAGCATCCATCCATCCATCCATCCATTTTCTCTACCCACTTATCATATGCAATAATCACATGCACAACTGGTTTGGCAAATATTTTATTTTCTAATACTGTTTAAAAAACAATAACGCAAGAACTAGCTGCAGGATTCAGTTGGGAGAAGCATGCAGCTATTAAACATTTATATCGTAGTTGCTGATGTTAGTAACAGTGCAGATGAGACGTTGTTTCCTCATAATCAATTTACAGTGGGGGTATTAATGCAGTGACACTTGCCGGAGGGCGGGGGGGAGGGTTGCTTAGTTGGCACCTCCTTGGAAAATGGCACCCTAGGCGACCGCCTATGTAAACTAATGGGTCGATGTAAACCAGGCCAGGAATCCAGGAATATGGCCATTCCAAATGACCTCTTATAAACGGTATAGTGCTGCCTTCAACAGTCAAGCATGGGCACACTGGAGGAAATATTATACATGACCTTGCACATAATCTCTGTAAGATACTAAGCAGAAATAGCATTATTGGCAGAATCCAGCCTATGGGATATATATTTTTACATAATCCAAATCAGGATAAGGGCACGAGTCTAGGCAAAGAATTAAATGATGCTCTTATGCAAAAGCAGAATTCTATGATGTAGCCTGAAACTGAGCTAGAAACATAATCTCATTAAAAAAAAAAAAATCTATGCTGGAAAATAAATCTGTACCGGGAAATGGATTGCTGGATGAATAGAATTGAGTAGCATATTAAGAGAAATTATGGGAATATTTATAATACATAGATCTCTATAAACTGGGAATATGTATAATACATCTCTGTAAAATCCTATGAAAAACCTACAGTATTTCTTTCAAGAAATAATGTCTTCAGACAACTCCAGGAGAAATGGTCTCAGAGTTTTTTTTTTACAAGGCTTATACCAGGCGTTTATCACGAGCAGAATGTATTATAGGACACATATCAGTTTCCTTAAACAGTTAGAAAATCTATATTCAAACAAATCTAGGAAGGCCCAGAATATATGTTTTTACCATAACACTTGTTTTACCATAACAAATATAGTTATGTTGCAAACTAAATCTTGTTTTAATGACATCTAATGTGCCATTAGTGGTTGGTCTGTAAACTCAGAGTTTCTCTGTCATTCATCGCTTTCTTTGTTTATATTTTCTAGTGTGCTTTGTTTATGAAAAATAGGACAAAAAACATGACGTAATTCCACCTTAAAATGATATATAGACAGGGGCTGAGCCGTATAAACCGTAAAATGCGCAGCAGTTTCTTGTTTTAACAGTGCAAATGCACATCGGCGTATAAACGCATTCGTGCTGTTATGATGATATTGCCCAGCATTATAAACTTTACTAATAACACTGTAATTTCATTTCATAGCTGTGTAAATAAGTACGCATTTGCAATGTAACAAGAAACTACCGCGCATTTTACGGTTTATATGGAAAATGCGTACTTGCGTACCACTTATGTCAACCCGTCTATATACTGTATCATTTTAAGGTGGAATTACGTTATGCTTTTTGTCCTAATAAGGACAAGACGAATAACAGCCAAACAAAACTCTTTTTGAGAGTATACAATCCAAAGAGGTTTCCATAAGTATTCAGACTTGCCTCTGCGAATCTTTAAAATAACTTAATTTCTAGATAGCTGGTAGCTAACAGAAGAGTAAAGATGGAGTAGTCTAACGTATCAGTGTGTATAATACTAGTGTACCATATCAGTGCATAATACTAGCCTCGATGACATGGTGGCACCAACGATCCCCAAAAGCGTGATAATGGCCCGTTTGCAAAGTGGAAAATATTTTGTGGTGAGATGAGACTTAAATGTGGATATGGTGGCTACCTAACATCAGCACCTCAAAAGCATCAGTGGTGTATCCTGTTTAAATGATCCCAAACACAAGTTCAAAAGAACGTCTGGAAGGATGTGCCAAGCTGTTTCATACAAAAAGTACTGAAATACTGAATACTGCTATCGCTACACAAGTCAATAAGTAGACAGCATATTTTAGTTTTTTTTTTCACATATTTTCTAATATAGAAAAAAATGTTTTCACTAAAATTGTTCAGAGTTATCGTCAGATTAATTAAAAAGTATAACAGAGAACAAATTAAATTTCAATGATGAAATATAGAACCGGTCATACTTCTTCTTTTTATATATATACTGTGTATATATGTGTGTGTGTGTGTGTGTGTGTCTGCATATACTGTGTGTATATATATATCTATAGCTGCAGGCCAGCCAGAGTGCCCATGCTAACCCCTGTCTACTGCTGAAAGCACCTACATCAGAATTGGACCTTAAATCAATGAAAGGTTTTCTGGTCCAGTGAATCCCATTTTCTGGTGTGTACCTAGGTTTGTAGGATGCTAGGTACATGACAATCATCTGTCGGATGCATTGGAACAACAAGTCTGATCCGCAGCTACGCAGCTCCAAATGCAGCAGGGCTTGATGCACTGTCTGTTGTGACACATTTCTTCATTACCGTTATTAAAATTATCCGTGATTAATGCCATAGTAGCCCTTCTGTTGCTTTGTAACAGACGGGATAGGCTTCGTTTACATCTTGCAATGACAAGTCTTGGCCGCCTCGTACCCTGCCAACGGTTGGTGGTTTTTCTGTCCTCGTACCACTGTCAGTAGGTACTCAGCACGGATGACTGTGAGCATCCCACAAGCCTTGGTGTTTTGGAGGTGCTCTGACCCAGTCGTCTGGCCATAATGTTCTGGCCCTTATCAGAGCCACTTGGGTCTTCAGGCATTGCATAGTAGAAGACCATAGAGATATTTAGTCAGTAATCCAGTAATGAAGTGTTCAGCATTTATGATAGAAGATGGATTGTCAACCAAACACTTATATAAAAGTGAATCAGTACATTATGAGTTATATTTCTCCATTATCAAATTTTGAGAGTACGAGAAAGCAGACCTGGGTGATACATGGTGATGCCTATTTTTAAAATGCTTGAAACATTTCTGACTCATATTTTCAATACTTTGGCATCGCTAAAGACTAATAAAATATATTATCTCTGGTATGTATGCTTTAACCAAAACTGTAGGGTACATGTGTATACAAAGGAAATCACAACTCAAGAATACTGTATACTTCTCCCATGAAATAAGACAATTGTTACTATTCTATGTAACAACTTAGCAACAACTAATGAACAAATCACAATTACTATAACAGTAATTTAAAATGAGCTATATAAAGTGCTTCCTGAGGGTATTCATTTGTTTCTTGTAATTAAAGAACAGTCGCCAAAATTGTGTATGCAAATGTGTAAATAAATATTGAGCTCAGAAGTGCCTTGTGACTCAAGCCACTGCCTTGGGGTGTTGTATCGTCAAATACGGGGAACTCTTTTACAATGCATGGCGAACACTGAAGACAAAATGAAACAACAAGCCCAAATAATAATTTGGTTAAAAAATAAAAGAAACAATGTCACATTGTAACAGAGACAAACCATGAAGTTAACCTACAAAATACCTTTGTGGTGCTGTACGTTTAAGAAGCTTGATTTAATTTTTTTTTTTACTTTATTTTTTTAAAAACATGTATGTTGGTTGCCTAGACGACTCCTTACGATGCAGCAGGGAGAAGTCAGCTGCTCTGGCCATAGCTAGCGGTTTTGAATCAAGCTGTGAAAGAATATTTTTGGATGCTTCGCAAGACCCAGTTTTAGAAGCAAATGTCACAGTTACAGGTCACTATTATTAAGTAAGCCTACAAGGATGCTGGTCAGATACAGGGAACTCCAATTTCTGCAATTCATAGCTGTAACATTTAATTTGTCAAATCAATATATTACTGAAATACCGTATAGGTGCAACATTTTGAATCTATCAAATAAAAAAAATAGGCCTAGATAAAAAAAATAAAATTAATCAACAAATGTAAAGAGTCAAGAGCTGAAAGAGTTAATAATATTTGCTTTTGTAAACCATTGATTTAGTCTCTTTCTATTATGTTTTTCTTCTCAATGTTTATGTGTTCAGAATTTTATTTTAGAACACTTATTCATCCTTCCATCATCAAACAACATCCAGTAGAAGGTTGCCAGCCAATTGCAGGCAGCATGCAGCACATGGCTTGGGAACACGCTCGATAGGATGCCAGTCCATCACAAGGCGCACACAGGCACACTATGGAAAATGTTCCTATTATTTAGCAGACACTTTTATCTAAAGCCATGCACAGTTTTTGAGAAGGCAGGGTCAGACATTCTCTGAAATAATCTGGGGTTAAGAGCCTTACTCAAGGACCCTGCACTGAAAGCATTCTACTGATCAAGGTTTTTGAACAGTAATTATCCTACCACAGGTACAGAATCATATAACCCACAGAGGCACACAATGCACCTAGTAGAGATGCCACTTCACCTAACCATGTCTTTGGACTGCACGAGGAAACTGGAGTACCCAGGGGAAGTCCTTGAAACACGGGGAGAACATTGAATGCCACACAAACCCAACGGGATTCAAAACTCCAGATGTGAGGAGCAGATGCTACCCACTGTGCCGCTATGCTAACCCATCAGGAAAATTAATTACCATTAGCCATTATTAAAAATATTCAGTTATTTTGAGTTGGGGAGAAGAGGCATGGCCATCCTGCATGGGGCAGTCAATGGGGTGTTCCACAACGCCAGATCTCTAAGTTAGCTGGGTTAGAAGTCAGGATTGTCCAATAGTGTTAATATGGGCAGTGGTAGCCTAATGGTTAGAAGCATGAACTTGTAATTGAAAGGTTTCTGGTTCAAATCCCAGACCAGCAAGTACCACTGACGTAGCTCGAGCAAGGTCCTGCTCCCTGGGTAGCTGAATTAGCCCCCCGCTGCTTTGCATCATATGGGTTAAGTGCAGAGGGCACGTTTTGTTGTTATGCACTGTGGTGGGTCAAAAATGACAATTAATCACTTTCACTCCATTATTCCTGAACAACCGCAAACACAAAGTCAGACCAGCAGTATAAAAGGATTCTTCATCATTATTAATAATAATAATAGCGGGATTGTCTGCATTTATTCACCCACTGTCTTGACTGTAGTTACGATTTATTTAGTTCAGTGCAGCACACACTATACAAACAGGACCTTCCCATTGTTTCGGCTGCTTATGTGGACCGTATCACTGACGAAGGAGACACCACCCCCAATACATTTACTTTGTGTCACATTCCTAACTCGCATTGTTCTCCACACCATCCCGACAACAGACATCCTCATATCCATTTCTAAGAAGTGATTTGCCCCATGCATTTATTCTTTCAGTGAGTACACCTTTACCCTTTCGTTGTTTTAGTTCTTTTCCTTCTTAGGTTTTCAAGTCAAGAAAATGTGCTGTATTAAATTCGCAAGCTTACAAGTGGAAGTTAATTACATAAGGCACATCCAGTAAATTAAACACTACCAAATTATCTCAGCGAAACTGTAAACAGGAAAATTAATGAAGCTGTTGGAGGAATAAAAGCATAATAAATGAACTAGATAAACTGCAGTGTACCGCTGCAAACCATGCCGTCACCTGTCAGACAGATAAATCTGCACTTTTATCTATACACGGTATTGATACTCTTGAAAGCTATGTTACGAAATTAGCCTTCGGATAACTGAAGAGACTCTAATCCTATTTTCAACCGCATCATAAACCCAGGAAGTCCCTGGGTTAAAGACAATGGTTTGTAATAACGAATGCACTCACAAATTTGTGACGTAGGTGAAAACATTGTACAGCTTCAGCAGGTTGGGTTGTACAGGTTCCGTCGACTTGAGGTACAGTGCAATACCATATCTAGTAAATTTTATTATTACTGTACTATTATGACTGGAAAGGACAGGTATGGCACACAAACCACCTAGTGGCACAGAATCCCCACACTGTCACAACTCCAGTGTGCCTTGTTTGAAACAGTAGCCAAAAGTTCAAAGGAGTGAGCAGGACCGATAAGCTGCTAAAAGGAAGAGATGTCTTGAACTCAATCAGAGCTGTCCTGCTTAGGCCGAGAAGGGGAGGGCATGCAGCCTCGGGATGCATCAGGGAGATGAATAATTCAGTGTGGCTGGAGGAACTTGAGATGCACCTGCACAGGTTTCTCTGGAGGGACACTTAAGATTGGGAGTTAGTGGAATATGCCATCACTAAAGTAATTGGAGGCTAACTCACTGGTTGCATAGCACAGCTGGCCATATGAGAAACTATAAGACTGGTTTCTCTCATCATGCATGGTCCTGGAGGAGGACACCTACCTGGATGACATCCTCACATCCTCACATACAGTATGATGCAAGAAGGTTGGACAAAATCAACAAGGAGGTCGAAAGGATCTTTAAAGCTAGGGGGTTTTCCCTGAAACCGTGGGTCCGGTCAAGGCAAAGTGGGAGGCAGGAAATTGTGTCAGAGGCCCATGCAACAGTCCTCTGATAAAAACAAAACATAGATGCTACCAAATCAGATGAGGGAGGACAATAAGGCCCATGGGATATCTGGTAGAGGAAGATAAACTCTATATGATGGCCTCAATCAAGTTCTCATAGAGGAGAGGGAAGATGCAGAAATGCCAGAACCTTTTAATGAAGGAGGTAAGTGCTAGAACACCCTGACCAGAAGACAGCTACTGAACCAGGTAGTTGGACTCTATGACCCAATTGGTCAGATAGTTTGCAAGATACTCCGGTTTGTTTGAGACTGCAGGCCCACAGTTTGAGCAGTCCCACTATGCTTTCACAGACCAGTGTACGCCTGCTTTGCATCAAGTCCTTCAAATCGTCTTTCAAATTAATAAATATACAATATATCATTCATTAAATGTATCAATAAATCATGACATAGAAATTGAAAGTTTTGCCATAAATTAACATTTTTATTGACATATTTAACTATTGATGTATTGGACAATAGATTGACACATATAAAGGTAAAGCTATGTCACAATAAATCCTGCATAGTTATTAATGTATATGTTTTGCATAAGAGAGGCAGTTAGCTAATTACTTACTTAAATGTTTATTTTGAAAAGTAACTGAAGTATCCCCTCTCTAGTAATCTAGTTACCTATAAGTAATTAACATTTCTGTGTAATGCATGTTTCGTTACATTTCCATTAATATCCTGCTTTTTTACTTTAACATATTGCCTAAAATTTGTATTTCTTTGTGTCAAAGTTTATGAAAATACACCATAATAAATCAGAGTTGTGGTACTCTGGACAATAGCTGTCAAAATAAAATATGAAAGTTTACACACAGTAAATTATTTTCATTATTCAGAATGCACATTTTCAAAAATTGCAGTGTCAAAAACTGACTTTTGGTTATGCCAGTATCCTGGTTTTCCGCATTGTAACTCTGGCCTGGATGAAGCTGCATCACATATGACATTTATCTTTCCACAGCAGGGGAAGGCGGCTGTGCTGTGCCTTAAACATTTCTGGATGTACTCCAGTGCAAGTTCCCCACGTCTCCTCACTGCCTGCATAAACTTCCCTCTTTCCTCGTTGCCTTTTCTTGTTCCACTGGCAACAGCATTTGTGTGCCTTCTTGAGACCAACACTCAGATCTGTGACAACCAGAAGTGGGGAATCCGGGTCCAAAGAGTCAAAATCCAGGATTTTGTCTCAACCAAACAGTTGAGTATAAAGATTCTCAGCCACAGAGTGTTGAACTAGTAGTGTGATGAATATCAAAGGCCACTATCCTAATATTTCATGTTCTCCCATGTTTAAGTACTAGATATGAATCCCAGTATGATGCAAGAAGGATCATTAAAGCTAGTACTACAGCTACAACCAAATTAATATACAGTAACCTACAACATTGCTGTGTCACAGTCACGTGCTGTAAACTATATAATATTATAAATGTGAATCCTGTAATCTACTTTTTGTACAGGAGATAATCCTTAAAATTTTCCATTCCCCTGTCTAAGGCTAGCTGAGGTAATCATGGATCATATTTATTTGTACTTATTGGGCACCGTCTCACAAACACAGCAGGTCCAAGCACATTGTCAACAACTGTGGCATGGATTTTGTTCAATGACATCACTTTTTGGTGTCTGCATACTCTCACACTGACATTAATGTGTTTCTGCCAACCACAACAAACAAATGAAGCTCCTTTTATACTTAATGGTATGTGAACCATTTTGCTTCTTAATGTCTACACCTGGAGAGCGCTGTGTGAACTGAGATCAGGCTGCAATGACTGAAGTTATTTATGCTGAGCTGTAGTGCTTTCTGATTGATTATAGGATGCAATCTGTGCTTTAGGAAGGGCTCCGCTCAGATACGCTCAGAAATGGTGAAACTAATCTGCCACATGAGAGAAAATGCATTTATAATGTTTAAGGTTGTGGGAAATACAATTTTATTTTGAGAAACAGAATTGAAAGCATAAGTTTTAGTGTCTATGCAATTAAGAAACACTGGTGCTTGACGCCTTGCACATAAATCCCCTTATCAGAGGTGTTGAGTTCAGGTCCAAAAAGTAAAAATCCAAACCAAGATTTTGTTTCAACCAACCAGTTGACTATAAAGAGTCACTGTCACAGAGTTCTCAGCTGGTCGGTTGGAACAAAGTGTTCATTTTCTAGATGTGTACTTTCTGGACCTGAACTTTCCACCTCTGATAAGGGGACCTGAACTATCCACCTCTACTCAACAATAAAACTAATGGTGAGATCCGGGCATCAATTCATATTTAGTCATCTAATCATGAAGGCCATGAGTTACATAAAGCAGTCTCTGACAGAGAACAAATATAAACATTACCAACAATACTACACCCTGGGAAAAGAAGATCAGAGCTCTTCGGGAGAAAACTACTGATTTTTACTCTCTGTGTTCACCACTTCAACACTGTCACGGTTTTCCTCAATCGCTTTAGCACAAAGGACAAAATCTTTGAATGACAGTTATTGTTCTTTGAACACTACGTGTAATTCTCCAGATAAACACTGTGTTTATACACAGCAGTTAAGGCATTCTCCATGGCTTTCATACAAAATTGAAATACTGAATTCTATCTATTCTATAAGCACAGTTTTCTCCAACTGGCCAAGTAATACATTGAATAAGCACTTGGTCATCAAAATCAATCACATTACTATGCTGATGGATGTGTACATAAAAATGCTCATTCTGTGAATCTTAATGTAAATTGATCCAGTCGACGGTCATAGAATGCCATTTATATGAATTGCATAAATTGCAGTCATCTGGTGTTGTTGCAATTTAAAATTTAATTTAAATTACTTGCAATACATATCAACTCTAGCTTTCAGTAGAAACTCATGAAATGTTCTGAAACACATTGGCTCTGCACTGGTAGCACTGGGTTGGTTTTATCAGTCTCAGTGAGAAATGGGGTAAAGAATGCAGTGAGAAAATGTATTGATCCAAAAAGAAATTGCATGGCAGGTGTTATAGCAGAAAATACACACTGTGTCTTAATAGGCATAATATAAATAGATGCAAATAACAAGACAAGCTTGCTAAAAAAGTGCAGTGTGCAAAAACAGGGTGTGAAAAATGTACAGTACAAATGGTTTTGTGGTGTGGAAAATGAGGTCAGCAGAGAGACTGATTGTAGAGTCTGATCACAGCTGGCAGCAAAGATCTTAGCAAGTGTTCCTGGGGAAAAGCGCAGTCTTATGAGTTTGTCACTGAATGTGCTCTTTGGTTTTGTCAGGCAATTATGCAGCGGGCGTGCTTTGTCGTCCATGGTGCTAAGCAGTTTACTAATTGGTCTCTCTAAACTACCCATAATGCATGTGCACACGTATGTGTCCTACGACAGCCTGATAGGCTCCAGGCTAAGCAACGACCCTGACCAGGATAAGCAGATGGAAGATGGATGGATCAATCAATGGATGCATGTACATGCTAATATAACATTCAAGGTGAAGGTAAATTCCTGGTCTTTTTGTAGCGACTGCCCAGGCTACTTTTGTATTACTTTAAACTGACATGGAGGCAAATATATATATATACACAATGTAACCATAATATATATGTAAATAGGTAATAACACATTGCTACTAATTAAACCAACCATTTTATATGTCAGCCTATAAACTCTCTCTCTCTCTCACACACACACACACACACACAGGATCTCGATTTCATCAATCTTTGTGGGGACCCTAATAAATAACAATGACAACCCTAACCCATACCCAGCCCCAATCTTAGCCAGAAAAAAAACAAACAACATAAAAGACTTTTGGCATTTGTAGTTGGTTGATTGCAGTCACAGATTTTTATAAAATTGAGGTCTATATTGTGGAGACCAAGCTACAAATAACCCCCCCCACACACATAAACACACACAAACACACATGCTATACCCTCATACTTTATCACAAGCGTGTTGTCCTCTGGTTTCAGGGTCCACATACACCCTCTATTCGCCTGCATCTCAGATCTGCACCTCATACCACTTCAAAGAGGAGTGTGGATCAGACTTTCTGATTGGTCGTGTCCCCACGTCTCACTCCTGAATCCGCACTGCAGTTATGCCCTATCCAGATTAGTTGGTCTGCGTTCCTTCAGCATAATGGAATTTGACTCTACAGCAGTCATCTCCCTAAGGCTACTTTACATATTTATTTTATGACGTGTGTGTCGCCCCCAGTTTTTGCGAGCAAATGGTTAATTCTTACATTTCAAAATTTAAGTGTTTGTTCATTATGCTTCTACAGTTCTTTGGTTGTTAGTCACGTTACGTTAAATGAAGGAGAATATGAGAGGGAGAAGGTGAGGGGCGGGGGGTGCGAGGAGTGCGAGGAGTGCTGCCAAGGGAGTAATTAAGCTAACGTGTTCTGTTCCATACCGTTTAAGATATGATTTTAACCCTCTTCAGCACGTCGAAATCCTCATGACAGATCCTCGGAAAGTATACATGTCTAACATAAAAGATAATATACAATCAGGCAACACTTTCCCAGTCCTCGTATTAGTTCTCTAATTATGATTAAAACAACTCAAGAACAAACAACAACATAGCATCCTCTACATGCGTCGAATTTTAATGGGCAAAAAAAAAAACAAAAAGTGAGCTACACTCATCCGCAGCTGGGGAACAACTAAAAATAAAGTATTCAGAGGAATGTATGTATGTGTTTTATATACCTGAATACATAATATATCCATAATGTCTCCTTATGAGAGTGTGTTGTGATAGGACAGTCCATAGGGAACCCGCCTTGCACCAGTAGGGGGCGTTCGGCACCACATGAGCCTATGGTATAACGACATGATGGTAACGGCCTCAACCCGGGGGGGTGGATCCGGAGGGGAGGAACGGGCAAGCCAGTGGTGCATGCGCTCTCTGCTTATGTGAATATTGGATGGTGGCTGCCCTAAATGAACTGCTGCCTCCCGACTGACCCCTTAGTATATTTACCCCCGTTTCCCCTAAATAAACCTGCCCCTTCATGGGGCATTTTCTTGTATCCTTGCCACGCCTCCTTGCCTATAACAGGCTGCTTAAAAAGCCACCCATGTGCCTTCCACATGTCTTCTTCCGTGGCCGTATTAATGAATTAATATCTTATTGTAGATTATTATGATTCTATACTCAATATGTCGTATTGCTAGTTTTATTTAGTATTAAGGTGGGCATGTCACAGACTATAAAATTATGTTGCCTCAATACAGGAATCTGTACTGACTAATTTTATTGTTAGTTTAATTTCCGAGCTGGACGTAAGGTATGACCTCTGGACCTTATTAAACTGGAGGTTGTTTGCCATTAGTAATATTAAGCTTCACTGATTAGTAAACTGAAACATAGATTGCATGTTATATGTTTAGTATTTAATACTGATTATGTATAACCAACATTTAACATAAAAAGCTGGGACTAGGCAGTGATTACCATCCATCAGCACTGGAATTATTCAGTTGCTGTCCTTTATTTTTTAATTTTGTTTCTAAACTTTCTATCAGTTACTTAGCCTGCTGTCTGCTCTATATATTACCAGTTACATGTGGCAGTGACTGAAAAAATAAAGTTTTATCAGTAGCTGAATTCTTTTCAATATCTTTAAAATGAAAAGATAATGAAAGTGTATGAAAACACATTATGTTTTTGGTAAAAGAGACGGAGTATGAGAAAGTGCAGGGGGTGAGCTCAGACTTCATCGACAGTCCCTCAGCCATGGTGCCAATTCAAACAGCTCTCCAACATCAGTTCTATCAGCCGTGTAAATACACAGTCCACTGCCTAATTTAAATTTACAAATGAACCTTAAGAGAAATCTGGAACCAGTTCACAAGGTTGGCTTAATTCCTGCTGTTCTTACTCACAAATTTCAGGTCGACACCTGCCATTGGAAGTTATCCAGTTGCCCGACAGTGCGATGTGGGAGCAGAATGGGGTAAATATTTATAAACTTTGCACTCAGATTATGTCAGCTTGATAAAGTAAAAAACAGAATATATAGTCTCATAGTGTTCCAGCGATATTTTGTTTTATGAATTTACTTTGTGGCACACGATAAGGATTATTATCGGTGCACGGGCTTGTTTGCAAGATTTCCTTTCTCACAGATAGAAACGCAGATATGCTATTGTAACTAAATCCTGTTATTGTTTTGTTTGGCCCACGCACTGAATTTTGATGGGTGCCGTTTCACGACTGAGGCATGATGGATGTTGTTTTAGAAATAAGATGTACGGAATTATTATTCAGCACCTGAAAATGTCAAACTATATTCTCCCCAGTATTTACACCATTAACCAGATGTTAATTTTTTCGCACATTATCGGTAAGCCATACAAATTACTCGCTCATTTTGATAGTTGAGATTCATTGTTTTAGCTGATGATACTTTAATCAAAGGAAAACATTATAGACGATGATGGGTGATGCTAATTTTCATTCTGCCATACAAGCGTAAACACATCATCAAGTAACCCCTGCATTGTTATTTTAATTTCCAATAACAGTGTTTATATGCAGCATATTTAGTCTTCAATTTTGTTCCCATTAAAGGTCAGACTGTTTGCTTAAAACATGGTACTAAAATACCCCCTGTCATATATATGATCTTATTCCATCCATCCGTCTGCCGCTCGCTTTTCCTGGTCCGGGTTATATGAGGCCTGGAGTCAGTCTCAGGCATCAACGGTCAGAAAGACGTTGGAACGGCAGAACATACACGTTATCTTTGTATATACAAATTAGCTTAGGAAATAGAATACCTTCTGGAAGTGTTAGCGAAATGGGAAAAACGGACGCATACATAGTTGAGGTTGGATTTGTAACCCCAATAGGCAGCAATACTACCCCGAGGCACTGTGCTGCCTATGATTAGACTCAGTTTTGTAATTTGCTGTATTTAGGTTGTATTGTACTACTTGAGAGAGACGGTTTCAGTATTTTACCTTACTGCAGGCCATGTCAATCACCTTTTTCACAGCTTTACTGAAGAAATTGATCAAATTATAAAACCAAGTCCCCTACAAATTTCTTTCTCATACCCCTTACAAAATATCTGCATTATTATTATTATTATTATGGAAATTTTGCTGATGATGTAATACTCTAAGCACTTGAAGATGTTTATTGTGACAATAGACGGCACATGTGACAGCATTTGCTTACAGAATGACACCGTTTCCCATGCAGCATTATTGAATGTGGGGACTCAGTATGGTGTTAATGGATGATTTTTATTATATTTTAACTCGCAATCTGGCTTCTTATTCCCACTAAAGGTGTTTATATGTCCACAAGGCTTTAAAAAAATAGCAGTGCCAAAAGGCAACCCTATGGTGTGTTCATTGCAATAGAGTGGAATGACAGTATATAAGTGGTAATGATCGGCTGCACAGTCACAGAGAAAAGAGAAACGGCTGGGGAAGAAATTCAGTTCCTGTGTCTATACCTGAACGACCTCATCAAGCTGTGCACAAAGGCAGCATGCCGTGGTGCTTTGTGGTGCAGAATTTAGCTCACATTTCTTAGTTCAGCATTTTCCCCAACATTCATCTCAAATTGTATGAGCCTGTCAGGGACCATGTCCAGCAGGTGTAGCATTCTTTGTTTCATGTAGATTGCATAACCATCACAGTGGCCATGAAGGAAAAGCATTTTAAATGGCTTCTGGGTTGCTTGCGGTAAACTGATGATGAATTTTATAGAAAAATAATTTGTTCATACAGGAATAAGTTGATTAGAGCTATAATTTGTTTATGAAAGACGGTATGGTCAAATAAACCAGGATGTCCTTAGCTGCAAAAAAAAAATACATTGAATTATGTGGATAAAAATGTGGACACTTACCCTCTCCAGGGTGTTACCCTGCATTGTGCTGTGTTGAAACTCCACAGTATGCAGGATGAAGGGCTCAGGTGAGTGTTAAGAAGAAAGGGCTTCTATTAACTGAATGGGAGTAGGAAAACAAGCAAGACCCCAAGGGGTCAAAATAAGAGGGCGAGTATGGGGAAGGACATAGGCAGACAGGAGGAGCGACGTCAGTGACCGCACTGGGGCTGATGTAACAACAGGTACATACACACAAAGACTAACGAGGGGTAACAAGCAACAGGCATGGCTCATCAGGGCCACGTTAGGGGGGAGACAGCAGGGTCAGATGGACAGGACATAGCACACGTACTAGGCAACAAAAACCAGGCTACTTTAAGACAGTGTGAAGTAAAATTTACCAGTATGGAAGGTGAATGTAAATAAGCTTAAATGCATCTTATTTCACCACAGAAGATGGACACTTAAGCCCTTGTAGGTCTCCTTTAGCATTTTCTCCCACAGTATTTCAGAGAAGGGTTGCAATGAAGAGTTAACAGCATGTGAATTGGATCCCTTATAAACATTGTGTTTGGAGTAGAGCCCAGAGCATGCTCAGTATGCTGCTTCAAATTAAGTGGACAGCTATTTGGTTTCAAGCAAGGTTTTTTTTTGTTATTGCACACATACGCATGCCAAAAACCTCCCTCCTTACATAGTTTCTGTCTTGCATTTTGGGGAAAAAAAACATAGGGTGTTTTTTCATTTGTTCACTGCAAACTGTTTTCCACACAGAGCGGAGGGGAAAAGGTTGAGGTCCTCCGTCGTGTATGTTTTTTATGATTGGCCTTGTGCTGTCCTTTACGTCTCCCCCGAAAGGTGTAGTTCTCAACCTTCTCTGCTTCGGGGAATGAGCCAGAAACATCATGCCCCTGCTCAGTTTTCTGTTCTGGTTCCACTGGTGCATGTTGTTGACCCACTCAGCCAGCAGTCAGGCAGTCAGCAAAGAAGGAGAACGCATCAAGATGTTTTTCACTCCTGCGATCTGCAAGGTCCGCTGTAGTTTAGGACGCTGCACCAACTTTTGCGAGACTGGGAATGTCACCGCTCTGTATAGTAATGAGCCCGACGGTCAGCCAGCTTTGGGACCAGGATTCCGAATGTGTAAGTACTCAACAAAACCAAAAGAATACTCTGTCCTTCTGTCTTTTGCACAAGTTCAGGAAATTAAATAAAGGTGTATATATTTTTTTTGGTGGCAGTGTATTTATAGAAACTTTTGCAGCCGGTAGATTAAAGTTGAATGTCTCCTATTTTAAATGTGTTCTTAAACATGAAAACATACGTTTCGAAAGGGCAGTTGAGTACAGTTTGGTAATGTATACCAGATGGGCAGTGGAAATGGCAAAATTTCACATTGCTCAGGTTCTTATTCTACATTGCCTGTCACTCACAACCTGAGTGTGTATTTGTAAATGGGCATTAATATGTGGCCTAAACTTGTAGATTGACGGGCTACAGGGTCAGGTCTGTTAAAGTACATGACTTTTGGTTCTATTGGGTCTCCTACATATTTTTCCTTTTTATTTATGTGTAATAATAGTTATTATTGTTGTTGTTCTCCCAATTTTTCTTTCTAAAAACATCTAATTAAATCTATAAGTAGGCATTCAATACCGAAATGTCTTTTCAATGGCAAAACACAATTTCAATCCGTAGATAAAGCATCTGCTTAGTTTTCCAGTGAAAATGACCAATTCTTTAATGTCACCCCTGTTCACTAAACTTGATGTGCAGTTTTCTCATCATAAATTGTCACATTTTAAGTAATTTATTCTCTTTCAGGTGACTAATTTGATATTCCATCCCGTGTATTTCTCTAAGGTTTTCAGCTACTAAGTCTCTATTTTCTCACAGCGTTCTTAAAGGTTTAGATGGATTATCCATACAAGACAATGATAAAAAATGATCAAATGACCAATAATTTTTGAGTGACTGAGGAAACAGACATTGCCTGCACTTTTGGATACTCTTGACAGTTTCTTGGCTAATACTTCATCCATTAGCCATCTTTAATAACTTCTTGGCCAGCATATGAACATGGCGTCCCCGTTCTCTGTCCCAAACACAAGGCAGGGGACACGCTGGACATGATGCTATCACAGGGTGACACTAACCAGATAAAACCAACAATGAGATTAACCGAGACCTTCGAGCTAACTGGAATACTCAGAGGAAACACAAACACGCATACATACACACATACAGAAACTTGGAAAGGACATGTAAACAAAGGGGCTGTAATAAAACATACAGTCCTGGAAATGGCAGGCAACAGTATCAGCCCATATTCTAATTTATTAGTATGTAATTATACCAGCAGCTACCTATAACTTATGGACTATCTTGATTCTGTCTAAGCTACTATTTAATTTTTTATTTTTATTTTGTAGATTGCACCGTTTCATCTTTTCTGGCTATAGCCTTTAGAAATTTCAAAAGCTGCCCTGATAGGAAAAAGCACTTAACCACTACAGGGTCACAGTGTATCCTAATGCTTAATGCCTGGAAGCACGGGGAGCAGCTTTGACTGGGTGCATGTCCATCGTACATGCATCCATATATGGGCAGAACATGCAAACTCCACACACATAGAGTGGAGGTGGGATTCAATCTAATAAGCCAGGAGATATTAGCCAACAGTATGACCCACCAAACCACCCATGACAATATCACTCACTCGTATATACAATATGTGAATACAGTAACACTTTATGATTCCCAAGTCTGTCAGTATCTATGAACACATTCATAGCTGTTATGGCAGCGCATGATGAAGGAAGAGACGACTCCTACAAACCAGTGATTTAGTAACAAGACACGGCATGAATGGAGACACAGCAAACAATGGGACAAGAAGGGGCAAAAGGCCAAAACTAAACTAAGGCAGGGAGCAACACCAGGAACAACAATACCAAGGGTGGATAGGAGCACAGGGTAGCAGCAGCAGCAACAACAACAACAACAACAACAACAACAACAACAACAACAACAACAACAACAACAACAACATAGAGAACCACCCACAATGAACCACTGAAAAGCAGAACAAGAGCAGGCACTTACATACACTGCTAACAAGACACAACGCAGGGCAGGTGAGAACCATAAGCAAATAACCAATCATTAAGGGCTCAGGGCAACAAGGAACAGGTGGGGTAAGTTACAACTAACAGGCACTAGAGACTAAGCGGCACGAACAAAAACTGAGGGCTATCAACACTAGGAAAAATCAAGGAACACAAGTGAAACAGAATATAGGTAAAAGTAAACAAGACATAAATGTACCGTACATACACCAGGGGTATAACACAAAGGTGAAGCAGGCTAGCGTCAAGCTCATGATAGGAGGGGTGGTAGTCTCTAAGGTTGTACGCATAAAGAAAGTGTTACCACAAACTCTATGGACAATATATTTTTAGAAATTTTATACAGTTAATATAACCCTTTGGATATTACACTGCAGTACAGATATTCTGTGTTTTTAATTCATATTATAGTTCAGTGCAAGAGGAATTGCAGATGATTTAAACAGCTAGGATATGGATAAAAGGTTAAAGGATTAAGCAAATCTTTCCACTTCTGGGAACCCGGACTAGCTAAGCATGGACAATCTGTTGAGAAAAACTAAGCACATGTCTTTGATTTACTTTTGTCCTTCTTCTTAGTGAGTGTGGCTGCCATTAGCCTTAGAGCATATTCAACATATCCTGTTCCATGTAACTATGCAATTCAGTTACTCTCTACATTTTAAACACTAAACAATGTTGTTGAACAACTACCGCCAAACCCCTTACTCAAGGTCTGAATAACACAAAAGCTAATATTATATGCACATCCTGGACCTATTACAGCCTTTTGTCTTCAAAACTACTTCAGTTCTTCCTGGCATGCAGTCATACAAGGGTGTGGATTGCATGTAGTGGGATGCTTTTTTTCTGGAAGAAAAGCCTTTCAGGGATGACATTTATTTTGCAATTTTCAATCCAGAATTTCTCCATAATGCTTCAATGACGTTTCGATCTGATGATTGGGAAGGCGAAGGAAGATGTATTACATTATGCTGAAAAAAAGCTTAAATATGTTCAGCGGTGTGTATGGGAGCATTATTAGCCTGGAATGTTGAAAAATCAAGAGGGAAGAGTATTTGCACCGTAGGGTGCATCTCGTCCTCATACTCCTCAGCCATTATTTGACCATGCAGAGCAATCATTGGACCTAATGACTCCCAAGTGATGGATTCCTTACCATGTTTAACAATTGGAAACAGACATTGTGAGTTGAAAGCATCCTTTGACTTCCTCTAAATTTAAGCCCATCCAGATGTAGAGGAAAAGGTGAACGGCGATTCATCCGGCCGAATTACTTTGTCCCATTGTTCAGTTACCCGGGTTTTTCTCTACACTAGATTATGCATCATTGGCCTTGAATACAAGCAGTGTCCCAGTTACAAGCCCTGATAAAAATTCCAGCTTTGTGAAGCTCATGATGTTTTTTTCTTGAGGATGGGTCAGAGAGGCTTTTAACCAGTTCCATGGTAATATTAGAGACAGTATTTCTGCTGTGTTTACCAACTATCCTATTAAATGTCCATCAATCTCTGTTGGCAAGCTTTAACTTGTGCATACTATTGCTCTTGCCAGTGCAGTCTATCCAAGTTTGACGTATGCTGTCCAACATTTTGAGACCATTCCCTTCTTGCTTATTGTGTCCCACTGGTGTGTGTGTTTCCCAAACCTAGTTCTTAGTGACTCAGTAATGGGTAAGTAGCATGTTGCTAGAAGTTTAAATTAAAAATAATTGCTTGCGGGACTTGTAAATACATGTCATAAAATCCAAGTTGTTTTCAAGCTCATCACTTATCTCTGTTAGCGTATTTCGGAAAATGTGTAGCTAATTAAACTTCAGTGTTCTGTGGGCAATCAAAGAAGTTGTTTCTGCCTGCTATAGCCATAAGCAAAACTGAATGTATCCGGATTCATCTGATATTGAAACCCTGTTTAATGCTCAGATGTG
The DNA here is from genome assembly GCA_026774425.1 of Petrocephalus zakoni. NCBI lineage: Eukaryota > Metazoa > Chordata > Actinopteri > Osteoglossiformes > Mormyridae > Petrocephalus > Petrocephalus zakoni. Next base: position 6,597,736 of record JAODKN010000038.1, read on the forward strand.
AGACCATCTAGCGATGCAGGGTTATATAACTTTAAGTAGACTGTGCCGACTGTTTTCGGAAGGGAACCATTAAAAAAAGCAACCTCTTTAATATTGTTTTAATGAGTATCTGTTTTTCCTTCTTTCCTGGGTCGCTCTAAGTCTTGTGCCCAATGTTGTGCAAAAATGGGGGCGTATGCATTCAAAAAGACCGCTGCCAGTGTCCTCAGAACTTTACTGGCAAGTTCTGCCACATTCCAGTTGCATCCTCTACCAATGACATCGAAAAGTCACAATTAAGTCCCTCTTTGCTGAGCGATCAGCAAGTCATGTCACAGACAGAGTACCTTCTCCCTCTACAGAGTCAGCAACATCACCAGTCAAATGGTAAGTGATACCTATAACATAACGGAATTTATTTAATAAGGTAAGGAAATCCATGCAAATTGCGAATTTCTGTATTTGTCCTTCAAACAATATTTACCTTTGTTGATTTATTGTAAAAGATAAACTACTTAAGCTAAGCGAAGAGCAGACGGTGTGTTTTTTATGGAAATCCTTGATAAATGCATGTTGATTTTACACAGTTGCATGTTAGATTTACGGGTGAACTTATGATAAAACATTTCAGTATGATTGTAAATAAGAGCATTTATGGTGCATGGCTCCTCCTGGAAAATGGAAGTCTCTTTGGACTATAGCTAACAAATATTTGTAGATGTAATAGGCCTTATGAGTAAGGCATGCTTTCATGCTTATTACCAGTTGTCTATTAGTGAAAATATTTTTGTAAGTGGAATAGGTCACTTCTAAGTATTCCTCAGCAACCCTATTTAAGTAATGATAGCAAAAAATGGATATATGGTAACACTTTGAGGGGACAAAACTTAGTTACTTGATTACTAAAGAAGAATAAATAATGAGCTCATATAGTTCCTGCATGAAATTCATGAATCATCATAATTGATTAATGATGAATGAGCATGGGATTAGTACATAACACTTAGTTACTCGTTATTTAATGCATTACTTTAAGTAACTGTGTAGTACTACATCATTTGTGCCCCCTCATGTAAAGTTTTACAGGACATATAAATAGTGTCTTTACATACTACTGGAGAGACTCAGGTGAGTGGATGGGCCATCACTTTTTGTTCTATATTGTCCTTTGGCAGCTGAATCTTCCATGGTAAAGGTGCGTGTCCAGCACCCACCTGAAGCTACCATAAAGATCCACCAGGTTCTGAAGATAGGCACAGCGGAAACAGAAAGGGCTCGGCCGGATACTATCACACGGACAACTCGAGTACTGGAAGGAGCAAGGAACAGTTTGCCAGGAGAGAAGGCCGAGGCTCCATTGCCCCAAGTACAAACCCAAGAATTACTTGGAGACTCCCCTGACACAGAGTCCTCTGGTTTCAAATACTGCTTTAGAGAGGTTCGCAATGGGCAGGTAAGTTCAAACAATTACTCTCTGTAATTCCCATTGATCCAACTTGTATACCAACACTGGTAACACTTTCTATGAATACCATGTCTATAAGAACACATTCATAACCCACTATAATGGAATTATAAAGCATTATAAACATGGCTGTAAATGTTTATAAAACGGCATACCACATTATAGACATTTACTATGCATTAAGAATGTTTTATGAAGCTCTCATCTACAATGCACTATATATAGCACATATAGTGCAAAGTTTATGTGTGTATATATATATATATTAGGGCTGTCAAAATTGACGCGTTAACGCGGATTAATCCAGCATCGTGAAATTCAGCGTTGCCAACTATTTCTTACCTGAACTTACCTCAACGCTGCATTTCAGGGATTTTGAGTCATTCTGCGCTG
>JAODKN010000038.1:6646735-6660562 GCA_026774425.1 Petrocephalus zakoni
CTCCCATGCTACAACCTGACAGATGTTCCCCCTGTGGCATGAGGGTGTCTTCCCCCAGCCTGCAGTTAGGTTAATCAGTGTCTCTAAATCACCCATATTATATGCTTGCATCTGTATGTATGTGTGCATGCTCTGTAACCCAAACCCTTGTATCCTGTCCCAGATTTACCCCTGTCTGTGCCATGTGCTACCTGGGATATGCTCCAGGCTCCCCTTGAGACCAGGATAAGTGAATAGTAGATAGATGGATACAATCTAGCATTAATTAACATGTCTTTCTATGAGATGAAATCTCCTTTCTTACATGGCAAACTGTCATCTCTTGATAGAAGAAAATGTGGCAATTTGCTGGGGGCAAGTGACGGAAGGCCTGGTGTGCCAAAATCCCCTGCTAGATCGGCAGGTAACGTTCTCAGAGTGCTGCTGCTTGTATGGATACGCGTGGGGGCTGGATTGTGCCTTGTGTCCCGGCCAGGATTCAGGTACTCTACTCAAACGTTCATATTCATTAGGGGAAATCTCTGAGTACATACAAACATATACATCTGATAGGTTTAAACATTATGATTAAAACGTTTTTACCAGCTTGCAAAATTAAAAATAAGCAGCTCAGATTTTAATGAAAACACAGAGTAACAAAAAAGCTACTTTTATACAACGGTACTATAAAAAGTTAACCTATACTTTGAATGTTTTAAATATGATATTGAGCGTTCATAAATACAATTAAAAATATGAATACAATTTTAAAAAAATTATTTAACACATACTTAAAACTCTGCATTTCTGCTCTGTCTTCTCAGATGATTTTGAGGTGCTCTGTAATGCTCTGAGACCGCCAGGTTTGCGCAGGCCATATGGCCCGGGTGCTGAACCTGATCTCAGCCGTGGCGAAGAATATGATATGCCTTATGAATCCTACCCTGAACGCCTGGCACCAGAGTCTGACTTCACTTCCCCCAGCTACAATCCATTCGCTCCTCAAAGGGGCCGTACATCTGGTTATAGAGGAAGACCTCTGGGATCTTATAGACCACAAGAGTCTCCATACGACCGACCAAGTTATGGCTCGCGGGGACCAGAACGAAGACCCTATTTGCAAATGACAGATGTTGTCTCAGAGCCTCTGTATGAATCCCGACCACGTCTCCGGAGTCGAGGGGGCGCAAGGATTCTCCCGCCACGTCGTCAAAGTGCCGACTACCGTGACCTTGCGAACGAGGAGGAGAATCCGGATGAGACTGGCCCTGTTGACTCATGGATGCGTTTTTTGCCTGAGGAAGCACGCCCTTATCCAGACTATCCTAGCCGGCCTTCTGGCAGGGCAATTTCGGAGAGTAAGAGACTTCTTTACTACACATGATAAGGAGAAATTTAACAATTTAAAAAATTGTCTATTTCGAGAAATTATTGAAAATGCTTTTTATTGATGTAAAATGTTTATATCTGTGATATACTCATATTAATATAACATATACATATTCTTGATACAGAATTTAAACAATAAATAGCTATGAGCCTATATATAATATATATAAAGAAATTAGACAATTTTTATTGGCTTAAGGTTCTGTCTAAGAAAAATGAATGACCTTAACTAGAATGTGCAGAGTAGTAATAAGCGGAATAAGAGGTGCTTTTGCTATCTGGCTCTAACAGCGCTACTCGTTCCTTCCTAAGGACGCTATGAATCTTATCAGAGTTTCGGCACTGATGAGTGTGGAATCGTAAATGGCTGTGAGAACGGCCGCTGCGTCCGCATCTCGGAGGGATACACCTGCGACTGCTATGACGGATACTATTTGGACATCACTTCAATGGCTTGCATAGGTACAATCTGTCACAAAATGCATGCTAATGCCATTTTTTCCCACTTTGTCACTTATGGTCTAGCCTTTTCAATGTGGATTCTTCTGGCTATTACCAAAATGACCAAAGAGTACAATATGCTTCCCTTTCGTTTGTTCTATTCAACGCCTTTACAAAGTTGACATCAATGGGCCACCATCTTAGTAAACCAAGTAGTTTGTCTTTATATATTTACATATATAACACTAGCTCCAATTCATATGAAAATGCAGCTCATGGGAGTTTTACGACAAATGTTCTGAGGGCAGAACAAAAAATGACTGGTTCAGAGAGATAACTGGTTTTTCTGTCAGATCTCAGAACAACCAATCAAATGTCTTGGACCCGGTCCTCTACAATATGATTGGTTGTCTCATCATTGTTCACGATGCCCTCAGTTTTTGCACAAGCAAAAACATATTAATTACAGGTTAATTTATGTTCCTCTTCACTTTTTTCTATCCACCAGACATTAACGAATGTGAGGAGACGGATGACCCTGCCACACTGTGTGTTAATGGCCAGTGCATCAACACTGATGGCTCCTACCGGTGCATATGTGAGCGAGGATATGTCATGTTCCATGAGCCAAATCTGTGCATCCCATCCAGATCTCGCCCATGAGACTTGACTGGCTCTAATTTCTTATTGCCAAAGTACTGTCATTTATCGATCTACAGATTGTCAAGGAGAATTTGAAAATGCAGAAAAAATGGGCGGTATCATTCCAGAGTTAGAGAAGCATCCTGAGATGCCTCTGTGTGTGTGTGTGTGTGTGTGTATATATATATATATATATATATACACAAAGACATATTTCCACATAATTCACAGATTATTTTAAACATAATTAAACGCTTGAATTTATCCTGAATTATTTTTTCCACAATTGTGTAAATAGATGATTGAAAGATGTTTATTAGATAGCATGTATACATTGGCCAGATGAAAGTAATTAACTCTGAGAAATGGTTGGCAACCTTGTTTGATTTTGCACTGGATTCCTAAGATTTTGAAAAATATTCCATCTGATGATTGATTTTCAGAACTAGTGTTTACAGATGGGACAATTGTAGAGTTACTTAAGACATGTCTGATTTTAATGTTATTTTTACTACTAAGTCTACTAATATGTCTAATAATTCAATCATACATTTTATTGAAAACATGGAATTTTGATTTTTTTTGTTTGGTAAGGAAAAGAATTGTATAATGATAGTATGTGACATTCTAAGGGCATTTAAAAGTAGTAACGATAATACTAACAAGATTTCACGTAAATTTAAATTAATCTCGTGTATACACTTAGTTTTAAAAAAATATTTTTAAATAAAAAAAAAATTTAATAGCTGAAGACAATTTATTTAATATGTATTAAATTAATTTGGACCCATTGGACTGAAAAATCCATATATTATCAGACCAATTTCTTTTATTCATTTACAGTTTGTATAGATATAATACTATTGCATACAATTGTATTCTGAAATGAAGTTCTTCTTAATCGATGTGATTTAAATCAAAAAGTAAATTTGAAATATTTGTTTTTCAGTTTTACAGCAAAATAGACCAACTGGTCTTGATTTCTTTATCACCAAGAAGTTTCACTGAAAAATATATCATAGATTGCACTGTATGCCTTAATTGTACATGCCAAATACGTTATAATTTCACATACCCTGTTTGTATTTGTTTATTTTACTGTTTTTTATATATATTTTTTTTTACCAGCGCTACATTTTAAGTAAATATGTAACAAAATTACAATTTTATTATTTATTGTGTTAAATTCCTGTATACATGTCTGGGAGATGATAGAGGATCGAGAACGACATAACTCATTAGAGAACTCATGGAACAGGCTGAGCAAAAACAAGGACCAACCTAACACTGGCCGGCCAAACGCTGAGATTTCTATCCCTGTGATTTCTCAGCCTAATCTTTATTGCCTCCTGCAAGTTCCTGGCTTCCCAAAACCACGGTGGAAAAGGTGAGTCCCACGAACTGTCTGCTGAAACAGCTGAGCTGTGACTCCACCTCAGCTGTGACCTTTGTATTTTGTAGAACAACCTACATGCCAGGAGGAACTGTAGGACATTGTTGATGGCTACCATGTTCTGCAGTATTCCAGTCTGTACCCCCCTGATCAGACACCATATCGAGAAAGTCCCCGTTGTTGTCATTTGCCAATGGTTCTACCAAATCCCATGGACACAGCAATGAATAGTCAAGGAGGAGATAACGATGCTGTGTGTGATTAAGTAGTCCCAAAGCCCAGTCAAGTTCCATTCTGATGGTGCCCAAGCTGGAGAGTTCTGTAGCGACTTCCACTGGCTTAATGAGATCACCCTTTTCCACAGCTATCCCATGACTTGAGGAAGGGCTGATGGAAGGATTAGGTAAGGCATGCTTTATTTCCACCCTGAACCTAACTAAAATTTAGTGGCAAGGAAATAAAAAGCTTCACTACACCCAGAAGCCACGGGCAGTATTTCACTCCCCCTATTGGAATCCATGGGATGCCTTCAGTCCTCCAAAGGCTGGAGTGCATCATGCTTCAGCCATTGACAATGTTATCATCCACACCAAAAGTTGGGCAGAGAACCCAGTCCACCTCCGCAGGGTACAGGATTCTCCAGCAGGGGGCACTTACCACTAACATTTCCATACTTTGTCACCAAGAACCAGGTATGGGCCTATGGGCCTTGGAAACCCCTAGGTGGGGTAATATCCGTGCTTTTTCCCTACCTTGTGCTTGATGGCCATTCCTCTCGCAGTCCACACCTGAACAAGTCTGTTGCACTAAAGAAGCTGGAGTCTTCTTCCAACAACAGATGAAAGCCCTCACCACTGAACAGGTCCTCCATACTCCCTTTGAACTTCGAACTAGTTCCTGGTATACACTGATACATCAGAACTTCTGGTGGGAGCCATCCTGTCAGAGGACAAGGGCAAGGAACAGCCTATAAGGAAAACACCTATTGAACAATGGTAAGCCACCTTGGAGTCATCCTATGATATTACCTCTCCAGGTAGTCCTTCACACAAACCACACAAAATGCCTAATGTGGCTCAAGCTAAGGACACCAATTCCAGACTGTCCCAATGGTTCACCACCAAGCCAGGCCAGTCCATGCAGATGGCCTCTCCACCATGTCCTCCCCCCCATAAATCCCCCTCACACCCACTCAATTATGTGCATCCTTCTCAATGACCTGGAGGCCCAAAGCAGAGCTGGGTGGGAGTGTTGGGGGGGTTGTTTCGTGGCAACCTGCTAGGAATCTGCTGTGAGCCGACAGTTTTCATTCCACACTACGCAATCAGACCGCAACAACACCCTCGTCACAGTAAGCAAGTTATCTTTGTGTTCTCTCCCTGCGGAACTAAACAGCCCAGAGGATGATGCCTGAGGGGACAATGACATCCAGAACCCGACAGCAAAAGACCTATGCTGACTTACTTGGGGAAATATCCCAGCTATTTTCCAGAATCTAATTTACACATAAAAAGGCGTCTTCCAGCCTCTTTGCCCATGTTTTTTGCATGAGATCTTTATATTAGTACAGACAAAATAATACCCATTTAGCATGTGACCATCAAAGTTTTGGGATTTTGTAGCTGTTTCCATAAACAATCAACAAGATAAGGTCCAAGAACTAAATTATTAATATTAGGATCATTAACATATACTTTGTTTAAATCCAGCCTTTATTAAGACCCTGCATTATACAAATTTTTTAATGACTGGGAATGGGATGAATTGGAAACCAAATGGAATCACGAATACCATAACAGATTAGCATATACAACTGACTTTTATGTAGACACAATATACCTTAAAAAAAAAAACAAACAAACAAAACTCCTGTCATGGACATGGCATGGGAAATGGAAAATTGCATTACTCTCCTGATTAGACAGGTGGCTGCAGAGAAGCCGAGATCCACGGAAAGTGGCCACCTGTCACACCGCAGTGCCTCTGTTATAGACAGCATGGGAGCACAGGCACACAGGATGGAGCCTGGCAGCCCAAGCCTCGCTGAAGATCATGATACACGCGCGCACAGCCACTCGGGCACCGCTCCAAGGGCCCGGAAAGGAACTTACCCGCGGCCTGAAGGAGCGCGCTCTGCTGCAGTGCCCTCTTCGCCTGTCCCCTTATATTGAATTATACGCCTTCTCCCACAGAAAGGAACACAAAAGACCGGGACATAATCAACATGGTCCGGGAGCAGCCTCTGCTCCAGTCACTTCTCACCTCGCAATGAACCACCCTGAGCAGATTAGAAAAGGATTATCCGTGTAATGTCTTATCAATGGAAAGCAATTGTCTATATAGATTTAAAACACTGGGCACACATTAAACAGTCTGCCATTTTATGTCTTAGTAAATAAGAAAAAAATATATAACATCAGACGAAAGCTTTAATTGTTTTAAAAACTTTACTGGTCCTGCTCATTAAGACTAGAATGCCCATTCGCAGTGCCTCTGTGCTTAGGGGACCAACATCTCTTAAGCTGCCTATCCCCAGCTCTATAGGTATCTTACATAAAGCAGGGCCGATTACCCTTGCCAGTCTAGACCTAATCTAACAATGACCTATCAATGTTTGTTGTTACTTTTATATTGTATCAGGTCCTGGCTCAGACTTATAAACACCCCCATTTGTAGAGAGAGAAAAAAACGAAGAAAGCCCAGCTCTTCAGGAAGATCCTGCTACCACCTGAAGTATGTCGTGATCAGGAAAGACCACCTGTTCGAGATGAAACCATGGGCCCAGCAATTGCCTTGTGATAAAGGCATGCCACTGGTAATGTTCTGTATCAATGCCCATTCTCTGTAGGTGCTACCCCAGGACGCCAGCCTGAACAGGGGTGATGTCAGTGTAGAGCAGAAGTAGGAGGAGAGGAAGGAAGCAACCTGGCCCATGGAAACCTTCAGCCCTGTGTTTGGCCTGACCGTAACCCAGGATTAAATAAATTGTTCAGGAAAATCAATGGGATTTTACACCAAGAAGATCTGTATTTATCTCAGCTAAACAAATTGTTTGCCATCGCAATAACATGGGTGTTGCTCGACAAGGTAAATCAGTTGGAGTATTAAAGCATAGCTCTAAACACACAGTCAAGAAAAAAAGAAAAAAAAACAGTCCGAAAAGACAAGACCTATCCTATCATGTGGAGCCTACCACTAAAATTTAAATTTTTAAATACTAAAACACTATTGAATTTGCCTATTAATTATTACTTCTCCCAACTAAGATGTGTAATGAAAAAGATGAACTGAAACATAAGCACATTCTCATGAAATTCAATAGCTCAAAATAAAAAAAACACCCAGTAAGGATTCTAATGACCAAGGATGCAGAAGGCCCATGTTGTTGTATGATCTTATCTTTAAATGATCTTATGATGGTATATGGTCTTAAAAATATCTTCCTAGAAAAAAGAAATTTGCAATAAATTTACCCGATAAAAGAGACAGAATGTGACATAAATCTGAATTACGTTAAATAAAATTTACATGAGGTGGCCAGTAGTATATTGAACTAAAAACAAATATGTATAAAACAGTACACACACACACACATTGTCCGTGTATAAAACATGTTTTCAGAACATGGATATTTACAGAATACTAGACATATATACTGATACTGCACTGGAAAATTGGGGCACACTAAAAAACAGTTACAAATTTTTGCACATATGTTTACTGGGAAAAACAGTTCAAAATGGTTCATTGATGAAAGAGGTGAACGGACATGAATTGTTCAGATCAACAGATGCCCAGGATAGCACTAGTGCCAAGATACGGATAAAAGACTCCACAACCGTTGCATCAGAATTCCTCTTCTTTTAACACAAAGAAAAAAAAAAACAGTCATTAATCCAAAATATTGCAGGTGACTAGGTTACGGAACTCAGAATGCATTCATCATGCCATGTGTCAAGGGCAAGGCGGAGGCATGATGGGAAATGTGTTTTAAAGAGACAGGACATTTAAATATCATTGCTAGTCAGAGGCATACCTTCAAAACAGCAATGCAAAAGAACTTTTACATTCAGGATAATGCCCTGTGCCCTAAGGCTAAGGTGTTCCAAGAACGGTTCCATGAACATGACAATGAATTCAGCTTAATGCAATGGCCTGCCCAATGACCCAGTATCAATCCAACTGAATATCAGTGGAATGAAACGGAAGCAACTACTCAAAGATCCAACATCAATCAACTCAAACCTACTGTAGCATAACGCTTTTGAAATCTGTCATTTGACTACTCTCAATAAGCCTATAACATAATTAAAAAAAATTTAAGAATGGTGTGAAAGATGGACTATAATTTGCAGAAAAAAATTATTTTTGAGTTTTGGGGGTTAAGTTCTTTTTTGTTAAGCAGGAAGTGATGTCATTCAAGGGAACATTTCCTCAATAATAATAATAATAATAATAATAGCAGCAATAATAATATAGCAATGCATGCAATTAAAGCATTTATGAAGGAGAGCATTGCTGATTTAACTCACCCCCCACATAGTAAAAATTATTGGCAGCCTACATGCTTCCCTTCAACACTTATATTTAAGCCTGCAGTGTACCAATATACATTTGGAACAAAAGGACTACCCTACATGACTGTAGTACTACTGTTATTAAGAAACAGACATTACAGTTGTGCAAATGTCACTTAAAATTTAATGTCATTTAAATGTCATTGAAATGTCATATCATTATGTCCAGCCTTACAGGTTACATAGTGGCTTAATTTGTTCCTCTACTTGTAGCTTCTGAGATCGGACAGAATCTTGGACCAAAACCTTGGATACTTAATGACCGATGCGTAAAAAAAAAAATAATAATAATAATTTAAACAAAGTACGCCACATACAAGCAATGAAGTACAAGTAAAGATAAACACTGAGCAGTAACCGAGAAAAAAATAACTTGTAAAATGCATTTTCATTTTGCTTTAATTTGAGCCTTGTTTCTAAAACAAAAGGGTGAGAGAAGAGTCTTGTTTTTATGAGAGGTAGTATCCTTTTTTTCTGTTTTTTTCTTATCTAATAAGGTGAAAAGTCAGCCAGTACATGAAAAGGGGCTGAGCGGCTGCAATAGCCATGGTTAGGTACATTCGTAGCTGGTTCTTCGTGCCCCGGACCAGCACTCCCTCCGCGGCAGCCTCTGACAGGATCTTCAGCCTTAGAGTACGAATCTGCAGGCAAAGTCCTGTCAGTTCCTCACCACCAATAAAATCCACAGTTAGTTACAGCAGTGTTACCAAATCCGGTCCTCGGGGACCTAAGACAGTCCATGTTTTTGCTCCTACCAGGAGGTGGGAGGGAACACAAATGTGGACTCTTTGACAGGGAGTTGGGAGGGAGCAAAAACATGGACTGTCTGTGGCTCCCTGAGGATTAGTTTGGGAAACACTGGGTTAAAGGGGAAAAAAATTCTAACTTCTTTTCAAACCATAATGGAACTTAAGTACTCAGAACAAAACAAAAAAAATAAGTAAGAAGTCATGCAAAATGTGGCTCAGCAACATTTATAAATTACGGTAAATGAGAAACAGCCCACGCATTGCAGACTTTGACCCCCAGGCTTGATAATGACGGTTGCGGCTTTGTTCCCAAACATACGTTTTTCAATTCACAGTAACTCAACATTAAGTTCTACCTCTTGTCAGACTGCAAGTCACACCCATATAAGACGTGCTTTAATATACGTATATATAATATAATTAAGATTATTGTATGTAATGTAGGTCTAAATTCCAACTTACCATGAAAACGAATATGGACACGCAGCACCAAAGAAGCATTAAATAATATCCAATTCTGCCAAATAAGAGTCCCGCCAAGACTTCCACAATCATTCTGTGGAAACACCACATTAGGTTGGTTACTTCTTTGCTCTGATAATGGCAACAAGCCTGGATTTTATTTTTATATACACCTGAAAAATCTGAATTCCCAACGAGAATCTTACCCCACATATTTGTAACCAGAAAAGGCGATAAGATCGATGGTAGTGAGGTCTGTGTTAACTGTGAGTAGATAAAGACTGAGCAATGTGGCCAGCACCTCGATGACGAGCCAAACCAGAGCCGAGCTGGCCTGCATGCCCAGGATCTCTGGAGAAAACCTGCACAGCAAGACAGGGTGTCACTGGCCATGGACAAGTAGTTTTGTTTTCCTATAAATTATCCTTACATTTACTTTTTGTCTGCCTAGCATTTTAAGTAAGAAATACAGCTATTCAGTGTGACGGCCGCATTGGTACATCATTTGTGACGTTGCATAAACGTCTTTCTTTCATTACAAGCCAGTGCTGTTCTACGTGCGGGCAATTTACATCAGAAGAACGGAAACGCTAGAAATGCAGACAACTAGTCAAATGATCCTCTGTAGGGTGTCACACCAGTTAATAAAAGCATAGGATCACATACGTCACCAACACAGAAATTTGTTGGTTCCATTTGACCAATAAATGAATAGAAATGTATAACAATGACTGTCTTCTGATCACAAACGTATGCAGAAATTCAGAAAATTCTGCAGGATTCGAACTTTTGAGCACCGCCATACAGAATGGAACATTGATTGAATGTTGGTCTGGCATCATGATTATCAAAGACCCATCGAAAGCGCAACACTGTGAAAACAGCGGAAACGGTGAATGACTTCATGGAATGCCCACCCTAATCTCCCCACCAACAATCAACAATGCAACTGTGAGCAGGGTGGATTCTGCCAAGTCCCTATGAATCACCATCACCAGCTTCCTGGAATAGGCAAAAGTGTATCACTGCTCTCCTTATGAAATCATAACGGCGACATGTACTTCCCGAGGCGGCTGAGGGGACCCAAGGTTATCTAATCCATCATGGTACAGTTGTAGAAAAACACCATAAAAATCACCCTCCAAACCTCCATTGCAATCGGCAGCATATCGTTTATTCCTCTAAGGTCACTGCCTCCAGTCTGCCCTTGACTGAACATCTACACAATTACAGGACAAGGAGGTGAGCAGCAGAACATCAAAGACCACCTGAAGAGCGTCATCTCAAGTCCTGCCTGACTTCTCCACACGGTCTCATGTCAACCATTACAATACTACCGAAAAATCCAAGTTCATTATGAATTTGCACTACTCTCACACTTTAATGGAACAAATCCATTATTTAGTGCCATCCATCTGTATTTATACAGATGGATCGCCTCAGTGCCAAGCACCCCAGTTCCCCACGCTGTGCCATCCTCAGCCTCTCCGTCTTGCAAACATTTTTCTGCTTTCTTTTTGCAAACACCGAATCTTGAATATGTGACATAAACTTCAATAAACCCATCCCCAAGTCATATTCTATTCACTCGCTGCACTATCTATAAATTCTATGCATATATACAGTATGTGCACGTGTGTGTGTATAATAAATTGTTCTTGGGCATGCTCTAATAATAATGCAATGCGAATACAGTATAAAAATAATGCAATGTTATTCTTACCCAAGGCTTAGCCTACCTACCTGTCCTGGGTTCCAAATGCTAAACCGGCCACCAGAATGTACGTAATAAACGCCATTGCTGTCAAAGGGATGGAAACCATGAATAAATCAAGGGTATAATAACCCCAAAAAAAGCAGTGTTAAGGTCTGTTAGCATTTATGTTGTTATGATTCTCACCTGGGATGTACAAATCTGGAGCATTGATGTCAAATCTGGGAGCTACAGGGGTATCTTGCTGGTAACTGACCTCCCAATTCTGTTGGCAACAAACAGATATCTAGTCTAAATTTAACATTCAGACAAATGTTATTTATAAGCACCTGGGAACGTCACCAGCCATGTGGGGAAATGAACAGGGCACAACTTGGCTGTAGAGCTGGAACACCAAATTGCTTGACATTGAGCGATTCCAAAAAAACATCACGTTAGTAAAATAATAAACGAGTTGCCTGAATACCATTCCAGGGTGTATGAATTTCAGGCCACACCGTACAACACCAGCACACAAGCAATGCAGGCATTTTAGGCTACACAAAAAAAGATTTTAATTAACACAAAACGAGCAGGTATAGTGTGTGATGTGTGCGAGCATGGCTGCTAGTACGAGGAATAATGGCATTGTTAATCGGGACATCTTGCCGTGAATGTCACTATGTAACCTACAGTAGCTGTGAACAGGACGTCACACTTCTCCAACATGATCACCATCGCCACGCTTAGGCATGAAAGTGCACACATACTTGCACCAAAACTGGCGCTTCGTGTCAAGGGCAAAAAGGTGAATTTCAGCCTTGGTACCTCTCCTGTGAGGGTCACCTCTTTCCAAGCCTCTCCCCACAGCTGGCTTCGTTTTAGCCGCTGACCTTGAGTTGTGATGTACCCCAGCCTAGCATTTCATTTTTTTAAGGGTTAGGGTGGTACCTGGGTGCCCTGTTTGTCAAAGACTCTGCATTAACTGATCTTTCAGTATAAATGTTGTAATAGGTTTCTTCTTTGAAATCCATTTTGCTTCGTGGGACTTTAAATGGGTTGAACATTTTGTATATATCTTTTGTTATTTGTGCATTTTACTAATGTTTCCAAATTGTATTTTAATGTTCCCTTGTCTTCACAAGTCTGCCCACTGCCGTGTCACAATGTCACATGGGTTAAATGCAGAGGACACATTTCATTGTTGTGGCCTGTCAATTACCTTTTTCCATTAAGTTTTTTTCCCCCAAATTATATTACCCAACTCCAGAAGCTCACATAGATAGGTATGTTCATGCCAAATTTACGTCTGTACATACATGTGAGAAAATGTGGAAATAGTTCTTGATATTCAGGAGATAGACACATACGGTAGAACCTTCAACAATGATGCCAAAAAAAATCAGTTAATAACTCTCTAATGTTGACATTAAAAGTAATCAAAAGCTCTACTGAAGGAATAATTTGCAGTAGATTCCATTACCAGAAAACCTCTTCAAAAACAGGAAACCCTTGCCAGATTTGATAACATAACCCTATCATTAAGCCTCGTTCCTCAGTCTACTGCAGAATACAAGATACAAGATACAAGTTTTAGCAATTAGTTCTAGACAGTACCTCGTGCATGTACGGGAAAACAAGAAGACCCAACTTCTTCGCCACGTAGACCGTGTCCACAGCGAAGTAGTACTTCAGCTTGGAAATGGGGATGAAGCGAGCCAACTGTGGGAGAGAAGACAACACACCATAAAAATGCGACATGGCATTCCATGCATGCAAGCATGTCAGAAACCACATGCGAGGCCGGGTGCTGCAGAAGGCGGCTGCCCTGCATGGCCAAGCTTTGAAAGGTAATGCATGCAAAGCCTGTGATACACACTGAAGAAAGGGTTGCAAATACGATGAATGTGGCTATACATTTGCACCATTCTGGAGAGACCCCCCCCCCCAAAAAATTAAAAGATTCATAAGGCAATTCAAAAACTGTGTATAGTAATTATAGTCAAGAACACATTAAAATTGAAGGTCATCCAAAACAGCTGAACCATTTAATAGGTGACACGTAATAAACAGTTTAAATTGGGGAGAGTAATATAAAAGTGGGATTTGCTTTAATGTGTTTTTAATGTGGCCTGTAAGTCTGCAGCTCTTTCTAAAGCAGTGAAATGACTCCCGTTCCCCTTATTCACCATCTTATTATTTACTTTTCCACTAGAACAAGCCGATATCAAAGTTCATAAAGACTCCTTCACAGAATACACAGGGCTCATCCTTAAAATGCCTCATACATCCCTAAAATATTAAGCTTCTTCAACCTTCTTCTATCTTTCAAGAATGCTTGGTGGGCGGAGCCTCCTGTCTCTTGGTGGGCGGAGCCTCCTGTCTGCAATCTTATTTCCACACTTTTGCCCTCTACGTGTCCTGGCAAAAGGAATGTTGTCCTCTGATGCAGGAAATGCTACAACATTTACACTTCTACCTTTGAGTTCAGTTTCTTAATCC
>JAODKN010000038.1:6673658-6689585 GCA_026774425.1 Petrocephalus zakoni
CGTTAATGTATTTAATCAGATTAATCACGACGCTGGATTAATCCGCGTTAACGCGTCAATTTTGACAGCCCTAGTATGAACTGACATTTACGGATATTAACTGATACTGTTGTATTTTTTATTTGTTTTTCATTTGACAGTAAAGTCAAGTAAACTAATTGTAGTTCTTTTCAGGCAATCGTATACATATCCAGATGGGTTTACTGTATATTTGAAAAAGGGACACAATTTTAATGATGAATGAATCCAAATAAAATATTGTGCGGTGTGGGGGGGGGGGTACCCATAGTCATATATGTACTGCCCAGTATCCTGAAGGTAACAGGTATCTTTTTCACATTTTGACAAGAGAAGAAAATGACGGAAAATTTTATAATCAGAAATAGTTTTTTTTCCCCTGCTGCAAATGTCCATATTAATAATCTAAGCATTATAAATGTGAATAATATAAAGACGTAATGAACATTTAGCACACTTGCTATATACATATATACAGCCTTCCAAACCACGGACTGCATTGAGACGGCAGGTGGTGTGAGTGTCAGCTGAGCGTGTCGGAAGTAACACGAGGGTAGTGCAGAATACAGTCAGCCCCCGATAATCGAAATTCTAGACCTTTACTGGGAATGTCAGCAATGTAGGAAAAGAGTTTCCCACTCATTGTTTTGACAGACTCTGGATTGAACACATCCAGCGTTGACCTTTATAGCGTGACTCATGGACTTATTATGTACGAAAGCGTGGGGAGGCATTTGCCATCCCCTTGCCTTTCTTTCGAGGAACAAAAACCAGCTCACAAAACAAATTATGAATTTGTGTCTTAAACGTAGACTGATTCTTTGTTCCACAAATAGGTACTTAACCTTCATTTTAGCACAAAGTGTACAAAAGTTGTGAGCAACTTAAAAATTTTAATATTTGAAAGAAATAATGTAAGTAGCAATTTTAAATTGAAAGCTAACTTGTCAAAAAATGTGGTAATGTTTCAAATAGTAGTTTTCACTTTGGATCCCGGTAACGTTTTAATAACGTCTTGTTTTTTCTGTCAAATTTCTCTTCACAATCTTGATGAATATGTATTTAGGGAGGGTTAAACATGCTTTTGTCAAATGCATACCTAAATTTTAGTTTGTATTTTGCACTCATAGCTTCCGGGATAAACGTTGGACCCCCACAAGTCTGCAAAGGAGAAAAAGGTATGGCTGGATTTTAAATGTTCCCATGAACATTCACACCTTAATGGGAGAATAATCAATCTTAATCTGTGTAACAGAATAATTAGTGTGCCTCAGGAATGTATATTTATCTAAGCTCTTGAGGTTGATATGATCTTATTTATAGGCCAGCCGGCATGGAAACTATGCTGATATGCAGGACTGTAAGGCTATCCTCTGCCTGACTGAAACCTTATAACTGCCAGTGAGCAGTGTGGGACAGCACATTTACCATCCTGCAGAGATCCCATGAATGAAGAGTATTCAAATAGTAAATACAGTTGACAATGAACCATTTTCATTGTCTTATGAAAAGCTTTAGAAAAAAAACACTGAGGGTAACGGGCATTTGAGAAACAATAATTTCATGCTTTTTTATGCAGTAGCTGGTAAACATTTAATAAACACTGCAATCTGTTCAAACAAATCTGTTCATAAATTTTGAATATTCATAAGTTTAATAATGGGAAACTGAACCTGAACTATAATAATAATAATAATTATAAACTTTCTGCTGTGCCAAGGGCAAATTGCTACGTATATAAGATCAAGCTTGTGGTGAATACTAAAATGATCTTTGAATATTTCAGTAGGAAAGTTAATGTAGTATTCCATCCATGTAGTACTCCATCCTGCGCTACACACAGTTCAGGACATGTATCGCAGCATTTCAAGAAGTTCTCGAAGCTGATATGAAATCAAATGGAATTTTTGTTCTTCTGTTACTTTGTTTACTGGACGTCTGGCTTGTGTTCCTGACAGGTAGACCATCCACTCCCATCAACAGGCCTTCACCCGCCATACAATGTTCTCCTAACATCAAAGCCACATTAGAAGAAGAAAGTCCTGAAAGAGTGGTGAGACTTCATCTCTTCAGGATTCATTGCTATTGGGAATTACCGAACACATATCTTAAGAAAATTGCAATGTTATCTGTATAAGTGGCTACATGATCAGATGTCTAAAAATGACTAAATTGCTGACAGTGTGAGAGTATGTGTGCAAGTGTGTGAACTGTGATGGGATGGTGTTCCATCCAAGGTGCCCCTACTTCCTGTTTTGTGTTTCTTGAAATAGAAGTACATTTGAGAAGTAAAAAAAACAGATGTTAAAGCCGGTGTGCAGACGTTATGTATAGGCTCTGCGGTAAAAGTTTCACGATAAATACTTCTGACAACTGAGCATAAGAAGGCAGAAAAAACTCCTGAATTGTCATAAATAGTCACACATTTCGATTTGCTTGATGTAAAGTACTATAATTCAGGGAGACATTGGAAAGTCTGTCTACTTCATTTCTCTTCATATGATAGATCCAGAAGAAAAAACTGCATGAAGAGCTGAAGGAGGTGCTGAGCCGGAAGAAGAGCCATTTCAGAGAAAGCCAGTCATTCCAAGAAGGCATGAATCCCTCAGGGCAAGTCCATGAGGCCAAGGTAGGCATGGAGTATGGCTATATATGTATATATATATTTATCTCGGAGAGTAATCATTTCACTGTTGGGCCTTCGAAGAAGGCTCTTAAATCACATTATTTCAAGGGTACTGACTGACCATGCTCAAGCTTTCTCTACTTGTACCTCACTTTGACCAAAAGTGTCTACTAAATGAATTAATTTAATGACAAACAACTTGGTAACACTTTACATAAGGGCATGTTTGTAGTAATGTATAAACACATTCATAACAAATAATAATGTTTTCATAAAGCATTATAAACACGACTATGAATATTTATAAAAAGGCACATTATAGCCATGTGTATCATGCATTATGAATGCTTTATGAAGCACTCATCTATAATGCACTATAGATACCTTCACAATGCATTATAATGCCTGGTATAAGCATTAAGGATGCTTTGTGCTGCATTATGAAGGTATCTATAGTGCATTATAGATGAGAGCTTCGTAGAGCATTCATAATGCATAATACACATGGCTATGTTATCTGTTATGCCTTTTTGTAAATAGTTATAGCCGTGTTTATGAATGTTACAATGTGTTACAATGGATTATGAATTAGGCTTTATGGATATAGGCTTCATAGAAAGTGTATATAGAAACATATTGCCTATCATCCGTGTTGCAGGAAGAGGTTCCTGCCTCAGAAATGGTGGAAGTTGTTGTGGAAACTGAAGCAGAAGCTGGGGCGAGTGGCTACAGTGTGACTGGAGGTGGGAAAAGGGGGATTTTTGTCAAAGACGTCCTGAAGGACTCACCGGCGGCGAAACACCTCAGTCTTCAGAAAGGTATGCAGTCACAGATGAAAAGAACTGTCAGTCGTGAAAGGGATTGCAGACTGACATCTTCCATTGAGGTTTAAATCTGAGCATTCAGTGCGAGTTAAGTGTGCGTTAAGGTCATATTCTGAAAGTTGTGTCAAGTAAATCATGCCGAGGTAAGTACACGGAGCAATAAAGGACGCAAACTTGGCGGGAAATGTCGTCTGTGTGTAATTCAGGCCTGCAGTTGTTTTTGTTTGGCGTAAATAACATTAATTGAAAAAAGATGGAAATCTTTTCTTTTTTTGTAATTACTTAATAGTACAATGTAAGTAAGTCTGAAACGTCTTTCGCTTGTTAATCTGATTACAGGAGACCAGCTGCTTAGTGCCAAAGTATACTTTGATAACGTGAAGTATGAAGATGCCCTAAAGATTCTTCAGTGCGCTGAGCCCTACAAGGTCTCCTTTTTATTGAAGAGGACAATAGCCGGCACTGATGTCAGCATGCTCCCACGAGCTGCCAACTTCGACCTCAAAGGGCCAAAAGCCAAAATGCCCAAAATGGTAAATCAAGAAAAGGCGTGTGGTAGTCGGAATTAACCTATGCATCTATGACTCTATAATACTCTATAAACCTGTTTCTTTCTGTATCTTGAATCAAACTCCGGACCTCATATGTGATGAGCAAACTTTTCCTTTATTCAGCAATCCAGCATAGCACCCCAGCCACACTCGGGTACACTGCGCAATGCACACCACACCCAGAAATCAGCAGGTTAATGTACTATAACAAATTCCCCTATACGGACTTCTAAGTCCTGATGGGTTACTAAATATCTGCAAACCAGGCTTCAAACATACAACAAACATAATTTGTCACCTCTATTGGTCTGCTTCAAGGATGTTCAACTTCCGATCCCCGTTAGCCCTAGGCCTGCCTCCTATGAGTCCCACACATAAGCCTGTCCATCCAGCCTAGGAAGGAGGGCAAAAACCATAAGCATTAGGGAGATTTCACTCCCACCCCACCAAAAAGTGCGGCCCTACAACTACAACCCTACATTACCTAAATAAAGACTACAGCGTAAGCATATACAACCTTTATGGGTACATAACTTGCTTATATATTCAAACACTACTATATAACAAATTGCGTGTAGCATAGTATAGCAGCTACATCCCAGGCCTTTCTGGAGGCCCCCTTTCTCCCCCCGGCGATGTTTCCTTCAGCCCAGGTCTCCAAGGTCTGTGGCCTGCAAAGCTGGTTCCATGCAGACTGCTGCGAGGCAAGGACACACAGCACCCTCCCCAAAACAACAGAACCTGAGACATAAGAACAATCACACAATGCCTCCCAACCCTGACCTACCATTACTTAAAATTTTCCTTTCACAGGTGCAATTATCTCTACTTACCACCTTGAAATTGCTATATTTAAAAATACAGTTTTACTTGTTAGTTGTGTGACAGTATACAATTTTCATTTGACAGCACTCATACATAACACAATACTTATACACATATCCATGATTATTATATATTTAAAAATCAGAATAGGTGCTTTTTTAGGCTCTTTAGGCTATTCCCCCATATTTGCATCAGAATATAGCAGAAAATGCATGAAAAGTTTGCGGTATATTATTGCAGTTAACTGCACCTTTATAGTGCTTTCATTATGCATTCATGCAACATTCACAAGTAGCATGTATACATGTTTTTTAAAGCATTGCAATCATAATACTTTTACTGAACAAGACATGACAGCTGTAATATACATGAATAAACTATCATTCTTGTTATTAAAGCTGTTAAGGCACATTGGGATGTTAAGGATGTTCTGTGAATGCATTAAAAAAAGGCATTATGAAGGTGCACTTAAAGTGTTGCCAGTTATTTTGGCAAAAATGGGCAAGCATCACAAATGTGCAGGCCAGCCAGCATGGCCAGGAAATAACCAAGAATATCACTTAACATCTTAAATGAGGAACAAGCAGATTGAGGCAAAAGAAGCAGCCCTGATCATCCCCTTTACAAGCAGCCCAGATCGTCCCCTTTACAAGCAGCCCAGATCGTCCCCTTTACAAGCTGCCCAGATCGTCCCCTTTACAAGCAGCCCAGATCGTCCTCTTTACAAGCAGCCCAGATCATCCCTGTTCTTGCAATGAATAGGCCCCTGCTATCTTGTACTACACTGAAAAAAATGTGTCATGGTGCTTCAGTGTTTGCTACTATAGCTTTTAATATCCTCTAATACATTCTTCTAACTGAAAATATCCTTTTTACATAGAATTATACTATTATCAACTCAGTGGATTTGTAGCTAGTGAGTTCAAACTAACTGACAACTAGTGAGAATATAAATTCTAGTTCCATTTCACCGTATTATGTATTTTCATTATGCCTTGTTTTTACCGCTGTTATTTATAGCACTATAACTGACTGTGACTGTCATGTCCTGCCCGTCATGTCCGCCTGACCCTCCTTCCTCCTCTCTCAGGTGGCCCTGGTGGGCTTCACCTGATGCTCGTTGCCACTTATTAGTCTCTGTATAAACTTCCCAGTTTGTCCCGTCTTCAGTGACGTCATACCTCCGTGTCGCCTGTGCTCTGCCTCTGCTCCTCCCGTTTTGGTCGCTCACAGTAGGGTTTATTTCCTGTCTTATGTTCTGTGAGCTTAATGAAACCTCTTTTGTTTTGTGACCACGCCTGCTCCCACTCACTCTGTCCCACTTGCCGTAAGAGAATGACCGTACTGGTCCTGCAGACCAGATACCCCGAGTGCCTTAGATCTGGGGGTTGAAGTGGTTGCCAGCACCACGGGAGTGGCCTCAGCTTCAAGGATTTCCTTTTCGCTCCTGGACACCGCCCTGGAGCTGAGGACTAATCCCGCGGTCTGGAGGATTCTCAAGGCCAAAGCTCTTTTCTGGCGAAGAGGGTGCTCACAAAACTTACCCCAGGCATGGATCCTCAAGAGGCAACGAAGGTCTGGCAAATGCTGGCTGAAGTGTGGGGAATGATGGAGCGTGAGACTGCTCAGCTTGCTGCCCCTCCGCCTTCCGGAACCGATCAGCCCGCTGCTTCTCCGCGGCGGGGAGTTGCTCTGCGTGCCAGCTCTCCACTGCATGAGGCCCTTCAGCACACCGACTCTCCGCCGCGTGAAGCCTCTCGGCTCTCCGCACATTTGCCCACTGGCTTCCTAACGCTCTGCACTCTCTTGAGCTGTCGGAAGTAGAAACGGAGGAAGCAGGCTGAACCCGCACCAGAGCTGTCCTCCCTTGGCCCAGTTCAGCCAGCGGGCTGAACAGGTCCGGGAGAGGCTGCCACTGTACCTCTAGCACCAGGCCCAGGTGAGGTCACCTCCGCTCTGCTCGATCTTCCAAAGTCCAATCCAGAAGGAGCCACCGCTCATCTCTGTTGTGTCCCCAGAGCCCGGTCTCGCCTCTGCTGCACCTCCAGAGCCTGTCTTCATCTCTGTTGCAGCCCTGGAGGCACTTAGCCCCGCAGTAGTCATGCCTCCCAAAGCTGATCCAGGTGTCCCAGTTGCACCCCACTTGCCTCCAGGTGTCTTGGCCTCACCTTGGCTTTTGATGTCCCACTGACCCCAGTCCAGTCTCCTGTTGTCCCGTTGGTGCCCAGCCTCATTTACAAATGTCCAGTCATTGACCAGGTGGCTTCATCTTCTGCCATCACCCAGGTGGCCTCCTTGTGTCCTGATGGATGGCCAACCCTGGCAATGCCCAGCAGCAGGACTAGGACTGGGACCCTCTGGGCCTTGGGCCCCTGTCTCAGCCCAATGTCCACACCAACCTGGTCTTAATTCTTGGTGCAGTCAATGGTGTCAGATGCGGCCCTGAAGAGAGGCTGGCTGAGTCTCTGCCTCCAGGAGAGCGAAATGGGGACACGGTATTTGGGTCAGCAGCTCAGACTCTTGTCTGCCTGTAACCTCTCCTGCTGTGTCCCTGAGGAAGAACCACAGAACCCTCCTGCTCCTGCCCAACAGTCCCCCAGGCGCCTTCCTGTCCTGCTGCCCCCTTGGTACCCCTTGGCCCTGCTGCCCCCTCAGCGCCTTCCAGTCCAGCTGCCCCCTCGGCACCCCTTGGCCCTACAGTCCCCTAGGCGCCTTCCTGTCCTGCTGCCCCCTTGGTACCCCTTGGCCCTGCTGCCCCCTCAGCGCCTTCCAGTCCAGCTGGCCCGCTGGCGCCCACCAGTCCTGCAGGCCCTTCAGCACCGTCTGGGTCCACTGGCCCTCTGAGGCCCTCAAATCCTGCGGTCCGGATGAGTTCTGCCTCGCCAGTGAACGAGCAGAGGAGGATCTGTGTCCCAGGGTCATCTCCAAGCTTTCCAGAGTCTGGAAGACTTCCCAGAACTCCTTTATTTTCATTCATTACACATCAGTGCCTGTCCCAGTGCCCTGTTCTGCCTTTGGTTTTTTTCTGGTCTGTCTCCAGTGGCTTCCTCTCTTTACAGTCCCTTTTCTGTTGCCCCTCTGCTTGTCTGTCCTGTCTTGGATTGGCCTGTTCTGTCTCTTTCTCTGCCTCTTCTACTCCTTAGTCCCCATTGAGGTCTGATGTTTAGTCTGTGTGGTTCTGTCCGTTGGTCTTTCCTGTTGGTTCCAGGTCCAATGTCCATGTTCCATGCCCCTAGTCATGCCATTAATTGGGCCCTGTGCTGTGATGCCCGGTTGTTCTGTCCCTCTGACCTTTTGTGGTGTCTGTGCCATGTGCCCTGTCAGTCCAGCAGTACCCTGTCCTGTCCAGTGTCTCGTCTGCTCCCCACCTCATGAGTCCACCTTGTCTTCAGACCCTTTGGTCCCCATCCCTGCTTGTGTTTCGCACCCAGAGGGCCTTTTGGGAGGAAGGGGTTCTGTTATATCCTGCCTACCACGTCCTCCTGACCCTCCTGTCTCCTCCCTCATGTGGCCCTGATGGGCTACACCTGATGCTTGTTGTCCCTTCTTATTCTCTGTATTAAAGTACCAGTTAGTCTGGTCATTGATATCATATGCTCGTGTTGCCTGTGCCCTGCCATCCTCTGCTTCTCCCGTTTTGATAGGGATCTTGTATATTTCCCAGTTTGTTCTATGAGTTTAATAAAGCACGTTTTGTTTTGTAACGACGCCTGCCCTTGCATCCTTCCTCTTGCCCGGCACGACAGTTACAACTTTGTAGCTATAAGAGATCTTGATGTACTATTTATTTAAATGTAACTGTTTTATAATTCACACGAGTATTGCCATCCATCAGTACATTAAAAACATTTCAATAGATATGTTTTTCATTTCAGTAAAGAAATTTAATTCATGTTTCAAATTCCTTTTGCAGAGTTTTAGAAGCAAAAGACCTTTCAAGGCTAGAAAAACGAGAGCCGGGAGGTTTGGTTTAAAAAGACTAAAAGAGAGCAAGCAAATAAAAGCTAGAAGAGAAATTGAAAAGGAAACGTCTCCAGCCAAGCTGGAGTTCAGCCCCATGGATGTAGAGTTTGTCTTCCCGAAGTTACACAAGCTGCCAAAGATTGGGACACAGCCTATGGAAGGAGAGATGAAATTCACAGGACATGGGCCACGGGCCGGACAACTCCCAACAGAGAAAAAGAAAAGGAAAATAAGGTTTCCTAAAATGAAAGTGAAGCAAGCCAATGTAGAAGAAGCCAGTGCAGAAGGTGGAGTCAAGGACATTGATAAGACTGAAGAAAAAGTAAAAGTTAAACAGAAGACTCCAGGCTTTGGGATAGCATTCACTAAAACGAAGAATATAAAACTAGACTCCTTTGAAGAAAAGATGGAAGTGAAGCCACCTGAGATCAAATTCAGGCCACCCTCGGTAGAATTCGATTTTGGTGTGACATCTAGTCAAAGTGGTGCTGATGCAACAAAACCTCATGTAAAAGAAAAAGATGCACTAAAGTTTAAACCTCCTGAAGTTGAACTATCCTTGGGATTGCCATCGGTGACAGCAGAAGACGCCTTGCCTAAAAAGGGAAAGATAAGTCCCAAAGTAAGCAAGGAAGATATCAGGGCACAAAAAGGAGATTCGATAGGTGAGGGCCTTAAAATAGAAATTCCCAAGATTGGATTTGGTTCTGGTCCCACTGCTGAAGACGGACTGGGCAGTGAAGATGGTAAGATGAAGAAACCAAAGCTGCAACTGCCAGAAATTGGACTTCCTCGTTATCCCTTAGACAAGAAAAAAGCAGAAAAAGTTAGCGTTCCCGAGGGGAAGGGGAGAGTGCAAATGCCATCCATTGCTATTGCAGCGCCAAAACTGGATTTGCAGCTGCCTGTGGGCAAAGATATCATCCCCACGCAGAGTAAAGCATCCAAAACAGAGGGAACACATGAGACCTTAAAGTTCCTGCCAAAGTTTGGAAGTTTAAAGGATGATGTAGAAGTATCTCTTCCAAAATTAAGCTTGACCACTCCGAAAACAGGTCTGAGAGAAAAGGACAAAGCTCTGGATGTGGTCCCATCCATTGAGATCTCTTTGCCCAAACCAAGATCTGAGGCAAAGCCAGCAGGTCCCCAAAAAGAGCCAGTTGAGACAATTAAAAGACCTGGAATAAAACTGCCAGTCATCGACATTTCAGTACAGGAACCTGACATTGATCTACAGCTGCTGAAAACAAAGGGCACAACTGAGGTCGAAGCAAAACGGGAATTAATTAAAGGAAGCCAAGACAGACTAGATGGACTGGAACTAAAAATGCCAGTAATATCATTACCAAAATTTGGAGGGAAACCAGAAATGGGAACGATTAATGCTTCAACTCCTAAAGCTGATTCCAAATGTCCATTGCTAGATATTATAACAAAAGATACTGACAGGAGTAATACAGAAGATACAAGGATTAGTATGCCTCGGCTGGACATTTCAGTGCCAAAATTCGTGCCAAGTTTTAAAAGTCCTGATCAACCCGAGGAAACAAAAGCATCAAAGATTTCTTTGCCAAGTTTTGAAATTTCCTTACCAAAAATTAAACGTGCCGAGTCAGATGTTACTGACAAAGGTGGGAAAATTATTATTCCAGTTGTGGATATTTCACTTCCGAAAGTGAAGTCATCTGAATCTGACTCAAAGCTGGAGAGGATGGAAGGTGGTAGAATAGCCATACCCCAAGTTGATATTTCACCTCCAGGAATAAAGAGTGAAGATGGAAATAAAACTGTACGAGGAGGTGGAAAGTTCCACATTCCTACATTTCCCAAAATTAAAACATTGAAGAAAGAGCTTGACATCGAGGGCCCTGAAATGAAATTTCAAATGCCAAAATTAGATATCACAATTCCAAAACAAATATCAAAAGATGTAGAAAGTGATGTTGAAGGACACGGAGGCTTATCTGGAAAGTTCAAAATTCCAACACTCGATGTCTCACTTCCAAAACTTAAAGCGGACAAAGAAGTGACAGATATGGGACAGAAGAAAGGCCACGTGCCCCAAATTGACATTTCTCTCCCAAAACTGTCACCAGCATCCGAGGTGGAAGGACATGGCGACAAAGACGGCAAATTGAAAATGCCTAAATTTGAGATTTTACTGCCAGTCATGAAGTCAAAAGAAGCAAAAACTGCTGACGAAAGTCCCGAAGTCAAAGGTGGAAAATTACACTTGCCAAAAATGGATATTTCACTTCCGCTACGAAAATCGCGAGAAACAGTTGCTGAAGTTGAAGATAGCAAACTTCATATTCCCAAAGTTGATGTCTTACTTCCAAAACTGAAGCTACCAGAGGAGAAAATCACAGAAAGTCAGAAATCCAAAGATAGTCATCTTCACATACCCACGTTAGATGTTTCTCTTCCAAAAATGAAAACAGAAGAGGGTGATATAAAAACTGGCATTTCTGTGAGTAAGGGTGCTAAGGTGAACATGCCGTCTCTTGACATATCCCTGCCAAATTTGAAGTTACCAGAGGAAAACATATTCATTTCCAAGGGTAAGAAGGATGAAATGAACTCACAGACAACCCATGTTAAGACACCAGCTGTCAATATTGAGGTACCAAAGTTTGAGATTGACTTAAATCTACCTAGAGGAAAGAGAGATGTCACTGCTGACATGGATTTCAAAGGAAAAAACAAAGAAAAAGACACAAAAATAGATGAGTCTGCTGGGAAAGGCAAAGTACCTGGATTTCCTAAACTATCACATGAGATCAAATTTGGTAAAGGCAACATAGCAGATATAAGTCTTTCAACTCCTAAGGGAAAGACAGATGTCAGCAGATGTAAAGTTGAGGCTGATGTCAAAACAGCAAAACCCAAACATGTGGGTAAGGACACTGAAATTGATACACATGAAAATGATTCACAAATGAAGCTCCTGACATTAAAAATACCCAAACTTAACATTGTAACTCCCAAGCTACCCGACATTGACCTGAATGTGAAGGGGCAGCAAGGTACAGTAGGAGCAACCAGTGACCTGCCTAGAGAGGACCGCAGACCTGAATGGAGCGATATCCCAGGAGTGGAATTAAAAATTCCTAACATTTTAGTATCTGAAAAAGAAACAGAAACAGAGTTTAAGGTGAAGAAAGGGAAAATTGCAATTCCAGACAAAGCCGAGGAATGCTACGACGATCAAGTAAAGTACAAATTTAAAATGCCGAAGATATCGATGCCTAAGTTAAGTTCTAAAGAATCTGGTATTGATGCTGTTGGGGCCAAAGCAGATCCGGAGTCCAAAGTTAAAATGCCATCTATTGAACTTTCCCTGCCAGCGGCAAAAGTGCCACAGGGGGCGCCGTCGCTTCCGAAAGCTGAAGCGGATGTCTCGGAGTGTGAAGGAAAGTTCAAAATTCCCAAAATGCCTACTGTTAATATATCGGCACCTAAAATTGGTCTTGGTGTGAGTATTCCAAAAGACAAACAAGAGGTGTCATTTGATTCACATGCGTGTAAAGGAGACACGACTGATCAAGAGTTTGAAGGAAAGGACTTTAAGATCCGGATTCCAAAACTGACCTTACCTTCATTTAATACGTCTAACTCAAAAGGAGAAGATATTGAATGTGACGTTGCCATGGGATCAAAGGACACCGATTCTGATGCGGACTATAGATTGTCTAAACCAAAGGTCAAAATGCCAGATGTTGACATATCAATCCCGCAGCACAAAATGGGAGAAAAGGTTCTCGATGTTAAAGCTGACAGGACATTTAAACCCAAACTTAAAATGCCAAAAGTGAAAATATTAGGCGGTACACATGAAGGAGTTTGCTCGCGCACTCAGGCGGAACCGACAAAGATGAAAATGCCAGCGATAGACCTGCTGGTCCCAAAAGGCGGTGTGAAACTGGAGATGGGTCTACCAAAAGCTGAAGGTGCGAAAGGAAAAAATCCCGCAAGTGGTACGTCAAAGTTAAAGATGGGAAAAGATACAGAATTGGAATGTTCAAAGAAAAAGGAGGGGGAGCGAGGTGGTAAATTTAAAATAAAAAAAACTGGCAAAGCTACTGTTGAGATGCCTGTAGAAGACAAAGAAAGAGTCCGGGGAAAGTTTCAAATGCCAAAAATTACCCTTCCTGGTATGGCTGTTTCTATCCCCAAAGAAGGACCTGACAATAGTGTTGCTGGGCTACAAAACCCAGAAATAAGTAGTAAGTCATCAAAATTTAAAATTCCCGACTTGGAGATCTTAGGCTCTAAAGGATCAAGGGTTGAAGGCAGTGGGTCTAGAGAACATTCTGTTAAAACGAAAGTGTCTAAAGTTCCTTCTGTGTCATTAGACTCGACGGTGGGATATGAAGGACCCAAAATGCCTAAGGTGAGGAAAGCAGTGTTCGTTTTACTGAACCCTAATGCTGAGGCTTCTCAATCTGTTACGAGCCTCTCTGAGGAAGTGGTGAGTGTAGAGCCAGCTGATGCCAAAGTGAGAGTACCAAAGGCGCAAATGAAGTGGAAGGGAGACGCAGGAAGTACAAAGCAGATGAGAAAGGAGAACGTTTGGGGGGCTGAGAGAGAAAACACAGGGGTCAGGTCAAATATTACGTCGCGTGGAGTCACAGAAAATGTGCAAAAAGGTAAAGGAGAGATTGCTAAACTTGTGAAGTCCAGAACAGAGATGGAAGAGCAGCACTCAGAATCACCTATACCAAAACTATCGCTTGGCTTTTTCTCTGGGAGGGCCGCAGGGCAGGCAGAATCTACCACTGTGACCAACAGGGAAGGGCAGTGTGGCGAGGCCACGAAGCAGGAAAAGTTACCGCTGTTTAAGGTCTCAGAATTCAAACTAAATATGTCAAGTATCATGCGCATGACACCTGAGAGTTCCCCGCAGAGCAGTAGGGTCTCTCTCCAGTGTCCCAAGAGTGATGAACCCCGAAGCAGCTACCAAATGCAAATACCCAGCATAGGATTCTCCACTCCAAAAGACTCCAGTGCATCCAAGGAAGGATAAATGTAACTAAATAATTAAAAATATGCTAAATAAATCTGAGACAAGCAAAGTCCATCTTAACACTAGTCTATCTATAATGAGCTACCCACCTTGTTCACTCTGTGGATCGCAAGCTTTTTTCAGAATGGCTCCCTATATTTAAAGCATAGCCTTATATAATGTGTCCGCCATTTTGCTTTGCTATTTGAATTCTCAAGAGCCAATCTGATTCAGTATATAGTGCACCATGAAACACCCACAATGCATTGCAAATTATATTCAATGTCAGTGTTCCTCTAATGAGTCCTCAGGGACCCCCAGATGATCCACATTTTTGCTCTCTCCCAGCTCCATGTGAGCTGTCTGGGGGTACCCAAGGACTAGTTTGAGAAACACTGTTCTACCAACAGTCGACGGTAGAATGTAGTGTCCAAAAATATTGTACTGATGAATCCCCTGTATTACATAAATAATTTTATTCTGTTGGTGATTTTTAAACTTTTGCTTATATACTCAATAATAATAATATAAATAAAATAAAAACTAAAATTTTATATACTTAATTTTTAACGTTGTTAAACAGTTTATGATAAAATAAGTACTTGCAAGTTGATTCAAATAATTTTTAAAGTAGTAATAATAATAATTAGCAGGCAGGCATTCATAAACTATGTATTGTCTCTCCTGAAGTAAACATTAAATATGGCTTCAATAAAACGACTACAAAAAATTCACGTATCGTAATTTTTGTTACCCTGAAACCTGAAATGCACGTTTGATTTACTGGTTTGAATCACTAAGCTATCATCTATAAAAGTCTGTATAAAAAAGTATTATTCAATATGATATCTGAGCATTTTCCTTTAGACTCCTCAGCAGAAAATGTTTTCCAGGGCCTAGAAAAAAACTGAATGTTTTAAAGAGTTTGTTTCTTCCTCAAATTAGTTTTTCCCCCCAGACAACATAAATGTTTTGTGAGGTTTCATATTTTAATGCTTAAATATTTTTTGTAATAATTGTGCAATTCTGCCTGGCAACTAGGGAAAAACTTGGTTTAGCTTCAGCTAATATTCGAAATATATCGCTGATTTTTGTCTCAAGCATAGTTAATATGTGCTGTCAAAAATTAGGTGAATAATTACTACTTTTCTTTTGCAGTTAATTAAGAATAAACACTATTTTCTCATTTAGAGAATTATATATTTACCTGGGTATATAATTGTTTTATTTTGTCTATAGTCACTAGTATGGAGAGAACAATTAGATATTTCTAGGTGTGATTTGTCCTTTGAATAACTTTTAATTGATTTTAATTAATGAAGCAGGCAAGTTGTATAATGTACGAGTGTGGTGTTTGTTATGAAAGTCGTATATTGTAATCTGTTGTGACTGAAAGTTTATATTTCTCATTAATTCTACTTATAGGAAAATAATCACCTTAAAATGTAATAGTGTAATACACTTACAAAGCAACACAATATTCATATTTAGTTCCCACAATCTTTTTTACATTTTTATAAGTGTATTCAATTCAAATGTTTCATTATTAATATGTTTTAAACATTTGTTTCAACGTCTTTGCTTTTTATAGAGAAAATGTTTAAACTGCTTCACTAGGACATGGAAATGATTCCAATAAACAATTATCTAAAATGATGTGTTTGTGTCCATATCTTTTCACAAGGCATGAAGATTCGTAATATTTTACATTTATGTAAATCATGGTTCACGCTGTTCAGGGCCACAAGCTAAGTTTGATTGTGCCATTTGTCCTCTTCCTTTACATTCCGGCAGGCTGATCAGATGGGGGTGCCCCCTAGTGGCCACTATGATAAAAGCAACCCCGTAGTTAGCTTAGGCTTTGGGTTGGCCTTGTTATAAACGCATAAAACAATAATATAGAAAACAATTAAAATACATAAATAAAAGCAGGGAATGAAGGAGCAAATTTTAATTTAATGTCACAAACTTAATTTTCATGATGTGTGGGATGGTAGTGGCCTAGTGGTATGAGGTTCAGGTTATGGACCAAGAGGTTGCTGGTTCCAATCGGTCCTTCAGCAAGACCCTTAACCCCAAGTTTCTCCAGGGAGATTGTAATTGGGTAATGAAAGT
>JAODKN010000038.1:6701786-6712069 GCA_026774425.1 Petrocephalus zakoni
AGAAATTTAAACTTACTGAGATCATTCCTAGTGCCCAGTATAATAATGGCAGCATCCTGGCCTTCCAAGGTCTTCTCTACATCCTTCTTGTTTAAGACGTCACCCACCACCACCCTGGAGGCTCTGTGGTCTGGGGGCAACCTAGAAGGCTCCCTCACCAGGACTGTCACATTATAACCTGAGAAAAGGTTGGCACTATTCAAAGATACACTTCAAATAACAGCTCATACCACACTCAAAACCGCGTAGGTACCTTATCTGTTCTAATGCTGGGTCACACGGTAGGTGATCCTTTCTTCTCTGTGTGCTGTATGTATTCAGTAACAGCCACATTATTCGCTGTTTGGAGTGGCAGACTATTTGTGATTCCAAGCAAGGTTACCTATAATGAACTGGCCTCTGAGTGTGCCTAGTTATATAATATTGTAAATTTTATGTCAAAATTATAAAAAGTCATCCCTGGGAACCTATAAGAAAATCTTAATTAACATTCACTGGAAACTTTGTACAAACATTACTTACAGAAAACCCGCATACCTCCCCTCCTGGATACAGGTGATAAATGTTTAGAACATTATCTCTCTCCTTGCAATGACTTCCCTTACTCAGCATAAAACTACAACTGTTAGATTTTTAACTTCATGCATGACTCTGTTTATGTCGTTGAGATATGTTAACCTACGTTTGTAATTTAATAATGTATTATGAATGTTGCACCTTCTATTAATAACATATATATAGAAAAATTATGTTGTAACTACAATATTCGCCAGAGGACAAAAATACGACAAAACATTTTTTTCATTTGTTTGTTAATTATTAACATGATTCTTTCGCTGCGGTTGTATAACACTATAAGCAACTCCTTAAACTTATAATGCATGTACCTCGTGATATACCTTCCAGTTAAACAATTCCTCGTAACTATACAACAAAACTGAACACATTCACCCACAAAAGCAGTCTTCACGTTAACCATAGCTTTATGTTTATTATACCTAGATAATCATATGAAGAATAATGTGAAATATTCTGCGCCCGTTAAATGTTGACACCTGGAAGCTTGTGAAAGGCACCGGCCCATGCATGCATTAACAGATGCGCAAAGCTGTCTGGAGCCATACCTGCAGCCGCCGCTTGCGGTAGGGTAGCCAGACCGGTCATGCCGGTCGAGCCGAATATCGCCACGTTCTTGATTGTTTCGGACATGGCCGCGAAAAGCCTGCGAAGCCTGCGGATGGACTGGCGTATAATGATCACCGGAGAGAAACCGAGCAGAAGCGATACTGCAGACGCGCTGATAAGAGAGGAATAAGGAACGCCTTTTCTCCGAAAACACCGGAAACGCACTTTCGTTACGCGCAACTAAAGCCGACAGCCCACGAGTGTATGAATAATAAAAAAAATAATCAATCGAGAATGTAAATCAATTTGAATTCAAGACAAAACGTGCCAATATCTCCTTCTTGTACGTCTTGTTAAGAACAATTGTATTTCTGTACTTCCACCTATTGTTTGTAAATGTATTGGGACTCATCTCTATGTCAGAGTCAGTCTGCGGCTTTATTAACCGGGCTGCAGTGGGGAGTAGACGAGCAGAGCGTGTCCTTCATACTTCTGAGCCTGCACAATTTATGATTATTATTACGAGGGAAGAACCTAAGATGTACATGGTATTGATGCAATAGAATATATGAGACTGAAATTTAAAAACATTTTGTTCACATTCATCACCAAAACTCTGTCAAGCTTTCCTCTTCTCAGCTGCATGCAGTACCGTCACACCGTGCAGAACTTGCTGATGGTGGTGTACGTGAGTAGGGGTCTTTTCCATGATGCTTGTATTATCTTAAATACAAGGCAATTCAACTATAACATACATACTAACTAGATTAATTCTCTTCTTAGGCGGTGTGCTCGCTCATTGGGTATGCTCCAGGGGAGGAGATTGGAGCCCTGCCTGTGTGGAGACTGCATGTTTTCCACAAGTCATGTTAGTTTGTTCTGTGCCCTCCAATTCTTTCCTGCCGTTGAAAAATATAGTTATAGTAGATCGGGGCTGCACATTCCTGCTCCTGGAGATCTACCACCCTGCAGAGCTTAGGTGCAGCCAAATTTCATTCACCTGATGTAGATGATCAGGTCCTTCAGTACCATGTTAACATAACTGGCTCTAATACTGAGATGCCACTTAAGGACCAGGTTATCTGTATGAGGTGTGTTAAAGTAGCACTGCACATAAGCTCGGCAGGGTGGTGTATCTCCAGGAGCAGGATTGAGTGGCACTGGGGCCTGTTTCACGAAGCAAGATTTCTTCCTTAGCCGAATAACTTGAATGGTTTAAGGTAGTGTGGGCTAAATGGGCTTCATTTTCACATATTTTGCCCAGACTACCTTAAATCTGACAAGTTGTTATCTGGGTAAACAAGAAACCCTCCTTTGTGAAACAGGCCCAGATGGATTGACATACAGCTATTATGGTTTGATATATAAACTATGGATAAACTAGGCAAGACGAGTCATTGGGTAGCACTGTCACCTCACACCTCCAGGGGTTTCAGGGGCCCGTCATGTAGTTTAGGCAAACTGATCTCTCTAAATTTCACACAGTATGTGTTGTGCAATGATTTGCCATCTTGTCCAGGGTATACCCCAGCCTTGTGGCCTGTGCTGCCTGGGACAGGGCCTGTCGCAGTTAACGTTAACGCACTAAATTAACACAATGAACACCCCAATGTAAAATGAGATTTATTGTTATTCACAAGCTTGTAGAACAACAATGTCAGTTTATACAGATACACCAACAACATTTAATGGATGCTGATAAGAATAAATCAGGTAAGCCAGCGGCAGACAGACCCCATCATTATGGCCCTACAATGGTGAGCATACATCAGTGGCATAACCAGAAATTAACTTTTGGTTACTCAAAGCAAAGCAAAGTAATGTGTATATACCTGTATAACAATCACAGATTTAGCCGATGCTTTGGGATATGACCAGTCAATACATTGTTGTTAGGTTTGCCACTTTTAGTCTGAAAAACAAGGGACATCACCTACCCTGGGGGTCGACTTAATCTGGACTGAACACGCGATCGAACTCGCCGGTTTGTGCGAAAAAGAAAAGCTATTTCATGGAGGTGTGCAAACTGGGCTGTGACTTTTGCACACCCTTGGCAATGCCCCAAGCATGCAGCAATACCTTCATATAACCTCACTCTCCACCCAACGTGCTCAGTCACAGCAAGGTGTCACGACAGCACCACGCGCACACACCACATAGAGCCAATGAAAACTTAGTATCTGAAAAAGAAATCCTGTAATCACTAAAAAAATATATGACTAATTCATAATACATACAGTACCTGTAACAGGCTCATCCTGATATACATGCTACTCTGCTCATCATTATGGTGTATTAAATACATCATTTATACCACTGTATAAATAAGACACATTCACCACTCCATTTTACCAATCATGACATCAGGGTTGCCAACTTAACTCTGATCAGCAGGCTGGAGTGAGACTGACATGTATGTAACAGTATAATTACCTTGTAAATAGTTTGTAGGGTTTGCAAACTACCCCAGCGTATTTGGTGTAGCCAGTTTTAGGTTTCTAATGGAATAATGTAGATTTGCCGTAAGACTTCTTGCGTGGGAGTCTGGCAGCGTGAGTGTCACGCCAGATGCGTGAGAGCTGGCAGCCCTGCATACGCTGGATCACTAATTAACACAAGCATGAATGATCAAACCGGCTACATTCGGTTAAATGGGTGTCACGAATGTCCAATTTGCACGTTTTCCCTGTGTTTTTGAGTTTACCAAATATCAACCATGCGAGACTGTACTCCATCCAACCGAAGTCCGATGTCTGTAGCAGTCCTACTCTTTCTGTTTCACGGATTGTGGTCCATTGTCTCCTCTTGTGGTTGCATTAAAAAATACAGCGACAAAGACTGTCAGGGACTTAATGTCCTTTAAAAAAATGTTTACATATCAGAGCCACTAATGTCGAAAGTGCTGGAATCCAGGTCTGTTCTATTATAAATTCCCGTTAGCAAATGTTACTTTAAATATAAATAATTTACTAGCAGCATTTGACTAGTACCGGTATCCTGTTCCACGGCCGGCAATCGGCGCACTAGAGTGACGTCATTTTCTGGCGTCCCCCACCTATTCTCTTTTAAGCACTGAGCTATTGCTTCAGTTTATCAGACACATATCCACAAAATATTAATATGGGTCACATTTTAGACTCGGGCAGTACAATTTAAGAATAATCAGTTTAATTTAAGAGATGTTTGTATGAAAAAATGTATATCAAGCAATGGGTAGAAGCTCTTAAAACTAAAGATACCTTTAAATTTTAGCTTGTTCTAAAAGGTAAAACATAGCTTATACCCCTCTAACTCTCCAGTGATGCGGTGTATGATACAATGAAATGTGAATAGGGTAGTCACAATGCACGTATATGCATTGAAAAGCAAATTGTATAAGAGTAATTTGTCTGAGCTGTCACTGAAATTTTTAAAAAGTGATGGGAAAACTGCGTTTTGTGTGATTCCTGATATTATTTAAACCCATAAGCGCTTCACTGCACCTGTATAAAGAGCAAATGTTAAAATAATCAATTCTGTATCATAATACTGAGCAGCTATTGCTTGTTTAAATATAATAGGAACTGTTATCTATGGGACTGGTCATCAAATACTGGTCAATCACTGGTTAAAATGAACTTTATCCCCTGTCGTTTAACTGAATGTATCAATAGAATGTGCCAACATGGCTGTCCAACAGCGGCAATGTATAGGCATATTTTTTAAATATTACTTGAAAACATACTTCTCGTTTGAATACAATTTGGATTTTTTAAATTTATTTAAGGGACTTCATTGTGAATTAGTAGGTGCAAAGGTAAAAATTCGCTTGCATGTAGCTTACTGGTTTTATGCAATGAAATGTCTTTGTTTGCCGGTTATATGCAGCATACACTTTACGCACAGTCCTTCATTGTGGCTTTAGTAATTCCCCAGTTATAGCTATGCAGTGGTTTCATATTTATAAGAATGTATTTATGACACAAAACGTTACCCCCAAAGCAAAGTAGCCCAGATGCACCTATTGTAAAATGTAACCGTGGGGTGTCGCTTCCAGTTACCTAAAGTCGCAGTGCAACGTCTTTCTCACCCTTGGTCCAAACGGAGGCTGGATGCGCTACACTGATGCCGCGTTTATTATAGCGTTCCTAACGGAGAGGAGAGAGGGGCGCGGGGGTAAAGGAAGGGGGGACGGAGCGTGTGTACCGGAGACAGGCCGTCGGGATTAACCGGCTAGTCACCTGATTAATCAAGAAAAACTCATGGTTTATCAGGACCTTTTTGCATGTGCTATATCATAATCGAATAAAAATACAATAGAATCCGGGTGACTTCCACCACAGACCTGCACATCTGAAAGAATTATTTTACAGAGGAGCCTGGGATGCCGGCGAGGAAATACAACAGGATGAATCTCAACCAGTAAACCAGCGTTCACCATTGGATCAAATTAAGGGAATATTTTTTATTTGGATCTTACCACAGGGGGGGAAAAATCTTCAATTTGGGGGTAAAGGTACGATCGTCTCACGCTCGTTTCCACATTTATTTCCGCCCTGCCAAATCCTGTTATGCCTACCATAGGTATATCCACGGTATCTGTTCACGTCGGAAATGCAGCGGCCGGCCTGCTTGCTATTGCTGCAGTCATTTCTGGACTTAAAAGCAATGCATGGTTTCTGCTTGCTGTTTAATAGGCTTGAAATGCAATAACCCGCATTCATGCTATTTTGAATTACATATTTGTCAGGTGTCCGATTAATGAGTGAAGACTGAAACTAATCAGAGGTTCGAATAGGCCTTCTATCATATGCTCAGCGATATTACTATATAAATAACCATTTAATGCTGTTGAATGCCCTTTGAATATATAGTGCGAGTTATTAATTCATTCCACAAATATCAGTGAAATTTATTTGAAAATTGTTTGCTTCCCAGTAATGATTTGTATTGAAATGCAAATAATAATATCTATTATTATTGTGATTATTATTATTACTACATAAATTTAGGATGATCCGTGTATGTTAGCAGGGGAAACTACATTGTCTTTTTCCTTACAGAAGGTACTGCGGTAGCACGGTTTAACATATTACTGTAAAGTAGACGGTATCGATTATAAAGGGTTAACCTGGAGGCATTTCTCACAGTGAAGCGCAAAAAAATCAATGGAATTTTTAATTTAGCTGGAACGTAACACCACAGTCTTATCTCTTTAAACGTAGGCAGTTGGCCGTATAATGGAGGACATGGCAATAATTCGCATCCCATACAGTGGGGCTGACTTGCCTTGGCGGTCGGTCACATGTGCGGTTTAAGGGCAAGTGGCATGTAGCGTAGTGAGCGGTATTCAGGACGTGCGTGTGTACTATAGCCCATGGAAAACAGGAGTGATCATGCAGCTGAAGAATTGGGGTTTTTTTCCCCCCGCAAAAACGCGTTACCGTAAATGCAGGTAATGATGGGACTTAAAACCAGTAGAACTTTATGCTGAGTTTTTTTTTACTTTGGTCAATATGATGGTCACAGTAAAATCAATTATTATTATTATTATTATTATTATTATTATTATTATTATTATGTAACACACGGAAATTGTGATTCTATATAATGTAAAAGCATAAACGAAATGAATTACCAGGGAAGTTTTCATAAAAGGGTGAGATTTCTTGGCAGGTAGGAATCATACGGTCTCTCCGCCCCCAGTTACCGTTGTTCCAAAAGAAGGTTAGTGCATTGTAGTTATTTCGTCTCCTATTAACTTATGCTATATATCTGCTTATCATTTATAGGCATTATGGAAAACCAAACGCCTTCTTGCCTGCTCTTTAGATTATATTACTCTAGATTACCTCTGTAATCTACCAGTTTTTTAAACTGTTGATTCCATTCAATAAGGCTGATACTAGTCTACTTAGTTATGTTTCTATTCAATACAAGATAATATAAATACAGCTGCAAACGCCAAGTCTGAGCCATTTTCTCATAATATGTGATGAAAATTTGATATTTATTCACAAATACACCCTTATATACATATACTTTTGCATGCTTCCCCTAAACTGTCTTTAGCATCTTGGTTTACAGAAGTTTTGATATTGAAACAACTAGTTTTAATTTCATGGTAAAGCACTGGACAGTGGTTCTGTGGTGCCCTTAGTGAATGAACACGTCACACATGTTCTAGATCAGTACAGGTTACTTTATTCCCTTCTAACTTTTTACACAGAAGTCCATAAAGTCAACTTTTTGTCTTATAATTGCACTGCATACAAGTTCACTATATCCATATACATGTACCTCCTCTGTTTAATAACTTCTCTGTTTAAATAAATTCTGTGTTTGGTGCACCTGGCTTTATTTCAAACCGACATAAATATTAGCTAAATAGTAGTATATAGCTAATAGTGTATAGATAAATAGTATGGATTTTAGTGTTTAGAAAGTGTTGTGCGTGTATTTGTTAAGCAAAAATATTCGGATAATAACAATAAGCATCGCAAGTCAGGGTAAGAATAGGTTGTATTGCGCTAGGAAAGTGCCTGTGAGTATATCGGGCTTGGTGGGGTGTGCGTGTTGCTGTGAGTCTGTGCCCTGTGATGGACTGCTGTCACTGTGATGGTCACCCCTGACCAAGGTGCTCATTATTACCCCACTCTGGATAAGCAGTTCGGGTAAATGAATCAAAAGGTGGTGGACAAAAAAATTAAAAGAGTTCTTATTAATGACTTGTGGGGAGTGCACACCCTTCATTGGTTGTCAAGAGTTTTGGAAAGAACTTGTAAAAATATTATGGAAGCCATGCAATTTTTTTTACTTAATTAACACAGAATACGCTATTTCTGCTTTCCCTCTCAAACCACCATCTTTACAATTGTATGAAAATAAAATATGAAAATAAATAACTTCTGGCTTGACAGTTCACAGGTTCAAAGACTGTATGTTTTGGCGTAATCATCCTGACATCTGTAAGCATTCATTTAAAATTCAGTTTAATTTGTTACTTAAATAGTTGTATAAATTTGTTGAAATATAATTGAGGTCCATTTGCAGATTTGCCAATATGTTTAGACAGAAGATGCAGAATCTGTATCAGTGTAGGATAGCATGAGTAATAAAACCATTTTGCAAGTGCCTGTTTATTTGAAGCAGTAATGCCCAGCTATCATATAGTGATGAAACACATTAATGACCCACCAATAGCTGAACGTGCTGTGAAGTGTTTTCCATACTGTCTCAGCAGAGAGATTTAAACACCTAAAAACATTGTACAAAGATCCAACTGTTTACATGAAGTACTGTCCTTTTGTATAGATGTGGCTGTCAGTATGATATGGGTTAAAAGTCAGAATCCTGCAGTATCAATATTTCACTATAAATAACTTGCTCGTCATAGCTACCTACTAATTCAGATCTTATTCACAATACATTAAATCTCGTTTCATTTTAAGTTTATAGTATACCAGCAGTTTTACTAGAGTTAAAAAAATAAATAATCGTTCAAAAACAATTTTATCCGAAATCATAATTTTATCTGTCACAGCAACTGTACCTTAGAAGGTAGACACTTCCTGAACTATACGTGAACACACCATTAATGGTACTGCTTAACTATGATCAATAGCTAACTTGTAAATAGCTAACTTGTGTCACTTCAGATTAATCTAGTAATGTTAAATAATATGGCTTGTGTATCTTCTGGCATGGCGTGTAACTCAGCTTGGTGTTTGGAAGGTCGTAGATTTGAATCCTGTGATTGGCAGGTCCTGTGATCATATCACTGTTGGGACCTTGGGCACCCCTTCTGTGCTGTGGGTGCTGCTAAAACTCTGCTCTGTCCTCAGGACTTTGTCTCAGCTCAGGAGTACAACAGGGCCATGGATACCCTGGTAGGTTCAGGGGGCCTAGCACTTTACAAGGGCCCTTAAAAACATAAATATCAGAAGAGCGTGACGTAAGGTGACATTGTGTTACCTAGCTACCTGTTTTTTAGTAATACAGTTTCGTTTTTATGTTAAGTTAGTATTTTATTATTTTGATTTGTAAGATAAAAAAAAGTTTGATTGGTGAACATAAAAGTATATTTAAGGTTGACGTGGAAATTTTGACCTTTACTGTTAACTGATATATTTTTGTCTAATATAAGCGATAGCAATGACCTGGCTAACAACCTCCCAGCCACCTGCCAAGGGGGCGGGGGGTGGGCACGTACTAGTGGTGAAACTTGCTCAGCGTGCCGGTGCAGATTAGTAGAATGACATATAGGGGTGTAAATCACAGCTTTCCTCACAATACGATACAATATCGATTCCTTAAGCCAACGATTCGATTTTTTTTTATACCTCAGAAATTCTCACAATACGATATGATTCGGTTCGATACTAGATGTTAGTAGTCGAAATAATGAAATTTCACACAATCCTTTACATTATAATGAATTATGTGAATATAATTAGCATTTTATCATATTTTTGGGGGAATTGTAAACAAAGTCTAGTCCACATTACAAAAGTGTAGTCAAGTATGTCCCATAAAACAATCAGAATAAAGTGCAATAAGGTAAAAATAAAACTTTGGATGGATGTAGATTAACATGGTGACTAATTTTTATTTTAATAAAGTCTTCTCCAGACAAATACAAAAGTGTAACAAAAAGTATGTACACAACAAATAAAATAAAGTGCAATAAAGTCACATAAATGAGGAAGATTAACATGACTGACTTCTATGGTGAAACAAGTATGCCAGTAGTCTTCTTTGAGAGGTTTTTTTCTAAGAAAAAATAACAACGTGTTCAGGAGAAAGGACGCTACGTACTAAACACACGCCCTGAAGGTACGCTACCTAGCACAGGTAAGCTTTAGCCAGGTCTGCCAAGAGAAGAAACTCTGTCTCACTTTGGCGCTGTCATCTTTGAAAAATGTTTCTGTGATCTTAAGTTTTTCTAGTTCTTGTTTTAGTCGCCGGTTATCATCAAACAAAAGGTTAATTTCAGCTCTCCTAATCTGACATAAGCCACACTCATAAGCAGGTTGCAGTGCCACCTCCTCGGTCTCTCCCCCTGCCACCTCGAAGGGATGGACTCCGGTCGGGATGGGTTTCCAGCATTTCCTATCCTGGGGTCCGTTTCTCAAAAGCATAGCTGCTAACTACATTAGCAACTTACATAGTTAGAACCA
>JAODKN010000038.1:6773562-6791537 GCA_026774425.1 Petrocephalus zakoni
CTGCCTTGCACCCATAGCTCCTGGGATAGGCTCCAGACCCTCCGGACCCTAAATAGTACAAGCGGGTACAGAAAATGGATGGATGGATGCTAGTTGTGTTTCTCAGTCAGAAGTGTTAATGACATAAATCAATCCTTTGAGTAACGGTGATTGTGTTGGGTTGTAGGTTTTGATCCAGATTGTGGACAAGCAGAGGCGGCTACCTGAGGTGCGGGCATGCCAAGAGGGTACAGCCAACACCAGCACGTTGCAAAGGCTGATGCACACATTTGAGCAGGACATCCAACTGCTCATCACCCAGGTGAGAACACTCAACAGACATAGACTGAGTCACATATTCCCCATGTCTCACGGTGGTCGGAAATAGAAAACTTCACTGGGTACGTAAATACAGGCAGTCCCCGGGTTAAGAACGTCCAACATACAGATTTATGAACAGAATGCCATAAAGCCTTTTATACAAAAAAATTGGGTTAAATACAATGGTTCGTAATAACAAACGTTAACTGTACTTTGTGACGCTCATGTAAACATTACCGCAGCCTTAGCGGTTCATCTACTTGACGTACCGTACCGTACAGTACCGTATATGGTTAGTTTTATTATTACTGTATACATATTGTTATTATTACTGTACTATAATTTTATTGACTTACCTACAATTTTTATTTAAAGAAACTTAGGGAATAGATCTTGTATGTAACCTGGGGCGCTGCCTATAACTTTATTATTTGAACATAATGTTGCGCTATGTAAAATGCGACTTTATAGCATATTTATTAAATAGCTTTTCCTTATGTTTTTATGATTGTGAACGAGATCCTGATCATATTTATTTAATCACTACTTGATTTGTGCCAAGCGAATCAAAGCAATGTTTATTAACGGAAATCAGTTGAAAGACGGTTCATCTTCACCTGCAGGTGCGGCAGTTGCAAGAAAGTGCTGCCCAGCTTCGGACAGTCTATGCCGGGGAAAAAGCGGAGGCCATTGCCAGTAAGGAACAGGAAGTGATGCAGTCCTGGAAGGAACTGCTGAATTTCTGTGACGAGTGCCGCGTGCAGATTACCACTGTGACGGACAAGCTGCGCTTCTTTGGTGTGGTGCGTGACCTGCTCATGTGGATGGACAGCATCATCTGCCAGATTGGCACAGGAGAAAAGCCCAGGTACCAGCAGCATTTAAACACATTCCTTGTGAAAGAGGATGAGGATTCTATCAAAGAACCCCAAGTTCAAGCTCAGAGTGAAAAAAAATGCATCACAATTGACTGTAAAACTG
Source organism: Petrocephalus zakoni (assembly GCA_026774425.1). Taxonomy (NCBI): domain Eukaryota; kingdom Metazoa; phylum Chordata; class Actinopteri; order Osteoglossiformes; family Mormyridae; genus Petrocephalus; species Petrocephalus zakoni. The sequence goes on from JAODKN010000038.1 coordinate 6,774,844, forward strand.
AGAGGGACTCTTGAATGAATAAGAGACACAATATTTGATGGGAGCAGGTACCGCTGCTCAGTTCCTGAATAGGCTGCAGACATCTAAGGCAAAAGCAGGCTGTTTCATTGATTATAAGCCAATGCAACTTAGAGACGGATGCTACACCTGTGTGGCATAGCCTAAAAAATCTCTTACATTTCCTAAACATTAATAAGAGATAGTAATATAGAAAATATTGATAGGGCAAAGCTAGGCTGATTTATTTAGTTTATTTAGTTCTTTATTCCCAGTCACTAAATAATGTCGAGTTTTATCTCTTGCCCCAGTAAATATGCCAAGACCCTCATTCCTGATGCCACACACAATCGTAGCCCTTTTACTACCCAAAACCTGTTTAATTGCTTGTGGTTATTTGCCCCTGTGCTAAGTGGTGGTCTTTTCATCCCTGGCGTTTTTCCTAAACACATCGTCACTGCTCTTCCCAAGCATAGCACCCGTTCCCTCCTCCTGTCCCCATTTCATTTCACTCTGATCACCTGGATGCACGTCTGCAAGATCATAGAGGTGCCCTAAGCAGTAGAAATTACTAATAATCCCAGATCAGTCATTCTCTGATGTGTTTGCAACACGTAAACTATTATGCAAGCGTTCTGACAGTCCTGTTGTGGTCAGGATGGTTTTCTCAAGAAACCACAGGGTTAAAAGTAATGGTAAGCACTCTATAGCTATTCTGAGTGAACACATTAATCCCACCTGATGGGAAAAGCATCTTACATGGCAATAATGTTAAAATTCAAAAGTCATGCATTATTGTGAAGGAAAGGTTCCCATGGCTACCATTATATGTTTTTTGTATATATCACTGCAGATTATGTATTGCACGTCATTATAATTAGAAGAGATGCTTCAAAGAAACATGCAGATAACTCCTACCAACTGTTAGTATTTTTACCACATTTTTATTTGGTAAATATAACTTTTTAACAGTTGAGAATCGTATTGCTATATTTAAAATGGTGGCAGAGTTTTTCCAACATAATGTTTTCTGATTTAAAATTTCTACAGTTAAAAACTCTGCAGCAATTAGGGTGATATCTAAAGTTCATTTTAGGTCCTTTGGCATTCTTAAATCTAGGTTCAATGCCTGAGAGTGTCTGAACAATTGTCACCTATAGCATTTGTCTGAGCGTTCATTTGGTTGTGCATTAAAAAAAAAAAATCAATGCACAAATAACAGGCCTTTTGCTGTCTGGCCTCTTTAGGGATGTTTCTTCAGTGGAGGTTCTGATGAATTACCACCAGAGCCTGAAGTGTGAAATTGAGGCACGTAACAAGAGTGTGATCCAATGTGTGGAGATGGGGAAGACGCTTCTGGCGGCTCGCAACCCTGCAGCTGAAGAGGTGACCGCCAAAGATAATCGCATATCGCATAACAGTAACAGGGCCGCTCAATGGCACAGCTGTTCTATGCGTGGTGGCCTCATTCCACCTGGGCTTAGCTTTCATGCTTCCTGCTTCTCCTCCTCTTGTTTGGGGTTTGGATGTTCCCCTTGTTCTGCACAGCTTTCCTTGCAAAGTCCAAAGATATGCAGTTATCTTAACTGGCATCTTTAAATTGTCTAATATGTGTGCATGTGTGTCCTGTTATTGTTTTTTTTATGGATAGCAGTCAAATGTTGAAAACCCATTTAAATCAGAAATGCATTATTGCAGTTAAGGTCCAGAATAATGAGCTTACACCTCGTAGGCTGTGGGTGTGATCTGGATGGATGGCTATGGATTATACTAATCTGCATGTTAACTATTTGGATTTTTAGATCAAGGAGAAATTGGATAAGATTGTGGCTAAGCAGAAAGAGCTTACTGAAGAATGGGACAAACACTGGGAGGTATTACAGCACAGTAAGTACTTTATGTGTTGATATATTATTATTTGCATAATAATTAATATTTTATTGTGGAGCATGAACAGTGTCAGGATAGGAAAATCCTCAACTTTGTTCACGGTTTAGGTAAAAGTGTGAAATTATTGCATTTGTTGAAATTTATGTCAGTGCACTGCATTTGATCATTATAAAGGTTTTTTTCTCTTTACAAGTGCTATATTTAATATACATTCATCTTTTTTATTTATTGAAATTTGACTGGAGTCGCAATGTGGAAAATCACAAAATATTGAAAATATGCACCTCTTGTATAACACATGTAGACTTGATATCTTGGACTAAAGAATGAAAATGCATGAAAAACACCCAATTCCTTCAGAATTTCAAAATTTGGATGAAATCAAATTAAAATCACATTCGTTGAAATATCAGGGAATCAGCGCATGCCATGAAGTTCTCAATATTTCACAAGCTAATAAAGTGACATTAAGAAGTGAGCCAGTTAGAAATTGTTTTAGGTAGCAATGTTGTGCTAGCATATCATCCCTAAAAAAGGTAGAAAATGCCTAGCGAAAGGCAGAAAACGTACGTAAATATTACGAGAATCCCAGATGACTCAGACGATATGCGTTCATCTTGCCCTCTGTTACTTCCACAGTGCTTGAGGTGCATCAGTTTGCCCAGGAAGCTGTGGTGGCAGAGGCCTGGCTGACAGCCCAGGAGCCTTTCATCAGCAGTAGCGAGCTCGGGAACAGTGTGGACGAGGTGGAGCAGCTGATTCGACGGCACGAAGCCTTCCGCAAGGCTGCTGCCACCTGGGAGGAGCGCTTCAGCTCACTTCGCCGGCTTACTACGGTACGTAAGCCTTGCGATATCTTAACACCCCTGCATCACCCATTATTGCTTTCTTCATTTACAAAGGGTTTACAAAGTGCCTTATAGACATTTAGAAGAAAGGTATTAAAATAAGCAAAGAAGAATTAACGATAAGCACAGAGTCCCCAACCCCAAAGGGGACTCTAGCCCATAGCTCACAGGGGACTTAATGAGGAGCTAGTCATACTATCCTCTCACAAGTGGTGTCACGAAGGGTTATTCCTTACGGATACCAAGATTCTAACGAGGACAGCTGATATCTCCCATGAAGCTATATTATCAGTATTATCTCTCCCTCACCCCAGGTTGAGAAGTTGAAAGCAGAACAGAGCAAACTGCCCCCAACGCCACTACTGGGCCGGAAGGTTTTCTTGGACCCCCAGGAAGCATCCCCCAATCGGAGCACCACCTCCTCCCTGATACGCCAGACAATCTATGAGAAGCCTGAGCCCAAGTTTGAGAGACAGTCCCTGGAATCCCCAGTCTCAATGGTCAGAAAACTTGGTTCAACAGTGGCTAACTACACACCAGTCATGAATGGCTCTAGTTACCGAGGCATAGACTTGCGAGCAACAACCAGTGGGGAAGCCAAGGTAGCTTATGTACGGCAAGACCTTAGGCCTGAACGTTTGCAGCCCAAGATTGACCATGTCCATGAGGCTGTAAGGCCTTTGCTAGAAATGCATAGAACAGAGAGGGTTAAGGATCAAGACAGGGGACGGGAGAGGGAAGGTGAGATGGTCTTGGCTAATGTGGTAATGAGAGAATCTGGAAGAGAGCTAAACACTGAGCAACCAAGGGACCCCCGAGGCAGCCGTTCGGACCCCCAGATGGATCACTATCGGAGAGAAAGGCATATGGAGAGACAGGCTTCCAGTGAGCAGGAAATTCAAGCTCGACGTGACGAGCTGCCCCAAGAAGTATGGCGGGAGCGTCACGAACGCCGTTTGGAGCGGCAGACATCTAGTGAGCAGGAGGGCCACGGCCACGACTCTCGCCGAAGAGACCGGCACCGGCTTGAGAGGCAGGAGTCAAGTGAGCAAGAGACCACCAGAGACCACTCGGATAAACGTTCTGCTGGGTATGTCAGTGTCACCACTGAATGATTACAGTGTAAGCCATTGTGCCACATATCAGTCATATAATGCATTTTACAGTACTAACTACAGGTGTACAATGTTTGCTTACAAATCTGATGTTTCATACTGCAGGGATAAGCGTTCCACTTTGGCAGAAATAGTAGAACAGCTGCAAGAGAGAGAAGCTGCACAGGTGAGCCTACCAAACAGGTAGTGTGGTAAATCTGTTTGGCTTGGATAGTTAATAGACAGATAGTCTCTGAGTTACGATGGTTTGACTTACGATTTTTCAATCTTACGATGACCATAGCGATACGACAAAATAGTAAAAAAATTTAAAGTTTCGTGCGGCAGGCAAATGTAGCAGCATGTGCTGTACGATACATTGTGACGTACGCATTTCCCGCCTCGGGGAATGCCTTACTCTCGCCAGCGATTGACAGAGTTCAGTTGTCTCAGTGTTAGAGCACGTATTTCTTTGTGTTTTTGGCTTTTCAAAGCCTGTCTCATTACAATATTTTCAAGTAACGATCGGGTCATCGGAACGCATCCGCATCGTAAGTCGAGGACTACCTGTATTCACCAAATAAGCATCTGAAATTTGACAGTCTGCTTTTTTCCTTCTTGGAAACAGGCTCGTGGTGAGGGGCCACGACTTCTCAATGGTCTACCTGAGAAATCCATTCGACCCGATCGGCCACGAGCAAGGGATCGACCTAAGCCCCGCCGTAGACCCCGGCCCAAGGAACCCAATCCCGGAGAGTCGAGACGGTCTCGTTCAGCACCGGCACAGAGCAGTCCGCCAGTGCCCCAACCACCAGTGCACACCGCACAGCACGAAGGCTTCCTGTTCCGTAAACTTGATATTGAGAGCCAGAAGAAGAGCGCAAACAGGTTGGACTCCATTATTCTAACGACATCAAGGGGGTACTAAGGGCCGTTTTACATATAAAATAAAGTGTGCCATGATTTGTTAAGCTATGCAATGCTTTACATTGTGTGAAAGCTCTCTGCAATAAAATGTAAAAACTCAACTGCAAGATTCTAGAAAGAAATAAGGGTGGATGTGCCAAGGATGTCCCAAGCAGTCTCTCCATTTAAGACTTGGACATGGGTGGCAACAACGTGCGTGGTGTGCAGTCATTGCCATATGCAGGTGATCATCGCTTCCACATGTCGGTTGTGTTCGTGAAGCATACAGTTACCCTGGTCTCTGGCAGATGAGACTGAACTGGTTCCTGGAAGCAAACTTCAAAGCTAATTGTAGCAATGAGGCCTTATTATATTAAAACTGAATATATAGATCATGTTAAAACCAAGTAAATAGTGACTCACCAGTCACATTCTTGCATTTAACCAAAATCTTCTCCTTTTCTTTTAATTTCCCTGGTCCTGGTACTGGCTGCCCTAACCCTCTCCACAAAGGTAAGCCATATATACATTCTTAGAGCGATAATTTGTATGTTAATTTATTTGTTTGTTTGGCAGTCCATTCTCATTCGACCTATGAAGGCTCATCCTCATGAGCAGGGCAGGTGAGTAATCTAGGTAGACTATGTTTATAACGTTCATTCTTAAAGCGGCCCTCTTCCCCTCTAACAGCAGGTCTTGGGTGAACCTTTACTGCGTGCTGTCCAAGGGGGAAATTGGCTTCTACAAGGATGCAAAGAATACCACCACACCTTACAACAGTGAGCCATTGCTTAATTTAAGCAACTGTACCTGCGATGTCACCAACGGCTACAAGAAAAAGAAAAACGTTTTCACCCTTAAGTAAGTGTTGTTTATGTCTTTAATGCATTTAACATGAATTTTGTATGGTACACCCACAAATTGCAATGTGCCGCACAAACACATACGTACATATGTATTTCTTTGAAAAATTATACGGTCATAATATTTTGGAAATTGCAGCATTATTGATATTGTACAAGAGTCATTGACAAAATACACACATACAGCGATTTACAGAGATGTTTCCTCTATGCAATGCATTAAGCTAAGGAATCTATTAAACTGAATTCCATACAGTACACGATTTTCCAACATCTGGTTTTAGCCAGATGTTATGTGTAGCAAACAATGCACCACTGTCCTCAACATGAGACATAGGTGAGACACATCTGGCTTACATGTGTGTAGAAGGACCATGTTTACACGCATTCAGTCATTTGTATGAAATTGTTTGTTAATCTTTTTTTATTCTAGTGATATTTGGGAAATGTATTACTGCTTAATTTCCTGGTTCAGCACTATTTCATAAGAACATAAGAACTATACAAAAGAGAGGAGGCCATTCGGCCCTTCGAGCTCGCTTATGGTCCATAATAACGTTTTGCACCTGAGTAGCACTGCACATGGATACCTCTGTTTTTCCTTATTCTTTTCTTTGTTTTCTGTGATATTGAAACAGGAAATAATTGCGCGTATTCTTAGCCTTCCCTGTCTTCAAAATGTGTCTCTCAGTGCAATTCCGCCATATTGTTGAAATAATTGTTTGAATATTTACCTTTTAGCCACCTTTAAGCAAAAAATCCAATTGCGTGATGTATTTTTTGTCTGTTGTGTGTCCTGAATTTTCTTTACTTTTGCTTTGCTTATTTGATGCATTGCCCTGATTCATGCACACATGCACACAAACAAGCAGTCTAATCTTTTATTAATGCAGTGTATTAATCAGTGTGCCGTCTTTGAGAGGGACATGCAGTGTACTAATCAGTGTACCATCTTCTCCCTCTAATTTTAGAACAAAAGATGGGAATGAATTTCTGTTTCATGCAAGGGATGAGGTAAGTGGTAGCAAACATATCTCTGTTATTCATTGTCCTGGCATTTTTCTGAGTGCCCTGTTTTTGGGGAGGGGCCTCGTGTTACTGCTGTAGCTTGTAATTATGGTTTGCCTCTTTGTCACCGTCTGAATTACAGGAGGATCTGAAGGGCTGGATCACGAGTATCACCACCAGCATTGCAGAACACGAGGAGATCGCCAAATGGGGACAGCCCCAGCCTACTACCTCTTCCACGGATGAAGGAACGCGACGAGACGGCAGCAAGGGCGAGAAGTCAGAGAAGGGGGAGAGGTCCGACCTGGGGGACAAAGCAGAGAAGGCGGGGGAGAGGTCAGATAAGTCAGAGAAGGGCGAGAAGTCGGAGAGGAAGGAGAAGGGGGAGAAGGTGGAGAAGGCGGATCGACGCTCCAGCACATCGGGAAAGAAGAAATGAGGGATGGCGAGACGAGAGATTTAGCGTCCGCGTGAGAGCTCTCTCGCACCATTTCTTCTTAATCAGATCAGTTCTGAATAACAAGAAAGGGACCAAGACCTGAGTGAATGATGGCAGGGGAGAGTGCGCCTTCCCCTCAGTCTTTTTCTTGTGTTAAGGACTAGACACCAAACACCAGCTTTTCTGCTCCTACAGTCGCTGCTTCTGCCCCAAGCAGTTACAGTACCTACTGGTCAAGACACTGCACCAATTCAGGCGCTGTTGCTAAGGAGATACCCCTAAAAAGAAGGTTCTTGTCACTGGTGGTATATTAAACTACGTCATTAAGAATGTTTCATTTTAAATTAATTTTAAATGATCTAATTGTATCTATTTACCTGTCTACATATATTTATCTGTCTAGATATGTCTTATAATCGGAAGCAAAAGTGAATGAAATATGCCAAAATATTTCAAAATCTGGTTTCTTTCAGAATTGTTTTGTTTTGTTTTTCTTTTTCTTGTCTCCATCTTTAGTTTATTGGAATCCAACCACTCTTGATACTTGGGAATTTCACAAGAGGGCTTACGTACTGATTAGCGTAGCTGTGTGTAATTATTTGCCATCCTACGACATTGGTTTGAAACTGATTTCACATGTACTCATCAATGCCTATATTAGCAAGACAGAATAACCCTGAATAGGCGTGCTGAAGTGTCCCCACCACTCACAAACATGAAATGCACAAATGAGGAAAGATGCACATGTGAGTCATATTTTCAGTGGCAGAATACAAGGGCCCATTTAATGGATGCATTATCTCATGGTCGTTTTATTGATTTGTCTATTTAATTGTTTATTTTTGTCTTGGCAGTTTTCGGAGTTTGCCAGGGACAAAGTATGTTTATACATCACTGCATACCACAGCCAAGTTGCCATTAACTCAGGTTCTGTTTATTTCTGTCCTCTCCGTATCCTTTAGTCTTCCACACATGACGGGAATGTCTCGATAGGTAGATACACTGTACGGGGCATCCTGCACAACTGTACAGAGTCCGATAACCTGAGGACAAGGTAACTTTGAAATGGGGCAACTCAGCTATTACAGAGAAATCCCTTGGAACTTGTTATACAAATTGCATTACCGTGCTGACAAGACAGTAGGTAAGCAAAATACCTTAGGGATGCAAACGCACTTTACTGAAGCTACATCACTAGTGGTTATGCTCTGCTGTCTTGTGGTCTGAGGTTAAAGGTGTGAGCAATGGTGCTTTCTGTGCAAGATTTGTCAGAGATGATTAGCTTAGAATAAAAAATAGGTTGATTCTCAAGATTATTTGCAAAGTATACAACAGGTAAGGCAGTATTAACCAGAAATTTGCAGGATAACTGTAGGCGATTTGTCTGTTTCGATTCCTATTAATAATGATAGAAACAGTTTCAGCTTTGCTCTTTATAGATATGTAGTCATGCAGGTTCAGCTGGTCCAAAGTCTTTATAATATTCATAGCAGAGTAATGTTTACTTTTCTCCAAAAATAGTAAACTAAAAAGCAGTGCAAATATAATACGAAGTATAAGCCAAAAGATCTGATTTTCACAGGTAGCATCGGGGGTGTATACAGCTCACAGTAATAGGATTATCATACGATTGCAAATTTAAAACATTTCTTAAGCATCATGAATCCCACTACTTCATTTTTTCGTCACGTACAATATGCACTGCTGTTTGCATGGATACCAACAAGTGGCAAATGTTGGTGCACATTAGTCAAAAGCAACCACTGATGGTGGTGATGGAATCGTAGTTACTGTGGAGCTACATAGTAACTGCACACTTGGAACTGAATATTTAACTGTATTTGGAAGAGAAACACAGCTAATAATGTAAAAGACTTTGAGGAACCATACATTTGGAAGTTTGGAGTATATGACAAATATACTACAAATACTAATTTGTTTAAGTATTGCGATTAGCACAGTACCTTTTTGCCTTCAGTGTATTGAGCTTTTGTTTTTTTTTTTCCATTATCTACAAAGATTTTAACATCACAATTTAATAAATGGACTTTGGTTACAAGGTTATTCGATTATTTAGGATTTTACAATAATAACCAGAAAACTTTTTATGGTTTATGAAATCTGTGTACAACATTTGTATTTTCTTTAAAAAGAAAATACTTCAGGTCTGTAACATCTATAGCGTGAACATTACGATCCAATTAGAATGTCAGCGTTTGATCATCAAAGGTATAGAAGTGCTGTCCTTCAGTTCCTGATTGTAATTATGCAGCAGAATTGTGACAGGAGAGATTACAAGCCTTTTGCTCTATGCTTGCCATCTCCTAAAAATGTGAACGATTACAGATGTATGTAAATAAGATTTTTTAATTCACCCATCATTCATATTTTTCTCAGTCCTTTTAAAATGAGTTGAAATGACAATTAAATTGCATTTTAAACATGCAGTTCTGTTTAGAAAGCGATTTCATTTACATTATATACCTTTTATGTTTATGTTATATTTTGTTAGTTTTAGAGACTTATTTTTATGCACTACTTGTTCACCGATGTAAAACAGTCAGTGTGATGCAGTTTAAATGCATTATTAATATTCAAGGAAGAGACAAATGGAAAAAGTAACAGTTGAAAAGAGAATTTATGCAACTTTTCCTCTGCACTAAAAACACTCCCCCATTGCACAGTGCTGTTGGCTGTAAAAACAGAGGTGCTGTAGGGTCTGCAGGATTGAATTATGCTGCATTTAATTTTGGATAAAGTGAACTAAAATTCAACTGCCTACTGGATGTCAAATTTTTGTACCCTGAACAAATAAGTGTATATCATCAAGTTCTGCCTGTGTTTATTTACTTCATTCTTCTTGAAGGAAAATTAGTTTCTTCTTAGTACTGGTGATTATATTATTTTAAAATATACTACTAAAACATGTTTAGAGTCTAACAATTGAAGGTACAGAAATCAAGAAACAGACAATGTACACAAAAATCGCTGTTTAATTTTTACATTTTTATTTTTTACCAAACAACTTCAGATTTCTAAAAAAATCCGACCAATTAGGCGTCACAGTTAATCAACAAAGAGCACAATTTTTGTAAACATATCCGCTATAAACGTGTATGTATTGGTGTGTGTGTGTGTGTGCGCATATATAAATACACATATATGTGTGTATACATACACAAACAGACACACACACACACGCTAACTCTGATCATGAAGTGCATCTTTCCCAGGAATAAGGATTTAGATTAGAATTTCCCAGCACTTTTTGTGATATTTAGATTTTTGGATGAAAAAGGGAATTCTGCTGGATGTGAAGTTCAGAGACTGTGCTTGTTATACTAGCATAGGGCGGCACAGACCTCTGTAATAAAGCTATTAGAATACTGATGTGTTGTCTGCCCAGCAGCGGTGGTGATCATCACGAAGCTAACCTGCATTGTGACGAAGATTAATGTGTGTCTTCCTCCCTGTTCTCTACAGAATGCATACTCTGCTTAAGAAGAAATTCACCATAACTGACTCACAATAAGCCCCAGAATTTTAGTCTTGATGTGTTGGGACGGTTCTCCTTAGTCTGCTTTACTGCTTGTACTGTCGTCTGCTTCCACTAAGTCAGACCTTACAGCACCGCTGGTATTTATTCGAGAAGTCATATTTTTACATGTATCAAATTAGTACTGCTTATAATATTTTCTGTAAAGAAAGAAATACTGCTGTAAAACTGAGGGGAAAAAAAAGTTTTTGATTTAAAATTTAATTTTTAAATTAATTCTGGGGGAAAATGGGGCAAATGTTTATTTGTTAAAAAAAATACAAAAATCGGGAAAAAAAGTTGCATGTATTACTGCAGTCACTATTATAAAGCCACCATGCATGTTTCGAAAGCAGTTTCACTCCCTCGTTATACAATCACTGTACAGTACCGGGGTGACAGCTGTACATAAAAGATTTTATCAATGAATTATAATGTATAAAAAGATCAATCTTAAAAGATTTGCCTCTGTGCAGTTATCTCAGCAAATAGATAAATTCAACTTGTGATATGCCAAAAATCCACATATTAAGGTTGTTATTTATTCTTTTAAATCAGGAATCATTAAAGCCTTTTTACAATATCTTGCTTGAGATTGTATTAAGGATCAAAATACTGGAGCCATAACAGTTGTTTTAAGAGTGCTAGAAGGGAATGTCTTGAGATGTATATCGATGTTCGAATACCAAGCAACGTTATATTTGTACACCGCTAAAAGACTACGGTAAGATAAATTCTCATTTAAATGTCCAGGTTCTGCTGCATGTTTGAATCATTTGTTCTCAACTTTGTGGAACAGGGAGGGTTTAATTTATAGAAAACTTAAGTGACAGAATAAAAATGTAATGGGATTATTGTGAGAGAGCAGAATATTTCTCTAAAACTATGTAATTTGACCATTAACAAGTTTACAAGAATACAGTTTTGTACCATTACATTAATATCAGCAATATGTTTATTAATATGTTTAGCTTGTAATGCATGCAATATTGTTTCTCACATTCAATTGCACTGCCATACCCATTCAGATACTTGCCTTTTTTAAATAAATAAAAAGCCAGTAGTCAGTATTGTAATTTTATTAAATAATTTGTATATGAAACCTTTGTACTACCAAATCCATTGTGAAGATCAGAAGTTCCCGAAAACTATTTCCAGATAAATGCCAACAACCAGAGTGTAGCTGACAAACACAAAATTAAATTATCGAAATGATTTGCGGTATATAGGCTTAAGTTGAACATCTCAAAAGAAATATTTACCAAAACTAAACTGAACTTGCAAAGGACAACAAAAACGAAGGCTTGTTTTAGGAATGTCAAACTTAAAATGCTGCAAGTTTTAGGCAGAAGAAGACATAATCAGTGCAGATGGGTCTGAATTCTAGAGAATTCTAGAGTTTACCCTTTTGATTTATTAGCGAATTTGTTTCAGTTTTGTTCTCTAATTTGTATCATAGAGTTTAAATATAATTATTTTATTTTGTATTCGTAATACAGTTTCATTGACGAATATTCATCTCTGCAGGTTCCTCTTTGTATAAGATGTACAGTCTAATATTTTCTTTTACGGACAAATAATAGCATTTGTTATTATCAGTTGAAATGCAGAGGAGATAGCAAAGTTATTTTAGTCTTGTTCATTCATTCCATTGGTTGAAACTGTTGATGATGGCAATAATGAGTGTTTTGTTCATTGTTCTATATTTTTTTTTTCTCTGTCCATACTTGAAGATTGTAACATTTAGTGCCCCACCTCAGTCCCAAATTGTGAGCTTTTATAGCTAGGCTATTGCATCTCGCAAGGTAGAGTGTATCGCAGGGTTGGCGAAACGGATCCAAGGAGAGGCGCCGTGGGTGCAGGTTTTTTTGGATGACCTCTCCATCCACCAGTCACAGTGGGTCCCCAGGACTGGAGTTGAGCACCACTGGTTTTTATTTGCTTATGGAGAGGTCACCGCAAACACGCTGCACCCACAGATACTCTCCATGGAGCTGGGGTGCCTTCCCTGGAGTATAGCATAACTAATACCTCAGCTGATTTTATAAACATATTAACACTAGTACTAGTAAAATAATAATAATTATGATTACATACATTTTATTTATCATTACATTATTTTATTTTAAGGAGAATTTAAACAATATTAAGAAATGTCTTTTTTTGTAGCTACACAACAGGTTTTCTCGCTAGTTTTATAGAAATGGAAAGGTGTGCTAAACATAGATTTAAAATGCCTTAGTGTGAAAGCCACATATCTGGAGAGTCATTTGTCCTTTTAATGATGTTACATATAATGCTCATTATGCAGAACAGTATGAACAAACACAGTAACAGTGTGTATTTATTTTTTGGCATACATTTTGGCCAATTTGTATATTTGCACATGCAACTTGTTAAAACCATAAGAACACAAGTGCATAACTTAGAAGGCTTTGCCCAGCATAGCCAGCATAGCTTCCAATATGATATACTAAAATATTACTAAATAGATTATGATACAATGTGTTTAATATATTAGGCTATAAGTATTGAGTGTGGATAGCATAATATTAAAATGATAGGTTAGAAAGGAGTGATATTTACAGGGGTCTCCACTGCTTCCTCCAAAATTTAAGTAGATAGGGTTTGAGGCACAAACAATCAACTGGATTTTGGGCTGACGTGAGAGGTAAAACCACTTTATGCTATACAATGCTTGTTGTGAGCTTGCTGTATATAGAAGCCAAGAACTGCAGGATTGTGAGGCCCTTGACAGAGAGTCCTTAAGGACAAAGAGAGACAGAGTAGTGGTAGGGGGACATTAGTGGCAGAGTCAGGGCTAAGGGAAAGACATTACTGTAGTGAGAAGGGGTTTCATGTCTGCTGTAGGGATGTTTGAGTGTGGAGGAGAGGGGAATTTCTTTTGGGAAGAGCTGAAATGGTCATCAGGGGTGAAGGGAATTACCCCCGAGAGCACTGCAGCACCCCTTATATTCATGACTGCTTTTCAGTTATTGCATTCAAAGAACTACCATGTGTTTACGGTGGCCTGCTCTGCACCTCTACAAATTTAAACAGTATGTAAATTACAAGTACTTGATATTTATTTATCTTGCGATGAAAAGTGTGTTCATTGATGGCACGGTCGTCCTTTAAAGGGGATGCGTTTTCTATACTGTGAAGAATTGGAACGATAACAAGTGTCCAACTTTCATTTATTGTTTTTTTTTTCTGTGAGCCAACATCCAGAGAATTGCCAATAGACCACTTCATTAATAGTAGTTAGACAGTTCTGTATTTGATGTTTGCTGAGGCAATGATATATTGAAAACTCAGGAAACACGTGTCCATATTATAGCTATCTTATCGTTTTATCGCAATTTTATTATCTATTTCTTTATCAGACTTGAAATATAAGATTCTAACGGTATTAAGGATAGAAAGATGGCCTCGGAGTTACCGCTGTACCTCACACCTCTATGCTTATGGGTTCAATTCCAGCCCTTGATCTCTGTGTGTGGGATTTGCATTTGCACTTGAATTTCCTTTTGCAGTCAGTGCAGTGAATCAGTGTGCCCTGCGAAAGACGAGAGTCATGTTCAGGGTGTCCCCAACCTTATACCTTTTGTTTCCTGGGGTTAGGCCCCAGATTCACCATTACTCTGCACTGGATTAATGGTTATGGGAAATGGATAAAGGTATTGGAGGAAAGCTTTATATTACAACACAGCGTATGGGTTAGTGGTTATGTGATGCACCTAACTTTCTATTCCTGAAATCAAATAATACCAAACTGCAAATATTTTTTCATCTGTAAACATACAGGTTTGACGTGATTTCGGCAATCAGCCAACTTATACTTTTCATGCACTTCTGACAAATGTGAAATTTCCTTCTGGGTTACTTGAGTAAAATCAGTTTTCACTTTTATAATATGTGTAGTTTAGTTTCTATTTCTGTTCATGTGTCATGCTCACACACAAAGTGAGTGGCCTTCAGTAGACAAACCATCCAATTAGCACATTACAAATGAGATTTTTTTTCTATTGCATACACCCATAATACACATTCCTTTCCTACTTTACAGAGTAATGCCTTGTACACTAATTTTAAAGAGCAAGAAGAAAAATCATTTTGTTTACCAATAAACTGTCGCTGTGAAACTTGTACAAGATTCTATTTTATAATTTGTGGATGCCACCTACATTAAATGTATAAGCCGTTTATTATATAACATTTGGATACAGCAGGTTTTGTATGAAGGTAGGTGAATACTTATAGGTGAATGAAATATAGCAGGTTAAATTACAGCTGTGGAAAAAATTAAGAGACCTTTTTTTTTTTTAATCTGCATTTAAAAGTCCTGGTTTAATCCTGGTCCTGCAACCAGAAGGCTACACTGTGTGGCAGGTTGCTTCCAGGCTCAGAACAGAACAAGGTGAAGCAGAAGGCCCCATGAAGCAACCGGAAACCCGACAGGTAAAGGGCAGGGGTGATTTCCAAATGCCAGAGATGAGTGTCAGCTTATTCAACAGTGCCTCTTGAAATGGAGGATGACCTCAAGTGACCTTCAATAATAATGAGAAGCATAAAGTGGTGTAAATTGCATTGCTAGCAGCACAGAAGACCCCTTGAGCAAGGAAGAAGCCCTTCATCAAAGAGAAGCGGGGAGGAGCCAGACTGAAGTTTGCAAAAAAAAAAAAAACAAATGTATATTTTACACAGAAGAATACCCATTCTAAAATTTTTGCTGTGGTCGCTTAATTTATTCCAGAGCTGTAAATTCATTACCAGGGACACCAATGAGTAAAATTTAATTTAAACTGTTTAGCTGTATATCAGGTTTTAGATTAACACTGTGAATTCATTCATTGAATATTATTCAACAATATGTAATACGTAAACATAAAATACACATAATTGCATATGTGAAGTATATAGCTAACGCGGTAAAGAATGTAAGCAAAACATCAGTTTTACGATTTTTGCTATAGCTGTATAGGTAATATTAACACAAGCTAAAACTTTTTATAACAATTTGCAGTTTTAATAAATGTTACTGATTATTTGTATGTTTTTCCCGTATTCCTGCAGTGTCCAACCTTGTTCCCTGAGCATCCTGGAGCAGGCCCAGGATCACCCTAACCCCGTATTGAATATGTGGTATGAGTATTGGATAGGCAGTATAGAAAATAGGTGGGTGCTCAAGGATGAGGGGATTTTTGATAATCAGCCAAGTAGATTTGTGCAGTTTTATTCCATTATGTTCCTCTCGAGCCAGTTTAAGTAAAGGTCAGTGCCTTGCTACTAAGGGCCCTTATGCATTGAAGAGTCATTTTAAAGTAGTTAGGCTCAAAAAAGCAAAAACAATTTGTTTAATCAGCAGTTTAAAATTAGATTCCCAGTCTTAAAATTAACAGAAATGAAAATATGCTATGCCAGACAAACCCTACATTCAACCTCAACTAGCTTACATAGACATTAATTTGTTTAACAGCCGTCTTCCTTATACTCCTCAATTCTGTTCCCGGCTTTGTGTGTGGTCCCCTCGATTTACTCTTGCAGTGCAGATACACACCGATAGGTGAGCTGGTGTCTTTAAATTGTCCTGTCCCTGTGATTGTGTGCCCTGGTAAGGTGGGCATCCTGAAACCTGCTACAATTCCTCCCCTCGCAATGCAAGACAGAAAGGGAGGAGGCTTGGTTTGGCCGCATGTCTTATGTATTTAAATTTCATTATAATGGGGTATTAATCCAAGTCAGACGCAAGGAGTCGACAGGTGAAATGAGGTAAGGTATCCTAGTACTTTTTAGCCAGAAAACAGCGAAAGTAAGCAGTAGCTGCGGATACAGCCAGGTTTTCTGCATCCTCAGACAGAGGATGAGGATATTAGCAGGGGTGTCAATTTCAGGTCCAGAAAGTAAAAATCCAGACCAGGATTTTATTTCAACCAACTAGTTGAGCACTCTATGACTGTGGCTCTTTATGCTCAACTGATTGATTGAAACAAAATCCTGGTCTGGATTTTTACTTTCTGGACCTGAAATTGACACCTTAGATCAGGGGTAGGGAACCTGATCCATGGAGAGCCGGTGTGGGTGTGGGCTTTTGGGATGACTTTTGAATCAGCC
>JAODKN010000038.1:6824505-6837005 GCA_026774425.1 Petrocephalus zakoni
ACAATTGTTTAAACCACGATAAATAAATGCATTAATTCTCACACAAAACTGCCTCATCACGTTAAGGTAGTGATTCGGCAACATGGAGCTCCATGTTTCAAAATAAAAGTCGAAATAACGTAATAATACCTGCATACCTTTACCCTGTAGATATAGATATTAAATAAGATATATAAGTCTATCGAAATGAATATGTTCCATTAAAAACACAAATTACGTTGTAGGTGCAGTGTTTGGTACGCAAAGATGTGTTACGTCAAATAGAAAACTAATGCATTTGTAATATTTGGATTTCTATCATTGAACAACTTGCATGATTTCACAAAGATAAAAACACAATACTAGCACATGACTGGGTAGCGCATTGGAATCGAACACGAACAGATCATGAGTGAGCAGTAAGTTTTCTCACTGAAGTACATTAAGCCATGTCAGTTAAATTATAAAAACTCAGAACACTAGAACAATAATAACCGAGCCTTTCGTTAAATTATTAATTAGATTAAGGTAGCAGATGTTTATAACCTAATTTGCTTACTATTACATACCTGACAGGAACATTGACTATCATTTGTTGACTTTTACTTCAGTAGAAAAACTCCGAAACTGAAACTAGAAAGAGACGGCGACTCGTGATCGCGATAAGAACTGCGCATGCGCAAAGCGAGCCCCGCAGTTTCTTTGTGAGGGTATTTGGAAACATGGGCCCTTCAAAATCGGGCCATGTGACGTACTAGAACCCATTTAGGGGAACTACAGTCCCCATCCTTTCTCTCCCTCAACAGAAACGCAAATTCATTAATTCAATTCGACGACTAAACAATTGTGTAATGTGTGTAAAAACTGTCACGCAGCACCACAGCAGTAAACAATAAGCAAACGCTTCTCTAATTCCCCCCTTCGTCTTCGATTGCTTAGTTCGAACCGAACCAAAGGCTCTAGAGCGAAGCTTTCCTGTATTTTTGCTCAGAAGAACACAGAAGAATTATACTTCTTCATGACTGTCAGGCTATTTACGTGCACCTCACATACTCATTGGGGGCTGAGCGCCCCCTAAAGGTCAAATCTTGGAATATTCTGTCATGACTTTTCATGTACAGTCTCAATCAAGCGTTGATATTTTTAAAGAACTATTTCCCCCGAAAAGAATGGATGTTTAGCTGATTTTTATTATGTGATAGTAGAATGAAATAGTTTCTAATCAATATAAAATAAAGTAATGTTAGGTTCAGTGGAACAACCCTAAGTTTACGTAAGTGGAATTTACCCAAGACACCTAATATGTTTTATAACCTTATAAATTAAAGCCAAGCCTGAGTGACAGTTTAAGAACAAGTGTTATTACTAATTTTTGAAAAGTTATGCAAATCAGGAGCCACCATGCAGTCGTATCCAGCTGTTTGAATGATTTCAACTTGGTGATGAATGGAGGTAAGGAAAATTCCCTTTTTTGTCCCACAGTACAAAATCATGGCGAGTTGGAGTTGCTGACTTGTCCATAGGTGTGAGTGTGTGGGTGTGTGTGAATAGGGGGTGTGAATGTCTGGGTTAGGGTTAGGGTTATTTCCTGCCTTGTGCACCTTAATTCCAGGATAGGCGATAGGCACACTCAGGAGGCTGGGGATGCCTGAGTTCCTTTTAACACTTTTACTTGAAGGCCCCTGACTTTCTCTGACTTGACTAAAAGTGGAAAGGTAACATTTTGTTAGGGGGCCTAGAATTTCTAGTTATGCCCCCAGCTGTTACCACTGCCCCACGTACCAGGTTGACAAGCACCATAATGCACACTACCCATCAAAAGTCTCTGCATGGCCCTGATAGAGGTATGGTGTATGAATGAATGAATGAATGAACAATTAGCTCAAGTTAGTCCTTCACTAAGTTTTTATACAGAACCTTATTATGGATATTTGAGGCTCTATTAAATTAGTTTTCCAGAGAAACAGTGTTTATTACTACATTTCTTGTAAGTATTTCGACATTGAGTCTCACAGGTGTCCTTCAAGATGGTTTAATACATAATACTTTTTAATCAATTATATCGCCAGTTAGGCTTATATCAATTCTCATAGACACTCCAAAATCTTGTGGAAAGCCTTCTCAGAAGAGCGGAAGCTGTTATAGTTGCATAGGGGGGAAACAACTGCATATTGGTGCTCATGGATTAGAATGGGATGTCATAAAAGGTGTGGGCGATAAAAATCTGTTATTTTGACCTTGTGGGGACATTTTTTCAGTCCCCACAAGGGTACACTCAATTTTATAAAAATCTGTGAATTTAATCAAGAAACTAAAAACAAAATGTATGTGTGTGTGGGTGGGGGTCGGTTTGTATTTACCTTATATTTTTATTTAGAGAAATATAGGGTGAATCTGAACATGTGTACTTGACCATCCATGTATTCATTATAAACACTGCAGGATACAAACCGGAAAATAACACATTTAACTAAACCCACTCCGGTCCACCCCCCCCCCCCCCCCAGTCTAAAAAACATGCTGAGGTTAACTGGAAGTTGCCCATAGGTGTGCGTGTGTGACTGTGCCCTGCAATGGGGTGGGCGCCCCATCCTGTGTTATTTCCTGCATTGCGCCTGTTGCCTCCTGGGTTAGGCTCCCTGAACGGGACAAGTGGGTACAGGAAATGGATGGATGGAGGGATCATATTATTATGTTTTTAGACAAAATTTGTCTCATATGAAGAATACTAATTGAGGGCATATAGGAAGTAAATATTAATGGATTGTTTAAATAACAATTTGCAATACATGACATTATTCTTAATGACTGCATGCATGACATCCAAAGATGTTTCTCAAACTCAGATGCAAATTTCCTTGGTTCGAAAGTCAGAGAATGTGTGGTGACCGTTAGGAAAAGCACGCAGAATCCTGACACGCTTTTCTTATGTAAAGATTGCAGTTTGCACAAGGGGACCCTTCTGGCGTCTTTCGCACCTTGAAAAATCAACAGAGAGCACGTTATTTTGAGAACAACTCACGAGTGACTATAATCCATCTGAGACACACCCAGTGTGCAGAGAAACAATGTCACTTTTGATCAATGAAATCCTTCTTGTTCCCGTATCCGGGACGGTAAGACGCCACAGGAACAGAGGTACATTTGGCGGTGAGCCACGTGAATTCCACCTGCTCTTTTACAACCCTCTGCGGATCTGTGGCAAGTAAAAGTAAACTCATAAATAGTATCTTTAGCTGTGTAATTTTGCTGTTAAACAATAAAGCATCGGGAATTATGCTCAAATTGCTGTAGAATCTCACTAGGATTAGTTTAAATTACAGAAAATGTATTATAATAATAATAATAATAATATTGGTTTGTTTGTTTCTTGTTATTACTGATAGAGTTAAAGAAAATTTTAAGCAACTTCCATGATAGGGGTATTGTTATTACTTTGGGTTCTTTGCATTTAGAGTAATTTGTTTGGACTTTAGAGGTAATTGAAGGGATCAAACTCTCCAGTGTGCGAGTGCCCGATCATCCATAATCTTAGGTTATAATATATATGCCACATCTATGGTAGAGATGTACTGAAAAACAACACACAGTAATAAACCAATGTGAGATTTACTATTGCGTTCGCTTGATATGTATTTCCACACGGGGGCAGAAATCTGCTGAAATAGTAACGAGAGCAGTCAGACTTGTTTTTTAAATGCTTCTTCTCATGAGAGTAATTTTCAGTGTTCAGTAGCCCGACAAAAATAATAAATGCATAATAGACTTTAATGTCGAATTAATTACAAAAATAAAAAAGTATAAATGTTTAGTCGGTTTGGGTAAAATTGTTAGCATGTAACTAACTTTAAATTCAATATCTCATGAATACATAAAGGGATTAAGTAATCCCAGGAAGTCCAGGGTGCATTCTGAATGGAATATCAAACCATTACTGGACATGCACTTATACACACACACACCTTGTATGAATATCTTTGTGGGGACCTTCCATTCATTTCTATGGATATAACCCTAATCATAACTATGGCACCCTTAACCCCTGCCCAGCCCTAACCTTAACCATAAGTAACCAAATGAAATAGAAGACATGACATGTCTTTTGATTTTTTGATTTTTTTAGTTTTTTTATTGCAGTCACATATTTTTATGAAATTTCCCCTGTGGACCAAAAAAATTGTCCCCGGAATGTTAAAATAACGGATTTTTATCACATTTTGTGGCCAGTTGATCCCCACAATGTATTACATACATAACCCACACACAATGAATTTTGAAATCAGTTGATTCAGAAATGTTCATGTCACGATGCACCGGCGTGGGGCCATCACAGTTCCCCTAGCTGAAGATGTCATTCTCTCAAACCTCTATGCCACCTTCAATACAGCCATTTTTTATGAAAAATTAAGCTCAGCAATTTTTAATATTGAAGCTTCCAAGAAACATTAAAAACACAAAATCTCTTCCTCAACCCAGGACAGTTAAAACAAGGAGCAGTTGGGTGATTTCAGCATTTATATAATTTTTAAAGTAAATTTTGAACTTTTAAACTTTGAAACACATGTAAGGAAGCCTCTGCTTTCTCTCCGTATTCTCTATTTCCTTTATTTTCATAGCTACCTTTATAGGAAAGCAAAATGTAAAATAGTCTAAATGTGCCAATGAATATGAAAAGCATTGATAATTTGATGATAAATCTGATTAGTATTTTTTATAGTGGTAGCAATATTTTTTATTATATCACTTATACATCATAATCTACTTGTTGCTGCATCTCCACCCAATTTGCAAAAGTAGTTCGGTTTGCAACTGCAACCCAACTCATATAACAAGTCCCGAGGGCTGTATAAACAGCTTGGCAAAAGTACCAATTTCTAGTCTGTTGGTTGTTGGTTTCAGTTTTCTGGTTTTGTCTCTCTGCTCTGTTCCAGACTTCTAATCTTGTTCCTGGTGAAGCTTCCTGGTTCCTAATCCCCTGGCTTCTTGAAGCGGTGCACCCCGCCTTAGTTAGAGCTCCACCTCGGCCCAACCCCTGCAGGCTCAGCTTGTGGTTTCGCTCGTGTTACGTGCATTAGTGAGTAAGCTCTCCTGGCCATCCAGAAGCCTAATCTTCAGCAAATACAGGAGGACGGTTGTTACAGGTGGAAGATGTAATTTACAAAAATCCCACAACACAGTTTAGGATGTCCCATCCCAGGCCAATGTAGCACTTATTATTTTTTAGATATTGCGTCTGAAATGCGGAAATGTTTTTAATAAGCATTTCCACATGATGAACAAAACTAGGCAGTACGTGAGACTTAGTCTGACACTCACTCAACACAAACACAATGTTTCTATGGGAAAAACCCTAATCCCAGTATTGACAACCTTAACCCATAGCCAGCCCCAACCTTAACCATGAAGTAACCAAACAAAATACAGTTCTGACTTTTTTAGTTTTTTTTATTGTAGTCACAGATTTTTATAAAATTGAGTTTCCCCTTGTGGGGGCATCAAGATTTTTATCACATTGTGGGGACAAGCTTCTAACTTAGGTGCTACTAAAGTGAACTAGAAGAATTTAATCAGAAGAATACCAATATGACCGACTCACAATCAAAGCAGATAAAGAATGACGAGCATCAAAAAAATGTGTTACTCTGACTGAAATGTATAAATCTCTATAGAGAAAATGTGGGATATAGACAATGTAGACACCACATAAAAAGGCATATATAGAATACATTTGTACAATGCAGTTCATGAAATAGGTTAAAGAGTTATATCTGCAGATTCAATCTGTCTCTTTTTCCCAGTGCAAGGCGATAGTGAGTCTGGAGTGTCTCCCAGGAAGCAGCGGCCATAAAACAAGGCACTCCCTATATAGCGTACGCTTGGATATACTATAGGCAGCACCTGCTACGGTTTGCTTTCTGATTATAGACATTTTTTTCTGGGAAAAGGGTAGATTAGAAGATAAATATTGCTTGAGCATCAATATTGCTTGGTAATAAACAAGAAGAAATTTCATCTGCGTTGACTAAATTTGTTCATAAACTGCAAACAATATTTCCTAATAATTATATTAGCTGGGCGTTAGAGATGATGCTATTTTGTCATATGAAGTAGCTTAATAAGCAAACAGACCTATTCCCAGATTGTAAGCATGCCATAGTCCTAAGTGAATGAAAGCAGTTTAGGTTTTGGCGTTTAGACGTAAAAATATTATAATACACAAATACCCCTGCTTCTGGGATCAAAGCGGGTTCCAAAGGTGATCCTAGCCTAATCCCGAGGCTTGGGAAGCATTGTATGGTTGAGATTAGGTGGAGCAGGAACAAACCCCATTTATCTGGGCGTGGGCTGTGTATGTGATCCACCTATATGTAGAGAGGTGCTGATAAATGGGTGTTCACATGCAAACGGCTCACTTCATGCTATTCTTTTAACAGCAGCGAGACGGCAAAGATTTGCTGTGTTAGCTGGATTATGGACATTTTCAATGATCCCAATCCCTTGCATAGATATGCAGTGCCTGTTATACTGTAAGTGTTCTAACCGTCCCTGTGGGGCTGCGTTTTGGTGGTTTTGCGAAATGACAGAGACAAGCAACACCTATTATTTTATGCATTCAGACCTTAAAAGCAATTGTGAACCTATATATTTACGGGACAGGATAGGAAGGGGAGAGAGTGTTAGTATTTGCAGTTTATGGAATAACTTGGCCACGACTCTGCATAGCGCAAGCAATTACAGAAGATGGATGGATGGATGGATGGATGGATGGATGGAATAACGGGGAAAGGGAGCAGCAGTATCCCCCTCAGTAACCAGCTATACAGCCATACTGGAGTATACAGCATGCATTTGTTACTCTAAAATATACTTTGCCTTAAAAAACCTACTAATTTGTACCCATTAAACAAACAAATAAATACGTTTATAGTACAGTAAATATTAGGAGTAAACTGAGAAATGTTTTGATGGGAGGCATAGAAGTACGAATCAAAAGGAGCCCCCTTGTAAGTGTAAGCCACTCGGGCTTTTCCTCCCATCATAACTGAAGCCGCTGTCAAAACACTGTCTGCTGTGGCCTGAGGTGGACTGGAAAGGAGGAATGCATGCTAGCTAATATTCCGGGAACTTCATTACATTTTAGCTTTGGACCTTATAATATCATTATTATTATTATTATTATTATTATTAGTAGTAGTAGTAGTAGTAGCATTATAGAACTGCTGTTATTTATGTCAGTAGACATTAAATTATAGTAATGCTGTCTTAGCAAATGCTCTTTTAGCCACCTGGCTGTTGACTTCATCTGGCTCATTTTTTTGCATTATATAATGCTTGCCATGTAGAAAAAAATCATATATTTTTTGCACCTTGAGGTATTTGGAATTTGGTTGGTTGTAATTTATCTACCATACAGGCTGGGTTGTAAATATCACTGAGTCATGCACAGTTTTCTTCCAAACCATTTGCATGTACTGTCATAGTTGCCTTTGGCCTGTATTTTTGTGCTTCTGTTCTGATCTTTTTAATTGTGAACATGCACTAAAATTTCAAGATTCAGTCAGCTTTAAATTCACTGCCTAGCAAGGGAACTTTGCAGCCTCTGTGTTGTCTCTATTCTTAAATTACCACACACAATTAAATTAAGCCAAGCTAAGCTAAGCTAGCTTTTAAGTTCTGCCAGGTACATGCTGTTTTTGCTAGGTAGACTCCTGATCAGACCTTTATGATTCATTATAATAAGTAATGTAAAGCTTAAGTATGTATTATGAAAATACACTACCAAATTCTAATTCAAATTTGTATTTGTCACGTACATAGTCATACACAGTACGATATGCATTGAAATGCTTATACGACCACCCATGACCTTGAAAGTTTAAAACAACTAATGAAATAAACAGTGGAATAAAATAAGAGTACGTTTAGCTACCAGTCAAAGACAGGTGTAGAAACTTTGATATGGTGGTCTTGCAGTAAAGAAATACATATTTTTAGACAGACAGACAGAGATAGATAGATAGATAGATAGATAATAGATTAGATAGATGGATGGATGGATGGATGGATGGATGGTAAAGGAATACCCTGGCCTTGCGAAACATCCACCCCTTATTTACTCTTGAAGCTACACCTTCAGGCTACTGGGTTTCTATATTAAACAGCCCAGAAAAGAAGAGTACAGATATTCTAGCTAACTTATTAGTAAGACTTATAAGGAAGGCATCGAGTAGAACTTTAATCTGGAAGCAGTATGACAGTTATGGTGACTGGGCATGGGTGAGGGTAAGTCCTGGTGCAGAAGAAGATGCTAAGCCATTTTCTAAGCCAGTGCTATTTTATTCCTTTTCTAAAATGTTTTCTAAGACCAAAGGAACCTAAAAGATCAAAAAAAAGATTTATCCATCTCAACAGTTCTTAGGACCCAAATCACTGAGAACCTACAAATTACAGAATTTGTATCAAAAATAACTTTTTTGAAAGATGAGCTCAAAACACATCGTCCGTGGATTGAACATTACCTCTTCTTTGCCGCGGCCTGCGCCATGCAATGCCTAACTTCTGAAAGATAGCCTTTGGCTAAGAAAGGCATTTATTCTTTATAAGTGCAGAAAAAAAGTACGTAAAAATCACATTTCAGGTTGTAGCCCACTTAACTTTGTCTGCAGTTAACTACTTAAAAGAAAATTTAGGACCTCTGGGGTAGAG
The DNA here is from genome assembly GCA_026774425.1 of Petrocephalus zakoni. Lineage (NCBI taxonomy): Eukaryota > Metazoa > Chordata > Actinopteri > Osteoglossiformes > Mormyridae > Petrocephalus > Petrocephalus zakoni. The sequence goes on from JAODKN010000038.1 coordinate 6,833,191, forward strand.
TTCAGAGGTCAAAGATAAGAAGACATAGTGGCTGTGGTTCGACCGAAAACCAGACTTTAGACACTTATCATCATGTGCCCTATTCACCTTAGTGACCTGGGTTAACCATTGGACAGACACGGTCAGTCAGGAGTCACAGTCTGTCCGTAAGGTGATATGTGACTTCTACCAATCCTCTGTACTCGTTTCCCAGACTGTTTCCTCCTCTCTCCCGGTGCAGTTTATTTCCTTATCTGTTCTCGTCCTTGGCCCCCACACCTGTTACTGCAGGCCCCAGAACAACAAAAGCTACTCATTAACCAACACTTCCTTTTATCCAGCAACAGCCGAAAGCCAAAGAATAGTTCTAACATCGGACAGAACATCAACCCAGTAGACCAGGTATTGCGTTGGGGCCCCCATATGCCACCCTACCAATAAATGCTTTTGTTTAGATTTAAACCACACCATTAATCTGATACTTTTAACTTGACCTCCAGGAGCTTTTTGATTCTCAATAATAAGTGAATATATCATGTACACACTTTTAAACAGTTTTGTTACAATATATAATTTTGTTATAATTTCATTTGTCCAAATCTTCCATCTTTTCGATTATTTTCATAAGTATATATACTTTGTGTTTGAAACAAATCTGGAGAATGCTTAAATACGTTTTCCAATGACGCTGAGTAATCTGACTACACATCATTAGCTGAATACAACTTTTACAATTATTTTGAAAATTTTATTTATACTTTGAATCTCAGCATTTTTTCCATAGTCAGTAGAGGTTCAGGTGGGGGAGCTGAATAATCATTAATAAATGTGGTATGTGGCTTCTTTATCTATTGGACCAAAGCCACGCCAATGTGGAGACTGATAGATTAAAAAAAAGAAAAAAAAACTTATCAGTTCGCATTTGAACATTTTAGAATCTGGTATGTTAGCTTTCTAGATTCAGACTAGACTTTTACATTTCAGTGCATAAATAATTAAAGCAAATTTCTTGCAGCTTTTAAAATGTCTAAGCATCCTAGAAGCTGAAATGTGATAGGTAAATTAATATGATAAATAAGAGCATTTAATTGAAAGACATGGCTGTTTTTTCCCACTTGACAGACAGATTGGCCTACAGATATTGTTTGGATCCTTAGCCCTATCATCCCAGAGGAATATCAGTGCACTTGAAGTCAGAGATTTACTTCTAAACCTTCAGTTTACCAAATGGCAGTTGCAATTTGAACATATGCATCCACGGACTGGACAGATGTGTTAAGAGGCACCCTCTCCTCCCAGCTTTGTATGAGAGTGTTATAGCTGTGACTGAGAGGGCCAAACTTCACAGCAGATGGAGGATTGTATGTGTTGGAGGATAAACCAAGTTTGGATTCATTTACAAGATAACTCAATTGTCACAGGACTAGCTCAGCTTAAATGAATAGTGGCTTTGGTTCTAGCTAGTCTTGGTGTTATCTTCAAAATACCATAAGACAGTGTTTCTCGACCCCGTCCTCGGGGCCCCCAGCTCCCCATTGTGGCTTAAATCTAAAACGCTGCCATTAGATGTAACTTGCATGAATAATCGCTTTATTACTTACATTTACATCTATAAAGCATTTGCAGCCAGAATTAATATTCAATAAGAAAATGCCGGATTGAAGGAGATCCCTGGCCACAATAGTTCTTGATTTGGGCCAGAGTTTAAACATTCAAAGGCCGTCATGAATCGTGATTGATACATCCTAAAAAAACGATGATAAAAGAGGAACATGGTATGGTAGAAAATCATATAAGTGACATCATATAAACGAGTGATAGTGTATGATCTAATATTCTATCCTTTCAAAACACCACAAATTTAAGGATTTTATGACTTTGATTAGCATATTTATTATATGTATTAAATATATGGATGCCCTTATTGATAACATTCTGATTATATTTACAGTAATTGTGTGTACAACATTCTGCTACAAATTAAAAGCATCTGAAATAAAACTAATAGCACAAAGAAATCTTCCTGGTAACCTTCATCTGTTTTTCGCAGGTCTGTCACACACTGCAGGACAGTAACCCAGAGCTCCAGGGTGGGGTATCCAGCTTTCATTGAGTATTGCCTATGGAGTCTGTGGGCCCGCTTGGGCGGCCGCATTGTTAATGTGGGAAATGGTGGTGATGCCAGGATTGGGAAGAATGAGGTGGTAGATCTGTAACCAGAGTGATGAATCGGAATTGTTACTTCTGTGCAAGCCAGGGATTGTCCATAACATCTGACTTGAGGCTGTGTGATCAGGTGTAGAGAAGGACAGGGCTCCCAATAGATTACTACTTGGTAGATGAATGCAACACAGAAAGACAGAAAGTCAGAGAGATGAATTCAGTTATTTGGTGGTTCCTAATATATTTTGGCAAACGATGCCTGGGTGATGTAGTGTTGACCAACTCTGAGTATATTGTTGAGCTTTGAAAGGAACATTTGAGGAACCCCTTAACCTAATAGATAAGCCCTCTCACAAGAATGCAATTTTGGAAACTTCTGGTAGATCAAAGTCTATTACTGCAACTGAAGTGAAAAGGCTTCAGGGGTGAATGAAATTCATCCAGTGATGTTGAGAGGGTTGAATATTGCTAGTGTGATGTGATTGATGCCCCTTATCTATGTCGCTTAGAAGTAAAGTATCTGCACATTGTTTTGTGATTGCCATTTCCATTTTGCGATGTTGTTGTGGCGTGTTTATTCATACAGAGTCCATTGTGTCAGTATAGTATTTTTTTCCCCATTCTATACATTCTATCATCATACTGTCTAGCTAGTAGTTTGCATTCGTTAGCATCCCTCACATTGCCACAGGGGGCTGCATTTCTCCGCAACCTATACATGTACCAATAAATATTTGTATTGTCTCGCCACACATTGTCCATTGTGTTATGGTCTGGCCCTAGACCTGGTCGAGGCATAACTGGGGCTCATCTGGCTGAGTCTGGTTGACTTGTTTTGTATTTTGGCAGGTTTCTTTTCTGGCAAGGGGATTTATTTACTGGACTGGCTAGGATGGAGTTCAAACTTAGTAAATTGTTTACTCGATCCATCTGTAACTGCTTTGGACCGCTGTTGCAAAGCAGATTTAGTACAATTAGTGGAATTTTATAGCCTGGATAGATCCAATTGATCTCCCAGATCAATTCAGTGACTACATTGTCATGGGTAACAAGGAGGGCTGCAGTGATGAAGTACGTTTTTAGTCATGAAGAGTCTGCACATCCATGGGACTTTGTAGTAGAGGCACTGGTACATGGGATTGAAATTAGGTAAATGAGGTAGTTTAGGCATTTTATAAGCATTCCTACGGAACTATTCTGGGCAAGTCCCATTGAAGACTCAGGATTATTTGTCACATTTGGCTGGCAGCTGGCTCGGGAATGTCTAGCTGGAGTTTGCGGAAAAAGAGGTTTGGGATTGGCCTGCTCAGGATAATGCCACTGTGGCTGTGACCAGGGGGAGTGGCTGGAAAGTGGGATGTTCCCTGGTTCCCTGCCAAATTATACGGGTCTATTTGTCATCAATGGGTGTGTCAAGATGCACAGAGACAGACACACAGCTTTCATCGTCTTACTATCAGCACACTATTGCAGTAAGTAGATGCAGACTTCGGAGGATATCACCGAGGTGCTAAATATGTTGTGATACAATCAGTGAGCCAGCTTTCCACACAATGCTTTGTCTCATATTTTCTGTCCTGTGGGTGAGGACTGCTGGCCCCCTGGGGGTTGGAGCACTGTATTCTGATGGTACCTGTGCTATCCCGTCCTTATGCATGCAAAGAACTGGCACC
>JAODKN010000038.1:6840881-6865519 GCA_026774425.1 Petrocephalus zakoni
ACACTCAACCCAAATGATTTGAATAAATGCTAATTCATTTATGCAAAGTAATCAAGGACCCGTAATAACCTTTTTCCTATCTATCTATCTATCTATCTATCTATTACTAAATTTCCCGGAGGAACCTTCCCGAGGGGTTAATAAAGTACTATCTAATCTAATCTCTAATCTATCTATGCTGTCTGTCTATGCTGTCTATCTATGCTGTCTATCTAATCTCTATCTGTATCTAATTTTGCCATGACAGCCCCACCACCTAAGACATGTTCAGCACTGAAGGGAAGGTGTTCTAAATTTAAACCTGTACAAGCTAGCTTTGTACATGAATGGGTTGAGAGAGTAAATGTGAGAGGCAGACACTCTCCCTGCGGCCTAACAGCTAGGAAGGAGCCAGCTCCCAAATTTTTCCTGGTATGAAAGGAGTGATTGTCTGGGGTCCTGTGGAACTAGGAAAGTTACCTTAGTGCTGGTTTTACCCAATCTGCCAGGAACATACATAGTGAACCAAGTAGGAAAGAGTAAAACCTTACCCTGTTATGACAGATAGCTTTCAGAAATGACTTTTAGGTGTGTATAAATATCTGTAGTAAAACATGCAGATGTAGACTGGAAATTACTGTATTCATACCAATATTAAGACTCTCCGAATGTTTATTTGGTTTTCTGAAGCAGCAAGCGAGAGGACGAAAGAGAGGGAATGTGGGACAGGGAGAAGGTATTTTAGGACCAGACATTCCTCCGCATTAAAAATAAGGCTCCATTGAGGTTGTCCTTAAAGATGCATAGTACGGTTGCCATGTTCACCGCCACTAAATACTTCTCCAAAGGAAAATAATAACAAGTGAAAAAAGGAAGTGGATGGATTTCTGCACTCCTCTAGTTAGGCTTAAAGCAAATCAATAAATTAAGTGACGGATACAGGATACAGGCGTACCACATAGCTATACTATCAACAAATGTGATGTCCCTGGAAACAGCTGAAATTTAAACATACAGGCAAACAGGAGAATAAACAAACAAATAATTATTTCAGCTGGGCATGTCTCAACGTTAAAACCTTCCAGCAAACTTTTATCTTTACATGTTTTGTTTTTACGTATTGCCTTTGTGATGTTTGCTTTCTGCTGGCTGGCCTTCTTTAAGACGGCAAAGCCAGCCACACCCATGTAGAAGTACTCTGAAGAACCAGGTGGCAGACGTACATTTTTATGGACTTTGTTCAAGGAGGACTGAGAGGTCACTGGTAAAACTGTAGCCTTTGAGTGCTGAAATATGTGAAAATCATCTCTAGACAGAGTGGATTATAGACAGATAGTGGGTCAGAAAACTGCATAAACAAACACGCCATTCTCCAGCCTTGTTGTGGGATTTGAAAGCATTGTCTGGATAAGAGAAAAAGATGAAGAAAAAATAAAGATAATGCTGCATAGCGGCAACACATGGGCAAATAAAACTCAAGATTCCAGAAGGCATCGGTTTCCCTAAATGGTGTGATTGTTGTGTGCTCCTTCCTTCTCTCTCACACATGGGTGTTGCGTTTGATCCTCAGTTCCGGTAACTTGGGATGAAGGCAGCAGGTCTGTCAACAGTCCCATCTGGATAGCTGCCGCTGTTAATTGACACCAACGGGACGGAATCGTAATTGCAGGGGCACAAAAATAAAACCGCTTCTTGGCTGCAACCCTGGGCATGGTAGGGGCTAGGACCATGCAGAATGCATAACTATATCTCACAAAAAATATAAAGCCTATAAATAATAATGTATTGAGTATAAATGAATGTTACAGTAAAATGTATCAATTTTGGTTATTTTTTCTGCGTATTCATTAATTTCATAGTTTTACACTTGAATATGCATGACACAACTGTAGTTATACATATAAGTAGACTTCATGGTTGTGTTTGGGCTGTTATTGGTTAACATTCAATTTACACTTGACTTAAAATTTGTTTAACTAGAATTCATAGAAAAAAATGAAACCGTTTTTCCACTTTAGTTTCTAGGACAAGAAGAAAGTTCATCCAATGAAAATTTTACGTGATGATGTAATGCACTTACAGGTAGGAAGTAATTTATGTGCTTGACATTAAGACCCAGATATGTGAGTGATATGTTTCCTTGAAATTTAAATGGGTGGGGACAAGTCCGAAAGTCCAACCTCATGTATAATGGGACTTGACAGATGAGCTGTTATTTAAGGTAAATCGCCAGGTAATTATTTGATGACATTAAAAGGAGCGGAATAAGTTCTCAGCCAAAAACATAGACCCTCTGGGCAACACTACAGTTTTTCTCTAAAATGTATGACAATAAATGCAAAGCAAGAAGGGTAATCTTCATACCATAATGTCACTTTCTGCACAATAGAAGATCATTTCTCATTGCGTCACACAAATTTCCAAATGTCTTAGTACATATAAACAGTATAATGGTGTCATCTTCTGGCATAACTTTCATTCTATAGTCTTGTTGGTAATAATAGATCATGTAGTTTCCCATTGTAATAATTCAACAGCCAAAACTATGAAAGCGATCATAATTTTAGCCCCCGCATGCAAAACATCTTCAAAAATGTTTCAAAAATATATTCCATAAATTGCAGTGATAGAGCATAATCACACTGACATTTTCACAATGTATCTAAGCATTTTGACTCTCATGGTTACATTTCTTCTCGATTTCATCAAACATAACAAAATCACGACTATAGGAGCATTTCTCAAAGCGGTTCTTTACATATAGCGCAAGCAAATAATACTATCAATGATTCTATCAGTGCCACCAAAATGATCTGTAGTTTTGGCACATTTCATGAAACATACTTAACACTGACACAACAGAAATACAAGAACAACAAATTGTACTTTGGGAGCCAAAATAAATGCTGTACGTATCACTGCAATTTAGGAAATGTACTTTTCAATCATTTAGGATGTTTGGTGACCTGTTTTGCCTATGCAGACGTACACTCTGGTTACTTACATATATATTTTGGTGTACTGAATAAACACTACAATGGTAAATATCATAATCCATTTTGACCAAGACTAAAGCAAGTGGAAAATGTGCAAAATGATGATAATTGTACAAAAACATTTGCATTCATGCATTTGGAAATGTGCATGAAACAATGAGAAGTGGCTGCTGTGCAGATGTGACATTGTGGTGTGGGGATTACTCTAGCTGTTTTGCAAACGTTAATCCTCATTTGAGAAATGTGCCAAAGTAATCGAGAAACTGTTACACACATCTGTTGTAACCATATAAATATAGGAAGATACAATGTTCAGTAACAGCGAATTTAGTCTTGAATATAAATAATTTCCTGGGCTGTTCATCTGCCATTTATCATTTCCTACCTCATCTATTCTGTTTTATTTGGACGTTGTTCAAGTTCATCAGCGAATGTTTTCCTTCTGAATGTGAGGTTCAGGTGTTGTGCTCACTGCTTTTAATTTTGAGCTGCTGAATATTTTACAACAGCCAATACAATCTAGCACCAGTAAGGGGACATTGTATGGCGGATGGTTGAGACAAGCACCCCTTTAACTTGTACCTCTGCTGGCATACTAATTAAAGTCAGATATATCAAATGGTGTTTCACAAGAAAATGTAATCGCCTCGGTTCCTTTCTGTGTTTTTTTTTTCAGTCCAATTTTATCAGCAGTCACCAAACAACACCCACAGCCCAAAGAACAAAGTCCAAAATGTTATCTGGCCGACAGTCTCATATGTTCGACAGACTTTTACACTGCACAGCTTGTTAATCATCAAACTAAAATGGGCAAATCTAAAAAGTTACATTGAATTTATTGAATAGCACTGGCTGATTCACTCATCAATTTACCAGACATTTTAAGGTTATATCTTATAACTGAGCACCATCAATAGAGTAACAACTAAATATCATAGATATCAATGTAATCTGTTTATTAACCAAACGGTGAAATTAGACATTATAAAAATGGTTCCAGCTCATTTTTCTATTGCCCAGTTTGTGTTAATGAACTGCTTTGCTATGTGAACAAAGAAATGAATGATACAATATCACAAGCATAGGACTCCCATACCTTAGTTACATTTTGTAACATATGCAATGCTCAATTTTTACTCAGTTTTACAATAGTATTTTAAGTCCAGCAAGTCTATAAGACTACAGGATCAGCTTTCTAAACTGTTTAAAACTGCGAAATACTCTCAAACTAGTTATAATGTCAATTATTAGTTTATTCAGAATATGTAGTTCTAGGAAGCCCATGAAATTATCCCATTACACCTTTATTCAAGTAAAATCAAATAAACATAATGCTTTGTACTTGCTGCATTTCAGTATGCAACATTTCATTTAAACATGTAAAAATAACTTCCAGTCTTTTCTATCTATTTGCCAATTACATACAATTTAAAACATGGCGGTGGATAGCTATTGTAATATAAGTCAGCAGCATGAGAGATGCTGTGGTTCTCCAACTAATCCTCTGAACTGAACAGCAGAAATCCCAGAGTAAACTGTTTCTCTTTCTGCTTCTCTCTCAGTTTGCTTCTCTGATTTGATTCGATAATTATCTAAAATAAAATTTACAGTCTGAGATTTGATGGTTATTTTTGTCAACGTCTCCATTCTTTGTGGGACCAAAAAACTATGAAGAAAAGCAGAAGCTGTAACAATGTTTTTTATACATAAATACATATTTTCATACAATGTTTTATGTTTTTTTTTGTGTGCAGATATGGCCTTTGTGAAGCTTTGGATACCATATCAGTGGAAATGGCCAATCTTATCAGCTTAAACGCATTAACTCCCAGCCCACTGTGTGTAATTCACAGCCACGTCTCTAAGGTGTTTCTCTCTCGGCTTCCCAGGCTCTTACAGCTATTCTGAGCTGAGCTAGTTTGCTAGTTTGACCATTTGAACATTATTTTTTAATGGTGAAAAGTGAAAATAAATGACATGTATATATTGATGCGGCATAGCAACTCAGTGAGAAGTGTTTGGCTCACACCTCAGGTATTGTGTGCATGTATGTAGCCTTTGCATGTCCCCTCCCCTTTTACCTCCAAAAGGCCAAAAAGATGTGATTAGGTGAACTGGTGCCTCTAAATTGCCTAAAGTGTGTAAATTTGTACCCTCCAATGGACTAGCTCCACACACATAGCAACCCTGTATTAGGATAGTCGTCATGGAGAATGAGTAAATATGTCAGTGAAATGTTATAATGAAAACGTGTAGTATCAATATCAAAATTAGCACAATTAGAATTTCACTATTCTCACTTGAACTCTTCTTAAGGACAGGCAAGAACATGTTTTTAAATTTAAATTATTTAATGAATTTAGCGCAACAATTTTAAAAACCACAAAACACAAAACAGAAATGGTCTAGAACAAAGTGTTTAAAAGCTTAAACCTCATTTTAACATGCAGAATTATTTTTCCGCACCTATGCTCAAATTAAGGTTCTTTATTTTTATTATCTTCCTAAGGTAAAAGAATCTAAAACGTACTTGAAGATCCGGGCTATCTGTGAGTCTGGCTCACATGGCATAGGACATATAAATCAAGAATACATAAAAAAAAAACTTATATCCTTTGAAATTGTGCAAAGGCAAATGTATGCATAGCATGTGTATGCATAGCATTTTACACAAGTGTTTAGTTGTCAAGCCAACTAACTAATGAAACATTCTCACAACACACCAGTACTAGACAAAGTTAGCATGAGATGTGCTGTCCTGTCCAAGTTTTGAAATGAAAGCAAGATGTCTTTTGCTAGTAAACCAAAAAGCCTCACTGGTACCATTAAAAAAATTCTAAAATAATAGGATATCCAACAATTTTTTAATCTGTTGTCTTCACACAATAAAATCAAACTCAACATAGTGCGGAAATACGGATATTAAAACACTTCTATGTTCAGAAAATGGTACACAAACATTATTTTCATCCATTTGAATAAACACGCGACAATAATAATGATGATAAATAATAACAGCCATAAAAATAGCCGAATTTTATTATTTTTATTACTAATATGATTCATTTTTCTGTATTTTTCTGTTCATGTTGGTGACAAATTATTTAACATGTCAGTCTGATGTAATGATGTCAGGTTTCCAAGGTAACTGTGGAAAACAGGTCTTGTAAATAAGGGCAATACAAGTTATGGTCGAAAGGTTTTTTTCATGGTGGGGTAATTGGGGCGCTAATTGACAAGTTCCAAATATACTGCATCCATCAAAATTTTAAAAACTCGGAAACTTGTCTTTATGTCTTTGTTATTATGTAATGGTCTGGAACATGAACAAAGAAACAAACTTGAAACACGATTCGCTAAAGTAGTGTCAGTAAATTTTAAATAAATTGTTTCATTGTTACAAGCATTTCCTCAAAAATCCATGATTTTGTCTTTGATCATAAATGTCCAACTGTGGAGAAAATTCAATTAAAAAAAACCACTATCTGCTACAAGCAAATGTAAGAACAGCACTAAAAAAATAAAAACATTTTCTAACATATCACCAGTTATAAGTACACAATGAAAACAACACGCTATTTTAACAGGAATGGAACATCGCGCTGTAACACACACTGAAGGGTTCTTATTCAGCAACAGTTGAAAAAAAAACGTAACGTGAACCTTATGATTTTTCCACAACCTCTGAAATCATTTTATTCCATTTTATATGATTAAATGCAACTCTGTACAAGATATATTAATTTCATTTTATAAATAAATGCAGCTCTTTAAATCTACTGATAATATTTACAGTCCTGTATACATAAGCCTAAGAAGAGCCTTTTCTGTTCTTTGATCATCATTCTGTAAAATAACTCCCAAGTAACAGTTGAGTAACAAAGGTGCACATTTACTATGATAACCTTGGACAAACATTTTACAAACCTACCTCTTTGGTAATCTAGGGACATCTTCGGCTTGTAACCATTATGTTTAACCTGGCTTTTAACTATCCAATGGAGGTTGCCAATCTTGTTTACATCGCCAGCATTTTCTTTTATATAGGCTGAATTGTGTGACCCAATAGTGTAACTGTAAGAATATTTGTAGGACAAGTTCAAAGGGTGACATTCTACGAAGCATTTAAAACTGACCTGCTATACAAAGTTTGGTAGTAGGCTCCAGAGTCAATGGCGGAGGGCCCATTGCTGTCATAGATCTGCTTAGCAGCCACTGGTGAAGATGTGGTGTAGGCATTGTAAGTCATCATTTGGTCCTGGTAGGACTTAAGGTCCATCTTTTGCTCATTGGACATTAAGTTGGTGATTGAAAAAGGGTGGTTGAAGTTATAGTGTGGGTCCATGGACTTTAGGGGGTCGTTTTGGGGGTCCATATGTTGCATGACACTTGAGAGGAGGGGGCTCCCACCTACTGTCTGGGAGTGGAGGTGTGTTGTAGTGGACACAGAGGACAGGGCTGAAGAGATAATGGGTGCACCCTGAACAAGAGACTGGGGACACTCCAGCTGCACTAATCCTTGTGATTGCTGCTCTTCAGATGATGACCCTGGATGGGAGCTGTTGGAATGGCCCGAGTCGGCCCCTTCTGAGCCTGGGGTGAGATTTGATTCATTCTGGAGGTTTTCCTTATGCCCTGCTTTGCTGCCCTCTTGGGATTTTCCAGAACCCTTTTTCCCAGCCTTGTCTTCGATCTTGAACCGCTTCTGGCGGCGAAGGTAACAGCCGTTCTCAAACATGTTGCCGGAGTTCGGGTGCAGAGCCCAATAGGAGCCCTTGCCCGGCTTATCGGGGGAGCGAGCCACTTTGACAAAGCAATCATTGAAGGACAGCGAGTGCCGAATAGAGTTCTGCCACCGCTGCTGGTTTTCTCGGTAATAGGGGAAAAGATCCATTATCCACTGGTAGATCTCGTTGAGGGTGAGCATCTTGCTGGTGGACTGCTGTATGGCCATGGTGATGAGGGAGATGTAGGAATAAGGTGGCTTGGCATGTGTTAGCGAGCGGCGGTATGTTTTTGGCAATTCCTTAGGCCTGTTTAATGTAGCCGGCGAGGTGTAGTTCAGCTGTCCCATGGATTGGCCAATGTTTTGGTAATGGGAAAGGGAACTTAGGGCTGGTGCAGGGGAATTCATCTGGGTAAGGGTGCCGGAGCTGAGGGAAGAGGACACTGGAGGAAGGCCCATATGGCTGCCTCCCGCACCTATGGTGGCCAGGGGACTGGTGGTGAGGTTTCCTGTGGAGTAACCTATGTTCATGGCAGCCGGGGAACCAGCAGAATTTAGATTAATGTAACTATTGATGGTGTTCATAGTCCCCAGACTGGAATTCATTGTACTAGGTGAAGGATACATCTGAGGAGGGAAGGAGAAGACAACTTTAATTTGTATATATTTTTTTAACTTTTTCATAAGTATTTAAACCTTCAGCTGCGTGGCAAAATAAATACAGTGACCAGCCTAAACATAAATCTTTTGCTTAAGCACTGGGAAGTGTAACTGGAATCGGGCTTCTTATTTTTTTAGACATTTAATTGCACTTTTAAGACTGAGAGTTTGCCAGAACAATATGGATTTCCGCCGTTAATAACACGACTCGAGCGGAATAGAAAATAAATTGACAAGACACGTTCAAAATTTAAACTCAAAGTGATTAATATCTAACTGATTTATGAATGCATACACTGTTCGACAAATCAACAAGTCCTGACTGTTTTCGAAGGTTAAATGTTTCTCTGTCGAATTCTGTGAAAGGGCTTCTCATAAGAAGCAAACCTGAAGCGAAGCAGTGACTTCATAATTAGGAATTATTCGGTAGCTATAGGCCTAATAAATAAATTGGCGTTTCGTGTATAATAGAATGAACAGCATTTAAAGCGACAGCCAGATGGAACATTTTCTAACAGACGATTTCTAACAACAGAGAGAATATTAGTTCTGAAGCAGTAAAATTAATTTCCGTTTATTTAACTAGGTACTTATATAAATAGATGCATCAACATTCGCTATTTAATAAGATTATAGACAATTATACAAAATACCACTACTCATTTTGATTAGTTCCCCATGTTGTAATTCTATTACATGCAACATTGTACATCTGATTTAAATTGGGTTTGTATAATAAAAATTAACATGGCACGAAAAAACGTCCACGTTCGCTTTTCTTTACCGACATAAAAAAGTAACGTTTTGGTTTAAGGTAACTGTGAGTCTGGCTTAATAACTTAATAACAAAATGACTGCATTTTATACAAAAGAAACTACAAGACTTGTACTTGTAACAGGTAAGAGAGAAATTTAAAACAATATCGTTAAATTTTTTTCAGTCATCAATTGCGATTCAAAATAAAAAAAAGGAAAATAGCTCGTGTTTAACTATCGCAGTAATTACAGTATGACCCTAATACTGATATCAATGCCAATTATACATTTCCGACTCACCTCGTTCGCCTCGTTGTAGAAGGCATTCCAATCTGGTATTTCATGAGACTCCATCTTCACTGAACTCAACATCCCAAAAAGAGCGTCTTTTTGGGGTGCGGGGGTGGGAGTTAGACAGATTCAACAGAATTATGTCTCAAAGTCGCTTAATTTATTTGAACGCTCAGTAACTGTGGTAAAACAAGATTCCATTAACCGCGCATTTCAGCAAGATCCGGGTTTCGGGAGAGTGGTCAATATCCACAGCAAAAAAAAAAAAAAGTTGTAAACGCGCAAAATTTAAGCTTCAGTGGATGTATCTGTAAAATTCGATTTGCTCACTTTCGATAGTAATAGAAAAGTCATTTGCTCCTTAAAAATTCAGTAACTATGGCAGGATAACGAAGAGTAACACTTTTATATCAAATCCTCAAATGGTCATGCATGTCCTGCTGTTGGATTGCGGCCCCGAATCCGGTGTTATTCACTCAGTCACTCAGCCAAGTATAATAAAGGTCTGACGTTCAATCTTTAAACGCAGGTAAAGGGCCCGCCCCACTGCGCCATTTGAATATTCCAGGGCAAGGAGAGAAAAAAACGTTTATTACTCTTTTGATAATTTTGCCACCTGGAGTTCCTTAGGCGTACATCTACACGCCACTCCACAGAATTATTATATTTAATTTATTGTCTCTTATATTGCATAAGTTCTGTTTCGCGTATTTCACTTATGTGTTGCGATTATTATTTTGGTTATTGGTAGTTATACTGGTTTACCATATCACAACCAATAAAGCACTTGGATAGGACATGTCTGAAAGGTCCTCATTTGCTCTTATGCCAAGACAACAATTAGTGGATCCTATTATCCTACCTGTATCGCACGCTTTTTAATTCAGTGGTTTTTCTTTTACTTTTCCGCAAAATATCTCTCACATTTAGTCTGATTGTAAAACCGCCTATGCGTGTGACACTTTGAGGTAAGTGTGTGGGATGAAATCAAATCAAGATGCAATGAAACTTCAATGCAGGGAGCGCGATCCCGTCCATAGCACCTTCTGATGGATGGGAAGCATTTTATTCATAGAGCAGCCCGCACGCCTAAGTGACCGAACATACCAGCGGGTTGTCTGATGGTCGCGTTGAGGTGTCATGAAGGAAACTTGTTAATTCCCCTAGGCTATCACTTTACTCCATGCACAAAGGCCATAGAACAACGATCCATTTCCACACTATATTGGCTCAAGAACTTCTCTACGTTAACACTATTTATGTGCACCGTATTTTCACTCTAGAACGTGGAATTACGATAAATTAAATTAAAAATATTAAGTATTTAAATACAATGTATTGAATAATTTAGTTTTGTTATCTATACCTGTCTAATTGTCTTGTCCTATAATTATAGTCAACAAAACATTGACAATTTAGGCCTATATAAAACCTTAATTGCAATGCATGACAAGTATAGCAATTGTACGGTAAGAGCTGACTTTGATGCATATTGTGGCTGGATTTCTTAGTAAAACGCGTTGTTTTTGTAATTTTATTAATAGTCACTTTCTACGTGCAATATGGAATTCCATTTAATCAATGACACGGTGCAGAGTGATACAGAACGTGGATTATCGTTGACTAAAATAGATACGTAATAAAAAAAAAACACGGGGGAGTTATTTCTTTCTACAAGTTTTGTTTTATTCTTGGGTTTGCATGTTGAAGGACAGGAAGCTTATTGAAAAACCACTTCCCAGAATTAACTTGCAGGGAAGTGCCATTTCTTTTCAGAATATACATCAGTTCATCCACGGTAGACAGTGAAATCTGAATATCAATGCATCTCCTAATTGCCATTGAAAGGAGATGTAATCGATAGGCGTGCAGATGGTCAATGGGATTAGCTAGGCTGAGGACATTATGTTTTACTGTTAAAATCGCATTCCTTTAAATATAGGCGTAAAAGTGAAGTTCGAGTTAGAGGGTTGAAAAATAACAATATAACAAACAGGCATAAATCAAAGCAATATTTCCATGTCACCAATTAGGATATTATTCTGACGACTCTCCCTCACACACATTTACCACAGTTACTGCATTTAAAAGTAAATTGGTTTTGTAATGCATTTCCGATGTTAAAATGAAGATATAGAAGTTTACTTCTTTTGTGACAGATACACAGAATCCGTCCGAGACGTATGTTAGGCTGCCTATTAGTATTATAATTGTTACAAACTTATATTGTATGTTTGGCCGTTATAATGCTAATTGACGTCTGAGATGCTTAAGATGGGACAACTCAGATAGTTCATTAACACCTCAATAATTAGTTAACAATAGATTTAATGAGGTAACAGAACTAAGGAGGAAGCGAGAGATTTGAATCTATTATAACTTGATTAAGTCAGGAAACAACGTGCAACTTTTAAACTTCGTTGCCATTGTTAATTTTAATGTAATCTGCAAACTGAAATACATTTTAATGCATTTAATTGATTTCAATTTCCTGACGGAAGTACATGCCTGCAGTGCCTTAAATACGACTACGCCATCTACTGGTAAAAGTGCGCACTGCAAACTGTGCGGGTGGGTCGCGATGGATCACATGATACATTCCTGTATATTGCTTGTATTATTGGCTTTCGACCCCAAAATATTTAGTTTGGACTCATTCATCCTTGCATTAGTGCATAACCTCAAAATCTTAGTAACAACTTCATTTTCATTTAAACTCATCAAAAAAGTCAAATTCTCATCAACTTCATTTCCCTTCATGCTCGTACCTACCATCAAGGATACCAAGATCAAGTCCTTAGTATGTTTTTCTGCCTCTCCAATACCCATGATTCATTACAGAACACACCAAGGATGGGCTAACGCTTTAGACCTTAACAATCCTGGCCATGGCCCTGTTTCCATTGTAATCCCCTCCCAAGAAATATATACAGGCCTGTGGTGACAATGACCTATATCCTACAAAGAATGATACCAAAATGATTAACGATCATTGTCGAGTGGGATGCACATTACGTGGCCAGCATTATGAACCTCTACTCCTGTGCAGCCTCCTGCGAGTGGAATGCACATTACGTGGCCAGCGTTATGAACCTCTACTCCTGTGCAGCCTCCTGCGAGTGGAATGCACATTACGTGGCCAGTGTTATGAACCTCTACTCCTGTGCAGCCTCCTGCGAGTGGAATGCACATTACGTGGCCAGCGTTATGAACCTCTACGCCTGTGCAGCTTCCCGTGGGTAAGGAAGATGGGAGTCATCCCACTCGACGGAGAGATCATACAGTACTGCAAATGTGACAAGCTGCTCGCTCTTTATGGAGGGGTTCTCAGGCCAAAGGTGAGACATGCCAAACACCTCTTCAGCACACCAAGTGTCTTCTCAAAGAAGTTGGAGTTTTTCCTGCAGCTTTTGTTAAACTGTAAGTGAAAGTGAAGTATGACAATGCTAATATTCCAAATTGTACTTTAATGTAGGAGAAAATTATACAATTGCTCGATGGCTTATTTTTATGAAATTTAACATATGCTATGAATAATATTTTTGAGAAGACCAATGAAGAAATTTATAAATGAATGAAATATAGCTTTGTCTCCCTCCTGTTTCAGACACATTTCCGTAACGTGATGGTAGCCGCAGTTCAAAGTCATGCTTCTTTTGACAGCATTCAGGTTTAACTGAACATGCAGCTGCATGTTAAACCGAAAAATAAACTGTTAAACTCGTTTTAAGCTGTGTGAAGCTGACTGAGCAGTTGCCTGAGTTTGTACAGGAGAAGCACTACAAACAACCTTAAACTCACAAAAGCTGTTAATGCAAATGGCAGAAACGCACTTCACGAGAGAGGGACAGACATCGGAGCACCTCGGCAGGGACAGGGGGTGTATTTGTGCAGACCGTGGCAGCATTGCGGTCTAAATGATACTGCACCTTACAGTAATGCAAGCTGCAGGCATCTGCATTAGCAATGCACACTGCGGCTTACAATAATGAACGATGCCAAAAAATTGTCCCAAAAGAACATGGTCTTAATGGCTTCAATCATTGCTCTGACATTAGGTGCACTTATGTGTGTTTTAGGATGAACACATTGTTTACAAGCATTTGATCTATCTTCTGTGCTTGCATGCTATGTCTTTGTGTGCCCCGCGATGGGCTGGTGCCCCATCCTGGGTTACTGCCTGCCTTGTGGGATAGGCGTGGCACCCCCTTGACCCTGAATAGGATAAGTGGGTATAAAAAATGGAAGTTTGTTTTATTAATTTTGTTTCTTTCTGTTGTATATATGCATACATTTCATTTTTATACTAATATTTGAGAAAATCTTTGGGGTTGTGGTGGAAGCTCAAATATTATGGATATATTTACCATTTATAAATAATAATAATAATAATAATATAGCAAGTCAAGGAAAGACTTTTTTTCAAAGGGACAATTAAAATAATGAAAAAACCCAGTGGTGGCCTAATGGTTAGGGAGTGATTTAAAGGTTACTGGTTTGAGTTCCACACCAGCAAGGTACTGCTCCCTGGGCACTGAATTAGCCGCTCAAAACTAATTCTGCTGAATTAGTTTTAAAAAAGTTGAGAGCTTCACAAATCTGTAATTTATGGCAGGTCCGTTATTTGTAAATGACTTGTACCCAAATGCACAAGATACACAACCTGGAGTAAAACCTAGGCCCTTCACACTCCTACATCTCGATGGGTATAAACAGGCCCGGCCCACAGTATAGGCAACACAGGCGATGGCACCATTTAATTAGGGGGTGCAAGAGAGAGAGTGGGGGAGAAAAAAAATCACAAGAAATACCCCTGATTTCATTTCATGAGATGGGGGCTCAATGTAATCTTGCCTAAGTGCTAGAACATCCAGGGCTGGCCCTGGGTGTACAAATTCAGGAGTGACTTCAAACACCCCGAGATGAAGTGAGAGACGCGCTATGATGTCCCCAACAACCGGATTCAAACATCATTGAATCATTATGGGATCTTGTGGAAGACAGAATGCTAAGTAGATTTACAGCTCCTTTACTCCCAGCTCCAGCTCCTGAAGATCTGCCGTTCTTCTTATTGAGTGGTTCAATATTCCAATATACACATTTCAGGATTTGTATGAAAGCATTCCAAAGATCTAGGCTGTTCTGAAGGCAAAGGGTGGCCTCACTCCTGATCAAGCCCTTTATGCTGGTTAGGTGTTTCTGATATTTGTATCCACCCGTGAGAATTTATGCTTGTATGCATACTGCATGTATGCATACATCGCTTTGGTTAATGCAATTGTATTGTGTAATTAAAAGCCACATGGACTTCAATTGTACTTGAAAAAAATTTATGTGCAGGTATATAAGAATCCCCAAAAGTTACAATTACATGTATAAATGCACTGCATGATTTGTTTATATACTGTAATACAGGCTAATGCTGCTGTCTAACCAAAATATCCATTAAATTCCAAACAGCTGAAATTAAGAATATCATAAGGAAATCTTTACAACAAATGGTATTTAACTTTTGAGTTTTTTCTTTACACTTCGAAGTAAATGGTACAAAGCCTAATGATGCAAATTTACAATAATCTTGCTTCTTGCAAACAACCTGGACTGATTGTGAAGACATTCAGTATTTACTCACAAAGGACTTGGGCAGATAACAGCTTTAAGGGCCATAATAACCTTGGCTACACTAGGGATCAAAGCAGTAAGTGCTTATGCTCGTTTCCCAGAACTGAATCACATCAGAAATATGATTGCTTCAACAAACGAATATTAGGTAGTAATAATCAAACAAGGTCATATGATTAATTCAGGAACAGGCAGTATTAGATTAACACAACAGGCAAGTCTGTGGGAAGTAGGTGGTTGTGACTGTTCAATGCACAGAACAGGGACAAACCACAAACAGAATAAACCTAACATAACCAAATCAAAATAAACAAAAATGGCCTTGTCGGTTGTCATGCATACACAAAATGGCATAACTATTGGCACAACAGTTTTTTCATATATCCCTAGATTCTGCTCACAGTATGAAAATTTAAAGAAATACTATAATACAGTAGCAACCACAATAAAACTACTCGCTTTGCCTAATTATCTCAGCAATGAGTAATCTGTGAAAATCAATGAAGTATGGTACTTTTAGTAAGGGGAAATAATTGGAATATATGAGAACAATCAGAAATTTTACTTTGCATCAGTGGGCAGTCTTGTTGATAACCGTGTAATACGTATCAATAGAGTGACTTTATTAACCTCCGACTTATGTCCCATTATGGAACATTTTATAATATGAACATGTGTAGAGAGATCTCACATTCTGCAAGGCTACCTTATTTATAGTTTATGTATCTATTTTCAAAGACAAATGTTTTCTTGTGGAACACGGAACACTGCAAAAGCAGATGACTACCGACATCTAAATTCATGTGTTCTGGTACAAATCTCATTTCAGAAAGGAAACGATACGCTTTTCCCCAAGTTACAAATAACAGTCACGGCCTAACTAGAGCTCAGCTAGAGAACATTTTTTGGCAGCTTGATCTCCAAGTCAGCGCCATTTAAACAAAGCTACTTCTGTTTTAATAATTACTGATCTAGAGATTTTCTGCATTATTGTTTTTAAATATGTTTTCACCCCAATAGGTAAATATACCAGTGCCATAGTATTGCCGTGGACAAAAGGACATAATTCGTTCTCCTACAAACTGTTGTCCTACAAATGAAATCACTTACATTTTCATCAAGATCTAATTGTCTACTGTATATCTGGATATTTTAATCATGTAGCTTATAACTTCAGAGATCTACGCATTTTTAGATGTTTTCTATTAAAAAAAGAAAAACAAGCGGTAACATGAGGAAAGCAGGCAGATCAAAAAGAAATCTTCATTTTTACACTTGTAATTATAATTCATAAATTCTTACGATCCATGCAAAAATGATTTGCCCCCCTTTTTCCCCCATCCAGCAAAACGAACCATATCCTCTGGTTATGAATAAAGCAAAAGAATGCATGTAACTGTAACGAATATTTGTCAATGACATTTATAATGCCATGGTTAAGCAATAAAATTTCTTATATTTATGTCTGTTTTCAGGACACAAATTTTACTACCATATTAACGTCCCTGTTGTTTTCAAAATATAAAAAGCCACATGCCACCAAATACAGAATACAGTATTACAAAGCTTGCACATTTCAGCATGAAGCCGTCTTTGGTTTTCTATACTCTCTGTTTACTTTGTGGTACATAAAGCATCGTATAAAAAAAAAAAAAACTAGAAATTGCACATATATATATTACATTTTAAAGAGAATTTATACATTTATGTGCATAGTAAAAATACAGATGTATATTACACATGCTAGATAATCACTGTTGGGAAAGCTAAATTATTAAGAGAACTGATTTTTTTTCCCAGGATTGTCAAAATCATGTTGGTTTAATTAAAGAGAGAAAAACATGTAATAACATAAGCTAAAAACTATGACGGGATGTAAGCACAAGCACAAGCTGTTTCGGGGGTATAGTAAACGATTGTTTTCTTTTTTATACTTCTAATGGTTCAGAAAAACAGACTCTCAAAATTCATCCATAAAACAATCCGGAAGGGTTACGGCTTGAAAGAAAAAACAAAGGAGCAAAGAGGATGGCCAACAAATTTGCAAGGAGGGTAGCTGTGACCCTATTCCTCCTACACCTATATGATGGATTCAGGCCATCAGACCCAAGCAGAAAGGCTGGTGAAATAATGGCTGTGGAGAAATAGATTTGCATCTTTGAAGTATCGCTGACTCTACCAGTGGGAGAACGAGGAGAGCAATACTTTCCCAAGGTCGGCGTCTCCTGTTCAAGGAATAAATAGGAAAAAAATCATTTTAAGTATTACAGTAATAATCCAAATGACTTATACAATGTTTCAGGGTACCACAGATTTGAGAATGTCTCTCCACTTAACATTCATTCATCCACTCATCCATCAATTAAGGTGGTCTAGAACCTTTGTCAGGCATTACAGGGCACAAGGTAGGGGAAGACCCTGGGTGGGAAGCCAGCTCTCTCACACACACACACACACACACACACACACACACTAAGAAAAATTTAGAGATGCTAATTTGCCTAACTGCATGTCTTAATACTACAGATGAACACCAGGATCGGAACACCCAGTTCAAGCGGTAGAGCTTTATCCAATTTCAATGCTCAATAAATGTCTGCTAGTTTTTGTGGACATTAAATGCAGAGGTGGATAGTTTAGGTCCCATTAAATATCCAGGCCACGACTTTGTTTCGAACAACCAGTTGACTATAAAGAGTCAGAGTGACAGATTCTTACCGATCAGTTAGGCATCACGCTCCTTTTTCACCTTCACATCACCTGCCAGGATGGTGGAGATCTCAGCCTGCATGAAGGCCCAAGGCACACTGGAGCCCACCAGCGGGCATTTCTCTCCACTGGGGCAGTAAACCTCACTTCCCGCACTCTGACTACGTATGAAGTTCCGCGTACATGGGAAGCAGAACTTGTGATTTGCCACAGAGGGACACTGGACAAAGTGGGTGTCTTCCAATCGCTCGTGACAAATGGTGCAGCACAGCAAGGTGCCCGTGACACCCACAGAGGACTCGGAAGTAAGGGCGTCAGGCTTGCTGCCAGAGGCAAGGGGCAAGGCTGCTGCACCAGCGCTTGATGAAGTTCCACTACCGTGAGGTTCTCCATTGCGAGCGGCGAGTCGGCGTTGCTGCCCAGCAGACGTGGCTGTGGACGGACTTCCACTACTGTGCTGAGCCCCCACAGAGTGGACCAGACTGCCAGCGCTGCTACATGTTGGCCCATCTTTGGGTGAAAGGCCAGCAGTGCCCAGATTATCAGCCACGCTCATGAGTGCAGAGATGGGAGAAGGATCACTGTGGGGAGCCGAACCCTCCTGTAGGGAAGGGACCCCAGCAGCGATCATATTAGCTCCGGGCAGATGTGCGGTCATGCTTGAGTACATTCCTCCGACTGATGTTCCAGGTGGCCACGCCTGTCGCATGTGCTCCTCACTCATGCCACCTTTTTCACCTCCACTCTCTGGCTCGGGAGACGCCTTTCGCCGGCGCACACGGGATGGGGCTGAGCGACCCATGGTACATAGGGCAGTGGGCAGCATGGAGCAGTTAGCATCCAGGTAGGGCTGGGGCAGTGTGTCAGCCCCCGGGGCATCTTTGAAGGCCCGCACTCCATCTGCTAGCAGTTCAGACAGAAGACGCCAATCGCCAGTACCATGCCGCTTCTCATATTCCACATACTTGTACCCAGAGTTGATTATTTTGTTTCCACTGTCTTTCTGGCTGTCATAAAACATCTGTTTGACAAGAGAGAGCAAGCTGGAGAAGACACTGCCTGAACCACAAGGGTACTCGATGAAGACTTTCAGCTCAAACTCCAGATTCAGCTTGGCATCAAAGGCGAATATCCGCCCAACGAGGCTGTGGTCTTTCTTAAAGCGCACATTAAAGGGAGTGCAGCTGGAGAGCATCATCAGCGAGTCCCGCACGGCCTTCGGACGTCCGGCCCAGTCGTCGGCATGGTTACGCACGCTTTCGGAAAGCTCGGCAAGGGCCTCTGCGTTTCTTTGCTTCTCTTTCAGTTCCTTCTCAAAGTCGGAACTTATAAACGAGGTAATGCTCATCCCTACACCCATGGCCTGACGCTTGCTTATGTCATTCAGGATAGGAGATGCAATACCGAGAGTTCCTCCAGGTCTAGGGTTAAGACCGGATGCAGCTGCCAAAAAACCATGTGGGGTCCCCACTATGCCCTGTGCCATTAAACTGGGAGGTACGGCCCCCACCATCGCCCTCCTGGCATTGGGACTTTGCCTGCTTACCTCAGGAGGGCAGACATCCTCAGGCCTGGAGAGACCATTTGGGAGCCGTGGGGGCACCACATACTCTCCTCTCCCCCTCTCATAGCGCTCCCCAGACTGCCTCCCCCCCTCCATAGCCCCATCCTTCCCACCTGCACCGTGCTTGCTTGGCTGAGGGCCCGGGGACCTGCACTCCTGCATCACATGTGTCCTTTTCAGCTGCCTAGCAGTCTCAATGAGAAATTCAATTCTATCCGCCCCTTCATAATTCACACATCCCCGGCACACAGTCTCGCTAAAGTCCCATATCATGGCCCAGGGCATCTTGGGCAGGTCACAAAGGTAACACCATTGCCGCCGGGAGGATGCCTGTGAAGCCGAGGACATTACTAGGCCCTCCCTCTCCTTCTCTCGGGTTACTTCTGCTTTCCGGGTCCCCTGTCCTGCCCAGTCTCGGCCAGTTACCGTATTTCCCGTGCCTCCTTCGCCTTTCTCGCCGGACGAGTTCCTCGGAGTCGCTCCAGTACCTTTTGTTTTTTTACTTAAAGTTTCCCCCCCCCTGTTGTCGCTCGTGTCTTCGGGTAAGTGGAAGCACTTCTCCTGGAAGACGCTGGAAACTTACACAACTCGGCGCCGCTGCCCTCTGGGAGATGTAGTCCACTTTATATGATATAAGGCCTACTGCGTTTATAAATGCGTTTATCGTTCTTAAACATTACTGCTCAGCATCGGAAATACTGACGGGCATGTTTACTTGTTCGTAGTTCCCCAGATCCACTTCATTTGCTAGTAATAATGTCGAAATTAAAAAATAAAAATGTCTTATACGGCTGGGTAATTTACCACACTACAGCTCGTTGTCAGGAATCCAGATCAGCAGGAAGCTACTATTTGAGTTGTTATCGACCGCCTTCAAATATGTGTGTTTTTTAATGGCGTGGGCTTTTAATGTCCCGTTTTAGCGTTACTCCGCGCGATTTTTGTTTAATTATTTCCGTGTTTTCCGTCTTTAACTTCGTGTGTCGCGGAAAAAAAGGTTGACTCCAACTCCCATGATCCACCGCGAACAACAACGTCTGACGGCGCAGCGTCTCCCGCCGCGGCTCTGGGTTGCGCAAAGTCCAAAAGGCACAGGCTTCGCTGGAATTCGGCACAGTTACGGGCTTCGGGGTCCCCAGCACAGGCAACCCGACATCTCAATGCAAAGTTCCTCTGATTCGCATTTTCTTTCTTTTTTTTTTTTGCAAATATTAAACACTGCAATGTCCTAACAGACCGGTGACTAAATTAATATATTTTGCATTTACTTAATGTTTAGCGGGCGCTTTTGTGCAAAGGGATGTTCAGGTGAAGATCAAAGCGCAGGTCTGCCAGTGTCCCCGGAGCAACCGGAGAGCCAATTTCCAAAAAAATGCACAGTTTTTGGTGTTTTTTCCTGATCAGACCGCCAGTGACTTAAAGTCATGCTTCCTAATCATATGCCACAGTACTGGGAACTGAAACTCAGTAAGTCCTCGTGAAATCCAGCCAAGAATATCAATTAAGTTTCCCAAAAAAATGTTTATTTACTTGCGAAGTATAACGACGCAAAATTAGTAAACGAACATGGCGGATGGTGAACTTGCCGAGTCAAATGAATCACGGAAAAGGAAAAGGCAGCCAGAGAAATGGAAAAAGAACATAAATAAAAGTGCCAAGTATAAGAAAGAGGGGAAGCAGCCCAACATTTCGTGCGAACACACTGGAGTCCGATCCGCCAAAGGACAGAAGGTTGTTTGCCAGGCCAGCAAGCTGACGGCAGATGATGTCCAGCGTGAGTATGAAGGTTTCTGTGGGTTTGGCATGGAAATAAAATGCCCTTATTATCAGTCCTTTTGTTTGCTGATAATATTTTATGTCCAGTATACTGATGCGCTGAATGACGGTACTAATATTGCATAACATTTTATATATTATTTTCGTAGGCATGAATGGTTTTGCACTAACAATGTAGTTTTTTTTAATTCTTATTACTATACTTGATGTTACTTTTTAAAATATTTTAGGCATTAAATTAATATCTATTTCTTAATATTATTCTGCTGTAACTTCTAGATTTCTTCAATCAACTTTATGAAAGGGGCAAAGCTGACCAAGATGCCTTCTTGCTCCAGCACATGTCACCAAACGTCCCGAAGCGTCAGAGGACACGTGCTGACTGTGGCAGGAAAAGACCAATACAGACGACGTATTTTATTAGACAAGCAGACAGTGGCTCACAAATACGCGTGTGTGCGCCCGCCTTTCTATCAATAACGTGCGTTTCGCGATTCCGACTGAACAGACTCGCCAAACATGTTATCAGTCATGGAGGAACTCCGAAAGAGAAACGAGGAGGGAGGAAGGTCCATGAAGCTGGTAAAACAGAAGTTCTACCAAAAATCAACAAAGTTGTAGTGTCAGAGAAGAAAGATGTTGAAAGGCTGATGTCAGACTTTGCCATCTCCGAAAAAGCCAAAGACTTCTATAATGACGGTTTGTCCGCAAACCATAAAGGTTCCAATGACTTGGAAGCAAATATCAATGATGATTAAAAAAAATAACATTTTTGTAGTTTGATATAACATTGCTGATACCACTGTGATAGCACTTTTTCAAGAATTGATACTTTGTCATACTTCACCATTCTGTGAATGCCAGAGACATTGATATTTTATTAGCAAATGATAAGTTCAGATGACTTAGAAACAAAGTTACGTAGTACATCAGCACTGTGTCATAAACAATATCATTGAGTAATAAATTAAGCATCAATAAATATTTTTTAAAAAATCAAATAGTTGCTTGTTATGAAAATGTATCCCATAGACTAACTGAATTTTGGAAATTTGCTCTTCGGTTATGGTTAAGGGCCTTGCTCCGCTGCATAATTGTGTGGCACAGTCTGTCTACCCACTTTCTAACCTTTGTATTTCTGTCGCTGGTTGTTACTCTGTTCCTGATGCAGCATGTAATTTTTCTGATTAATTTGCGTCATCTTAATTCATTCCACCCTTAAATACATACTCTACGTAGCTAATGTATTTATTTAGTTTTAAGGAATCACAGCAAAGAACACAACAAAGATCAGCCGTTTCAAAACGAATCGTAAATGTAATATACAAAGTTTAACCACCAGATGGCGGTAATTCACATTTGTGAATGCCTCGCGAGGGTTTCTGGGTATTCATATTACCTCCCCCCGCGTTTGTGCTGTCTGAATTCCCGACGACAAATGTATCTGTATAGTGCACTATAAACCCCCCATGGTGCATGGTGTACCGCCCAAGCACCCTAGCATACTCCCTATACGCCACAATGCGATGCTAAGGTGACGTCTGCTGTCAACTGGCTCCCGCAATACAAACAAGATGGCGCAAGAGGGTAACTATAAAAATGTGAGCACAATTATAATCTCAGAAAGGCACTGAAGCTACCAATCTCTGCAAAGACTGACTAATAATAATTAATAGTAATAAAATAACGTATTCATTATGGTAATCGCCGCTGGTAAAATTAAATGCTAATAATGGTCATTTACAATTAATTATAAGCATTGCACATGCATCTCCTTTGTTCCGTCTATGTTATCGTTATATTTTGCTATTCGCAAATGTCAGCTTTCAGAGGTTGCTAGGAGACCAGCACAGAGCGTCTTGGAATGTAGTGTCCGAAAGTGTCGACGTGTTTCACTGAATAATTCCCTACACCTTTATCTACATAGATCTTGCTCTGTAGAGCCCAGTGAGAAACCATTTCGAATACAGCCGTAGGCTATATGGCAATAAACAGCAGGGGCATTGCATACAGAGTATCTACAGCAAACCCCTACACAGACATTTTGGGGGCAGTAGCTCAGACGCCAAAAAAGCCCCCCCTCCCCGGTGCTAAGCAGCTGCCCCAAGCAGTAAGCCTATTATAATGTATCTTTTTGTTAATCAAATTTCACAAGTATTATTGCTGTTTTCATGCAGTAAAAATGCGAAAATACTGTTGCAGTCTGCAAACTGGATGCAAGACATCGGTTATGCTAGCCCCAGGTTCTGTTTTTGACGAGACATATGGATTTTGATTGTAGTTGAAACGTTTAAATTTAAATTTAAATTGTCATTGCATTGACGGACACCACCAACACATTATAGTTTGGTTTCAGGTCATGCTGTGTGGTTTTATGAATGGACAAGATAATTTAAATAATAATGACAAAGTAGTTGGTAATTTGTCTAAGGTACAGTAACTCATAGTAATCAGGAGGGTAACAAAAATGTATTGTGGGGGTGAAAAATGTGTATTATGGTTTTGAAAAGTTCAAAATGTTCAGTACCAGCTGGTAAGGTGACTAGAGAAGACTTTCATAGCAGTATATTTATAATTTTTAAGAATGCATTGAATTAAATCTAATTTTACCCATAAAAAGTTCTATATAATTCTATGCCATCTTTGACTATGCTGCTTATTCCATCGTTTAAAATCGATATCAGCACATGCATATGGATGAGTGAAGGCACCAGATGTTCCACAACCTGTGAAGTTTCTTCTGTTTAATAGCAGCATGAACAATGGTCCTCCTAATGAAAACAGAGGGGCAGCTGGAGGTGGTGCACAGGCACATTGTTAAAAAAAAGTGCATAATTACTTGCAAACAGGGATCATTCAGTCTTTTTTTAGCTTTCACTTGGGGTAAGGTATTTAATAAATCCATGTTTTGTATCTTCGGAAAATGAAAATAAGAACAATTCTTGCCAGTCTTTCTTTGAGACCGCCATACCTGGCACTGCAGAAGCTCTGTCCCCTTCTCTCCTGTAGGCCAAGACTCTGCGACCCTTCCCCCGCTGCCTCATTGCCCGCAGGAGATGGAGTAATCAGAACACAAAGGCTGTTGTTTGTGTGGGACACATACACTGGGCATTTTCCACTATAACATCCCCAATCCTTAAACATTTTCAATGCAATTCAATAAGTCTCCTAATAGAAGTTCCACAGTGGAGGTTAACTGCGTCGTGTTTTAATTTTATTACCCGTGAGAAGCAGGTTATTAGATGTTTCACTTGCCCCAAAAAAAGAAATGACACATTTTTTTTCTTTCTTGTCAGGAGGCAATCGCTTGAAAACCAGAAAAAAACCTTGGTGTGGATGGACGTTTGTTGTGTTAGCTAGACAGACATATTGTATTGGGCTTTGTAGCCAGTATGTATTCCATAACCTCGTATTATAGTCAATTTTGCATAATGAAAGGACACGGCACACCCTTATATACATACATACATACATACATACATACATACAGAGGTGTCAATTTCAGGTCCAGAAAGTAAAAATCCAGACCAGGATTTTGTTTCAACCAATCAGTTGAGCA
>JAODKN010000038.1:6865536-6905166 GCA_026774425.1 Petrocephalus zakoni
TTTCAGGTCCAGAAAGTAAAAATCCAGACCAGGATTTTGTTTCAACCAATCAGTTGAGCATGAAGAGTCACAGTCACCGAGAGCTCAACTAGTTGGTTGAAACAAAATCCTGGTCCGGATTTTTACTTTCTGGACCTGAAATTGACACCTCTGCATACATACCGCAAGAACCCAAGACACTTTGTGTTTCATGTCCTGTTACATCTTTACCTTTCTTCTCTTCTGTTTCCCTATACTTTTCTCTCCCTCGTCCTGATTGGTTGACTGGCTCGTCACTTTTAAGCAAAGGCGGATGCCTGGTCTTACCTCCTTTGGTAGCATCTGCCCAACTGGGGGATGCCGCAGTACACTTGAGCAATGGCAGAGAGATCGAGACTGTGAGCTGGGTTGTTTGTGGAGAGTTTGTGCTTGTATTGGGATATCTTGGAATAAATCTTATTGAATGTCCTGCAGTTTTGTTTCTGAAGATTGTGATTTGGTTGCCTTCAGAACTTTCTTGTAAGTAGTGTTCTAGGTTGTAATATTTAAATTTTGCAAAGGGTACCTTGGTGGTTTTCTTTCGAGTTTGTGGGGAGACAGACAGGAGTGGTATTTAAGTTATTTGTTTAATCAAATGTTGCTCGCTGGTTTCCTTAAATACCAATTTGATCAGAGGATATAAAAGTCAGCATAATATTTGACCTTTATGCATACATGGGGCGGAAATTGAATGCACATCTCTGGAGGCATGGGACCACCATGCCATTTTTAAGGGGCTCCTGTCAATATCTTGTATGTTAATTGCTTAATTATTTGACTACATGTGAAGGGTGTTACCCACGATTCAGAACTTCTTTGGATGCTTCTGTATAGGACAGCTTCTTTATGATGTTAAGGCTGCATCCATGATCCAACAGATGACTGTATATTAAAATTTCCCAGCCATGAATTTTCTTTTTTTCTGGGAATACTAAGTCTCTGTGTGAGATTTCTTATCACTTTCTGAATGCAAAATGGCAGTTATGTTAAGCGCCTTATTGTCAGTCATACTGGGACAAAAACGTTTTTCTAATGCAAGTCTGTATTTGAAACAGTAATACAGTAGACACACACACACAGAGACGAAACAAGGACACGACACTCTTCATCCAATCATCCTCCAGCTCCTTATCTAGTATGAAGGGATATTGAAGCATGTCCCAGGCAGCGAAGTGCATAGCGGAGCAGACTACTGCAAATGGGGTATCAGTATATCACGTGAAACCTCTTATGATAATGTGTAATTAATTATTTGAGACCCATTTATACATTATACAATTTAAACTTTTTAAGTTCTAAACAATAGGATACAAAAAAAATTTGTTTTCCGTAAGGCTGAAAGCCTCGGACACCAATGCAGTTGTATGCCGCACTCATGGCTGGTTTCTGAGGAGCACCGCTTTGTGCGTGAAGTTTGCATGTTTTACCTGCGTCGTCATGGGGTTTCCTCCAGGTGCTCCGGTTTCCAACCACAGTCCAAAAACAGGCTAAAGTCAGTAGGAATGACCAAATTGCCCATATGGAGTGTCAGTGTGTCCTGTGATGGGTTGGCGCCCCAAGTTGGGTTAATTTCTGCATTGCACCCGTAGTTTCCTGGATAGGCTCTGGACCCCTCGCAACCCTGTACAGAACAAGCAATTACAGTAAATGGATGGATGGACGTTACACATGTTTTTGAACCATTTTGTTGGGCCTCCTAACCTTATAGTGGAAAAAGATGGTAACACCCTTTAATAACAGTTAAAGAACGCAGTAAATGAGACAATGTGAAAACAAAAGCTTAATCAGAAATAAAAAATGGAGAACGGTGGTTAATGCTGCACCCCAAGCGCCAGCATCCTCCTGCCACTTGCCCATGGCCATGGCAGCAGATGCTGATGATACTGTTGACAGTGAAGAAGAGTCAGCTTTTGCCTCCTTAGACAACGATCAACAAAAATCCAGCAATCGTAGACTGGCATTTGCCATGAAGACCCAGACAGAAGGCAGGACATTCTTGAGAAATGCAGTCTGTACGGTCCCTTAATAATAGCGCAATATTTAATTAATCCAGGAAGTAAA
This sequence comes from Petrocephalus zakoni, assembly GCA_026774425.1. Lineage (NCBI taxonomy): Eukaryota > Metazoa > Chordata > Actinopteri > Osteoglossiformes > Mormyridae > Petrocephalus > Petrocephalus zakoni. The sequence goes on from JAODKN010000038.1 coordinate 6,867,616, forward strand.
TTATTCCATAATTTTTGTCACATCTGGGCCAGTATCCAGTTCGTTGTGTACCTGCCACAGGCATGGTCTTTCCAAACTGCCAAATGACTTCAGTGCATAATCACCCACACCTGCTCTCAATATATTTAACCTCTCCCTGGTGAATGTGTTATTGCTAAGTTTTGTGATTTAGTTCTGCCTACTCAGTCTGTTCTGTTTCTTGATTCGTCTCTGTTCTCCTTTTCTCTAATATCGCTCCACGTCTTGGGTCTTGGTTTCTAATTGCCCAGCCTTGTGTAGTACCTTAACCTTTTAAACATCCATTGCGACATGTTCGTTTCAGCCACCTCAGCTACATCGTCCTGTCAGCACGGAGTATGTGAAGGTAGGGCAGCTTAAGAGAGGGCCGGCAGGCAGGAAACCAGGCCATGCAGGTGTGTGCAGTTTGAGCAGGGCCATCCTATCTGGGACATATACTGAATCCAAAGTTCTGATGTGTGGGTTTTTTTTTTTTTACCAGAACGTTTTGTTTGAGTTTCTAGTCATGTTAACAAATGTATTGTGTCACATAGACAAAGGACATAACAGATACATATGCTAAGATAAAATCCCAAAATCCGTTTGACAAAACTAGAAAAAGTGATCAGCATTTATTTCTGGTTTTGGGCTATGTGCGTGGCATGTTTGGGCTTCCCATATAAATATCGTATAATATTGCACACGTATCTGGCGTACTCCTTTATTTGATTAAAATATGTGAACAATTACATATTTTTATAATACGGTGTCGGGGATGAACATTGTGCACAGCTCACGTGTTAAAGTCCAGCTCCAGGAGGCAGAGCATAACTAAATTACATGCAGCAATAATTAAACAGCCGCTTATGCACTATGACACATTTAACACGAACGGTGTCAGCCGAACATTTGCGTCGCTCGGGAAGGAGAATCGTTTTCCTGGAAGCACGCTTTCCACAGCCCCGACCCCCGGAAACCCAAGCGAACGATGCGGCACGTTAGTATGGGGAAGATAATACTGAAAGTTGGTATTACGCACTTCGACCAGTGATTCTGAGTCAGTCATCCTCCTCTTATGTCACGTGAAGAAAAAAATCGAAATTTAATATATCGCTTGTCGGGGAGGGGGGGATAGAACGTCGTCCAATAGCGTCGGGGCAGGGGCGGCTCGGCTTTCTCCGGCGCCGGCCGGGGATGTGTTCCGAGGCGGTGACGTCACCCGCGCCGCGCTGACAGCCAGTCGGTCCAGGGATGCTCCGAACACAAGACTGCGGCATCTCTCACTGAGCGGTTCTCCGGAATAGCATCTCGTTATTGATATCCCACCCATCCTCCGCATTAACCCCCACCATCTAAAACCCTTTATCTCCAACCCAATAAGCATCTTGATGCGAGAACCGAAGACCGGCTAGAAAATACTTTTTTTTTTTGTTGATTTTTTCCCCCCTCATCAATTCCTTTTCATTTCCCAGGGTTCTTTGTTTTCCTCACATCTGACATATTGCCTTTTTTTTGTTTTTTTCATTTTTGCAGCATTTGTTTCTACGGGAAGACCGTGAACGTTCTCAGAGCTTGAAACGGATACACGAGATAAAATTATCAAGGAAAACTACAGAACGTAACGGCATAGGTATTATTATTATTGTTATTATTAATTATTATTATTATTAGTTCTACTTGGAACCGCACATTAACTGACTGGAGAACAAGAGGAAAGGCATTCGTTGGATTTTTTTAATACAGACGTGACGCTTTTTTCTTCTATCCAGCATCAAGCTTTCCTTGAATAAGGCATCAACAGACACAACGTATAATTCTGCCGTTCGCCAAGACGGGATAAAGCGAGAGAAGCCCCTTCTTCGCAAACAACGTCAACTTTAAATTGATACGCCACTCCGATTTTTTTTTTTTAATCACTTTGCATTTTCAAGACGCATTCGCCTCTGAATTGCTTTGACGAACAGCCTAGTTTAATTGAAGATACTATGAAAATGATGGCAGGTGGGGCAGTTCAGCAGAACGGGATTTTCTCCAATCCTCACCATCACAATCAACAGCCGCACATGGAGTCCGATCCCCCAGATTCGCGCAAAAGACCGCTGGAGACCCCGACAGAAGCGAGCAGCACCAAGCGTACCAACACCGGAGGTAAGGGGCGAGCTGCAGCCTTAGAGGTCAATTATAAGCAGCCAGTAAGAAAGTGAGCCGAGCTGCATGCTTACAACTCAACCAAAACCAATATACATTTTTAATATTCTGCGTTAGTCCTTTCTCTTTTGTCTTTCTTGCGTGATTGCCGATATTAGTGGCGGCATGTCGATCTGCACTGGCGTTCCGTGACTGGTAATGGTAATGTCATGCATATAGGCAATTTAATGAAAACAGAATCAATGCACCGGCCAAAACAATGTAATGCATACAATTTTATCTTGCTGGAGCATTTTACGTGATAAAATTGAATCAAGTTAATAAAAACTTAAATAGGTGAGCGAAGTAGCTGGAATTTGTGACATTTATATCAACAATGGTAGCCATGCCTTTCTGGACCCTTTGTCGTAACGCGTAAGTAATCTGTCGGCCATAAACAAATATTCATTTTAATTTATCACTTAATTATTTTATTATTCACAGCTAGTGAGTAACGTAGTTGAATATTGCAGAAATGGGTGAACGTTGTTTATATGATATTAATTCAAACTGTGCAGAAAATATTATTTTGGTTTATATTGTTTTTGTAAAATAATCTGATGAGATGTCCTTCTAAAAATGATTGTTCTTTTAACTTAGTTGGAACAAACAATTGACTATAAAAATTTAGTCCATATCATTAAAGATAAGGTATAGTGCACATGCAAACTGAGAGTATACATGTCCTCAATTTATTTCTGATATATAAAAATAATAATAGGAAAGTAACGCATTTCTGTTCCATCCCATAAAGCCTCAAGGCCTATTAATTGTTGCCCAACAAAGAAGCCAATTAAAGGAGTGCGAACACATGATTCAGAATGATACTGATTCTTTAATAGGCCTGCATAACACATGGAAATGGAGAAAATAGAAAATAATTTAGTAATTAACTTAAAATGGAGTTTCGAAATGTTAGAGGTACAAATTGTAAAAACAGCCATCAGTTGCCGTCTAATTTTTAGTAGTGAAAATCCTTCCACCAAAATTCTGTCCCAGGAATAGTTATTTTACATACTTGAATAACTTTCAAAATGTAATTGTAAAGAAGACAACTCTGATTCTAAAGATATACTTTACTGTGACAGTAGTAGGCATAAATCTGAATTGTGAAATTAGTTAAGAAGCATGAAATTAAATAAAGGCCATTTTAGAACATGGCTGGCTAGGTAGGTGTTTGCTAGGTAAAGTTTGACTGTTGCTGTTGTGCTTATAATGATTTGGAATGTAAAATGGTACGCTACAGTAAGCATTATTTTAGGTCTGCAGAAGCATACTCTCTCCCTAAACTCACCAAATCTAATAATGGGAAAATGAGGCTCTAATTCCTACAAATCGTTCTGGGGTTCTATCCTAGTCGTATGCTTTCATTGCATTTCCCTCATTCCGTTTACGAAGACAAATTTTCCCTTTTGATAAAGGTGTCAGTAATACCAGCTGAATGATTGTGCTTATTTTGAAGTTCTGGTTGATCGTGGTAGCTCATGGAAAAGAGACGTACCGAAGCCGCTTGTAAACGAACAATTCCCTTATATTTAGTGATATAAAAAACAGCTTTTCGGGTCTGAATGATAACAGCGCTCTTATTTGACCAGTCCCCTCACCCTGCCCATGTTATGCTTATAGCGCTGTCTTGAAACCTCTAGGTGTACTTTGCTAATTTTGATAATGGACGAACTGCATTGTGAATAGCTTCGGGAAGATGATCAGAAAGGGGATGCCGATGCCCTTGCTGAATGACGTGAGGGGACTCTAAAAATGCCAGGTGACTATAAACTGGAACCATACAGACAAGTGGGTATGGCTCTCCACTGTAGAGGGTTGTGTTTATCTCGTCGAATCGTACCTTATGCTGCGACAGAATTTAGATACCAATAGTATTGCTGCATGTCTTACTGCTACATCGCTTCCCTTTACAAATAAGCCCTATTTGCATAAGAACTTTCGTCAAAATTTCAGCCAATAAAAAAAGATAGGAATTTGGAATATTGTCCATACACAGACACACGTATTCGCACGGGCCCAGAAATGTATCCACCTATAGTTCCAAATATATATATTTTTTCCAGAACCTTTAAAATTAGCACAAAGCGAAATGATAGCCCTTTCACTGCCACCCCTCCTCCTACAGCTCTAATCATTCTGGAACGTCTCCGCCGCTATTTAAATGTCCTTCTGCATTCTTTGACTTAAAATGCTTTTTTCCGGCTCCATTGTTGATACGCACTTTTTTGTTCGCCGCTAACCACCACATCTCCACCTCCCCGTCCATCATCCGGCGCCATTGATGAGTACAGAAGCCGCAGTCGCTGCATCCCATCTATCCGCGATGCCCGCTTGAACATAAAGGGGGCGCTGCTTCGTTTTTTTTTTTTTTTTTTTTAAACACTGCGTCAAATAAAAAAAAAATGTATTGTTTGGTGTGAGAGGCGGGGTAAGATGGTGGAAGGGAGAGGTTCTATTGGCTAGGCAAGGTGTCTGTCCTCACATTGCAGTAGATTGGAAGAGAATGCTCGATGAATATGCATGAATATGCAATGAAAAAGCGTTGCAGTGAGATATGTTACGCTGAGAACAGTCACGAATCCAACAATGCATGCCACCTTCTCAGAAACTCATAGGTTCCACATTTCTCAGACAGTCAGCTCCATCCCATCGCAAATAGATTAGGTACTATAAGCTGTAGGGTAGGGACAAAAATGTATACCCAGAAAGCATAATGGGTATCTATCTGGAATTGGGACGTTGGATACATTCTTTTTCATCAGATTTGTACCTTATTTTTTGTTATTTTCTTTTGACAAAGTCAGGAACACGTTAACATGTGAAAAGATATCGTTTTAAAGGTGGGGGCAATGGAGGGCAGGCACATATAGACTTTTAACTTCAGCTTTTATAACCTAGATTAGCCCAAGTACTCGAGCTAAGCACGCCAGTCTGAGCCAGTATCAGATATTTGTTCCTGAACTTGAGACCCAACATGAACTACAATATCAGACTACGGCAGTGGGCACCACAGTCTTGCACATACTAAATTAACTTTGATTATAGCCATTTTTAATCTGTGAACAACAAGATGCAGGCAACTGCCAGATAATTGTACTAGGGTTGAAAACGTGTTCAACAGTGTTTAGTATTATGGAACTTTTTTGTTATTATTATTTTTTTCCTCCAAAACAACACTTGGCCTATTTTTTATTTTTTGCTAACTTTTGTAAAACATTGAACTCGTGATAATTTAAAAGAGGCAACAAAAAAGAATAGGATAATAAAGCAAATATTGCAGTATATAAATGATCGCGATATCTTTAGCTACACTTATTAATTTGATTCATTGTTGGATTTCTGAATATACCATTATTGGTTAGGAAAAATTAAAATGAGTGCTGCCAGTGAAAGTTAACTCCGTATTCACGGTGGAATAATCTGTCTGCTCACATTCAGACGTTCCTACAATCGAAAAGAAATCGATTAGAGGTGGATTTCACAGAATTGATCAAATTTAGACAACAGCGTGCAGATTTACGAAGGCCATATGAGAAGCAGGAAGACCATTAATGAGCCCCTGAGTCTGCCAGACAGGTATTTTTAAAGGGACTTTGAAGTGTGTCATTGTGTACTCTGCACTTAAATGGGTAACCACAAGCATGATGTCTTTAACAACACATCAATGTCTGAGAATCATCAGGACAACAAATAAGATAGGATTTTTTTTAATATGCTAGGTAGACACTTAGTTTTGTTTCACATTGGTGGTTTTAGGAGGAGATCAAGCCCAGAAGCATGTTTTTTCAATAAACACCCTAACCACTTAGTCACCATCTTACATAGAATGAGGGGCACCCAGCAGCTGGTCATGATTAAAGAGTGGCATGTCATTTAGCATGAAAGGTCAGTCACTGGGTGAATTAACACTTTCCTGAAATAAGAAAGGCTGGACGTCAGCCCCCACCATGTTGGTTTTGATTTTTCAGGCACTGGCATAATTGTAATTTTATGAAAAATTTACAAATAATAATAAATATTTTAAATGTATTACAAATAAATGTATAGCATACAATATATTGTTTTTTCCCAAATATTATTGTTAGTTATAAATGTGAATAACTAGTACAACTGATCTTCTTAAAAACATCATCTGTGCTTCACCAGAACTAAGGCTACATATTGATCATTGATTGGTTTATTGACTGGCTAAAATAATGTCGAGAAAAACTGAGAAATGCATAGAGGAAGATATTGGATGTTGTTTCAGTGCAGATTCAAACCGACCCCCTGTAGGTTCTAGTGACAAGAGCTTAGCCACTGAGCCTTCCCACACCTTAGTTTGTGAAAGCGGTCTGTGCATCTTCTGTCATAATTATATATTACAGTTCTTTTCATGTTCCCAAATTTGTTACATGTAGTGAAAAATGATACATTTTGTAGACTTTGGGATTGCAACAAATATTTAAGAAGTATCCTAATTAACAATAGTGGTATCGTGCCAAATTTTCCCAAAGGTTTTGGGGATCACTTGTGAGAGAGTTTACGGGGATTATAGGAAAGTTCCTCACTCCTTTGGATGCAAAGAGAGAAGGGCAAAGATAACATGTTGCAGATTTAGTATGGGGTATGTAGAAAATGGGCAGGGTAGTGAACAGGCACAAAGCTTCCAGCCAAAATTCATTACGTCCTTGTTTTTCCTTTGACACTTGGCTCACTGGTTTTGCCGATAACGTTCTATTTACTTGTGTGATTTTGTGCAAAGAATAGAACAGAACTTTTGCTGACTTGCCCGTTTCATCTTTATGAGGAGAAAGTGATTTTGATTATAGTTGTCCTCATTTTTGACAGTTTTTATATATGTAATCATACTGTAGTGGAATGAACTCAAGTCTTTGCATTTTATTATGCTAGTCTAGACTCGATTTAGCTCTGGAATACTCTGAATAGAATTATAATCAGTGCCAATATTGTTCTAGTACTCTCAAGTATGGACAGACTTCAGACGTTGGAAATGCAATTGTTGATTTGTGCCATTGAACATGTATAATTGTCTACAATCTCCAGCATAACTTGTTTACAATTCAAGAATATCCATCACCCATGCTGTTCATTTCTGTATCCCTAAATGTGTGCTGACATGGAGTATCCCATTCCATGAAAATAACTGACCTGGTAGGGCTGTTTTCCGAAGACAGACCATTAAAGAAAGGATAATACAAGAAAAGAAATGCTAAATGAAAGTATTATATATATACTTTAACAAAGATTCATCGTTTCCTTTACAACTTATGTTATGGGGAAATATATGTAACATGCTTAGCTTTGTGACATCAGAGGTGGGAGGAGCTAGTCATGAGGGGTTGATCTGATCTACAACTGTATTTATACAATACAGCAAATTTGATATAGTTCTATTTTGTAAGCTTTGTTGACTTGATCTTTCAGTGTTATACATTGAAACTATGTTAGAGAATAGGAATAAAATACCCATATAGCTGTATTGTTGATATTAATTTAGTGTATCTTGACAAGATAGCCTGCTCATGGAATAAAAATACAATACTAGGAAAGGCAGGAGATCTCATCTGCCACTTTTCTAGGCTGTCAGTGACCTGCATACTGTTGTTAAATAGAGCAGCCAGGACATTTTTGCACCAGTGGCTCTGCCACTTAATCATCTGACGTTTCTCGCTAGCACACAGGGACCAGCACCAGTACCATGTCCAGTACAGGCACTGACACACTGATTTCCTTTTCTAATCTTAAAATCATCAGCTTTCATTGTTCTGGGAAAACAATGTCAGATTTAAATATTTTAAAATGATTCTCTTATAGCTTGATTGAGAGTGCAGGTTGATTATCTTTAATAAACAAAATAACAAATGTTACTTTAGCTGAAGTTTGCAAGGCAATAGAAGGTTACAGTTCCATTTCTAGTACAATATCATGAGTGACACGTGTTTGACATGGCATGTTGGCTCAAATGAACTACCAGTTATTTGAAGGAAAATATTTTTGTACCATTATGAAAAAGAAATGCCTGAGGTTACCATTGTCGGCATGCATTATTATATTACAATTACAAGTTTTAAAAGAAATATCTGTCAAGTCTATGTTGTTGTCCTCTGGGACTTATAGTTTCTTTCAGAAATTGGTAGTTTAGAGATGGTAGTTTGTCCTTGGTGTGTTATTATTATATTAGAGATGGTGTTCCCTTGGGTACCTCAGATTCAGCTATATGCTTCCTGGAATGGGCTATGGATCTTGGCACCTGTAACTGGATGTGATGTTACTGAAAACTGACGGAAATGGATATATCAGAATATTTGTGAATATATCATGTAATGAGAGCAGATAAAATTAACTCCATCCAAATTAAAATGAGGTCAGTCTTGCCTTTATTTAGAATCTAGGTCACTGAAAAACAGATTCTGGTTCAAGGGTGAACTGGAATACTCAGAAGAATGGGCTACAAGATCGATTTAAACATTCGAGAACGTTTTTCATAATTAAAAGATCAAAATTATGTTAAGTTAGTTTTCTAGATTTGAGCACAATTTCAATACAATTTTCTGCATGTCTAAATTAAATTATTTCGCATATGACTTAAACGGTGAACTGGACCTCAAAATATTTGTTGCTTTATATTTAAATTAAAAATAATAGCCCTACACTTATTGTTTCGAATTCTAATTGTGAAAATGAATAGTGTTGTTTGGTGTAGATTCCTAATGCAACAAAAATGCACATATAATATAAAGTGGTAAATATAAAAATATAAAATGGTGTTCTGGGCCCTTGTGATTCCCTTGCATGCTGGAGTCTGGGTGGTTTGTGTGTGTTCACCGTTAATCTGTTATGCTAAACCACCGCTTCCCAATCTGGTTCTTGGGGACCCACAATCGGTCCATGTTTTTGCTCCCTCCGCACTTATTGCCAGACAGTCCACATTTTTGCTACCAAAACATGGACTGTCTGTGGGTCTCAGAGGACTGGATTGGGATACACTATCCTAAACAATTCAAAAGGTTGTTCCAAGCTGTACACAACGCCGTTAGAGGCCACAAACTCATCCTGTTACCATGCACAACCCAGTTTGAAGCCACCGCGCATCCAGATGGCTAAGACAGGACCCGGTTGGATAGTGTAGGCAACCCACGGGATATCACAGATACGTCCAAAGCATAGCAAAGCTTGTCCAAAGTCATCTATAAAAATGTGAAAGACTAAAAACAGTGAGAGAGAGAGATAAGAATGAGAGAGAAATGGATTTAGACTGGTTTTACGTATTGTTTACATAAGTTCATAGTGTTTCATAGTGATTTGGTTGGCCTATATTTACTATTAGTAATTCAAAAAGTAATTCTAATTTAGTTACACAGGCCATGCTATCCAGCTCCCTGGATTTATTTTAATGCTGGATTTTATGACATGGTAACTCATTGTTGTGATGTTTCATTATTTACCTTTCCATATGCTACGGAAACACAACAACTCAAATACCTCGGCAAATGATAGTTTGTGTTATAACATTTCAAAGAAATTAGAAAATATCCAAATAGCGGCAGTGATGGCTTATTAAAGTTGAAACTGCTAAAATTGTCACTATTGGCCACTGTTAGCAATATTTTTGTTGTTAATTTTTTATTATTTTTTACAAGTGTTGTTACAAGTTCTGATATTTTAGTTTAATTTGAATTTTCTTTGCCATGCAGCAAAAGAAACCAATTCTGATATTTACTTAAATGGGAGTATATTTCTTGTCTTTTACTTACTCATAGTTCTCACAACATAATTCCATTATTGGCAAACAAATCTCGACAAAAGTAATCATAATAAAAACCTTTATCGTTCAGTCACTTTCATTAACCCAATACGATGTTAAACGTAACCGACACATAAGTATTATACAACGACGACAGAGGAATACAATGTTAACGTAACGCTGGGGAGCCATCACAGAAACAATGCATCATCCTGTTAGCCTTGTTATGCAGAAGTTGCAAAATAAGCGGGAGATTGAGCCAAACGTTTCTCAGCTCTAACACCATTTTTACATTTTATACTACATTTTCATATGCAAATATAATGCCAATAAAATATTGAAAAAAAACAAACACAATTCTTGAGTCATTATGTATGTAAATTGGTATTAATTTACAGAGGAATTTCACCTGCAGAAACAGATTCCCCAGGACTGAATTTGAACATGCCTGATTTCTAAGTAGACTAGCCCCAAATAAACCGATCTGAGTTTGAGGAAATTCACTGTTGTCCAGATATATGGAAATATAATATAATGTGGTTTGTAAAATAAATAACAAATCGACTGCATTACCTAGGTCAGTCAAAATATTCATATGATTTAGAGATGTTGTAATATAACTGTATATTGTGAATCCATTATCATTGAAGTTATAGAAATGATTGACATGTACAATGTACAGTGTTTCCTGTGACTCCTTGTATGACCACCATACTTGTCTTTCAGAGGAAGGCGAGTACTTCTTGAAAGTGTTGATCCCAAGCTACGCGGCAGGATCCATCATTGGCAAGGGGGGTCAGACCATTGTCCAGCTGCAGAAGGAAACAGGAGCCACCATCAAACTGTCCAAATCCAAAGATTTCTACCCGGGTAAGCACCTCATACAGAACTGCTTTGCAGATGAGGAGTCACATGTCACATTCTCAGTATTTAGTTAAGATTTCACTCTGGAGTACAGGCAGTCCCCAGGTTACGAACAACATGTGTTCCATAAGTCTGTCTTTACACTGAATTTGTAGGTAAGTCCAAAAATAAAATTACAGTACATAATAAAAGTAACTGCAAACAGCACTGTACTGCACCGTACCTTGAGCCGACAAACCAGTGAGGCCACGCAATGTTTTCACGAGTGTCACAAAGTAGTGCATGTGTTTGTTATTGTGGACCATTCTATTTAACCTGAATTTTTAAAATAATAGGCTTTATGGCCATCTGTTCATAAGCACAAGCACAAGCAAATCCTGTACCTGGAAAAAGATCTTCATTCTAACTTGACTTTTTTTTTTGATCGGTTAATATTTCTGTTTGAAATGCATGTACTATAAACACGAAATTTTAACGTTACCATGAATTACTATAACTGCACATTACTATATGTACAATAATACCGTTAACTTGCTGCCCTGACTAGCGGCTCTCTGTTCGGTTGTCGCGCTTAAACTGTTGTATTGCTTTCAGCTCTGTCGCATTCAGTGCATGTCACGGTTGGATAGAAGGGATTCCTATACAGGCTAATGCTCTTTCTCTGTTTCCTTAACACCCCATCTCCCTATTGGGAAGCCAAGGCCTTAGCTACAGCAGATGCCAGATGCGGGGCGCTCCCTCTTTCATCAAAGTTGGCAGCCGCGAGCAGCTGGTGCTGAGAAGCAGCTAGTTGATATGCAAAGAGGAAGAGAAAGGGGGTGATGGCTATGGGGGGAACTTTTGTTCTATGTGAGAAAAGAGGGCCGGGGGAGGGGGGGGGTGGTGTTTGCATGGTGAAGGGGGGATGCGGACTGCTTCCTTCTGAGAGTAGAAATGCTAATAAGAGCTGGTTCTTCCGGGGTGTCAAGTCAAAGAGTGCACCTGCTGAATACCCCAGGAAAGGAGCGTGGGGGTGCCGACTGTTGGGCGGCTGTAGGGGTTTTGGGGGCGGGCTGTTGGGAAACGTGCATTGCGGGGGCAGAAACGGTGCGCGGATTATGCTCATAGAACGCCAGCTTTAAATTTGACATAATCTAATTGATGATTAAGTGCTACTGAAGGATAAACAAATATTTATAAATAGCATTCAGACTTTTTTCCAAGTGTTGTCAAGCTATGATATTATGCCATGCGAAAAAGAAAACAATGCCGATATTTACGTAAACAAAACTTCTGTTTCTTATGTTTTGTTTGCTCCTGGTTCTCACAGCATAGGTTACATTTTAAACAGTGTTCTACTCCTGACAAAGAAGGAGACCCTGACTTTTGCACTTCCTTTATCCTCACTGTCATCCTCCTGCACCCCATGGTTCCCCTGACCCTTTGACTAAAGCGTGGCAGAATATTAAAGCTTTATTTTAATCCTCTGCCTTTTGATTGCTTTTTCATTATGTAATACCCTGCCAGTTCCCTTGCATTATAGACATCACCTATTTTCTCTGTTTTAAGCCTCTTATCGCATAAGCTTTTCTCTGGAGGATGAAAAGCCTGCATGTTACATGTAGCCCAAACTCGTATTCTGTTTGTTAGATACCTTAAAAGATGTTCCTGCTTATATGTAAAATGGTTATCTGTGGATGGGTGGTTTATTTTATTCCTTTAGAAAAGTGATAATCAAATACTTAATAATTACTAGTACTTGTTAATGCACTATGTTCAACATACTGTTAGTGTCCTAAGCAGGTTTGGATCTATCTGACTTGTTTTAAAATAGCAGTTATCTAACAAAGCAGAAGTATGGCTCTTTGTCACATTTCGGATTTACGTATAAGGCATTACTGCAAGAGGAGACTATTCAGTAACCTCTCGAATGTGCTTTGCCAGTTGTTATGGATCCTCTTACAGCCAAGAACAGAAAATAAAAGCTGAATAAGAACAGGATTGTGCATAGCGCCAGTGATATTGTGTTTATTGATTTTAAGGCCCAACATTAAGTATAAACCCTGGAACAAGAATGTGACAGACAATATTGCAAACCATCGGTGTGATAATGTTTATTTGCTTTATATGCACTGCTGAGGATGAGCGTGACTTACTGGAATAGCGTAAGTAAAATAAATAGTAGAAGATTTTTCGTTTATAGCTCAATGTTCCGGTTGGACCACAAACATCAGAAAAGTGTCGCTAAAGCATCATATATTTCATTAGTTGTCAACAAAACACTTTAGATCCTATTTTCATGTGAGGGATGAGGGTTACGCTATCAGTGTTCTTTCCCATTTAAACTGAAGTACATCATGACAATTCTATATGCATCACAATACAATACAGTTGGACCAGTTAATAAACCCTGTTGGTGTATTATAGCTTGGCTACATTTGCAGTTTTGAATGGTAACATATTTTTCTGGCGGTACATTGGCTCATTAGCTAGCCTCACACCGCCAGAGCTGGGGGTTTGCGCTTCACCCCTGGCTCTCAGTGTGTAGGGATCTCATTAGGGAAGTTCCCCCTGTGTTTGCATGGGAATCCCTCCCACAATCCAAATATATGTAGCTATATGTACTGGCAGGATGTCCTCTGCCTCCTATCCTGTTTCCTGGCATAGGCTCCAGGTTTGCCACAACCCCCGTGCTGGCTAAGTGGTTTGTGGAAGTCGGTTGATCGGATGCAAAGAAAAGAACACATTCTGCAAACTTTTTTCTTTTCCACCTTAAAAATAAACCTTAAAATCCCAAGATGGCAATCATGAAAACTAGAAAAAGAAACTAAGGAATGAAATGATGACCCTTTAGGGTATTTAATCTCCGCTTCCTTATAATGTATTCTGTTATTCTGTTATGCTATGACTGTGAAATACTGGATCTGATGGCACACTTGCAAATTCTGTCATTATTTATAGCATAGCTATCGCTGACATATATTTTATTTTAATAAAAAGATTTTGAGGTATTGATGATGGCACCATTCTCTCGGATTAGACAGGGGATGAACATAAAAAGAGGTTCCCTTTATCCCAGCGGCCTTTGTTCTGTTTTCGTTTGTGACGTCAGTATAAACACACAGCTGCCCCAACAGCCACTGGCTAATGTCTTCAGATGGTTGAATAATTCCTCTCCCTGTGTGCCAGTCAGTGCCTGTGCAGTCCCGTTGTGCCAAAGCCAATGCATACAGGCCGTACTGTTATAATCATTCAAAGATAGTAGTTACAGGAACGATTTTATTATCCTGCCTTATAAGCCATCAGTTATAACAGTTGAAAAGGTCTGGTGATTAAGTCTGTAGTTGCTATCAGCCATCTGAAGACTAGTCTAATACCTTTATCAGTCTCCTACCATATAGCAATTGGTTTTTATGAATTTCCATAATTATTTATGGACTTTTAAATGCAAACAACATAAATACATTTTCCTTTTGTTGCAGAATATGCTTTGTATAAAGGTTGGTTATAGGGTTCAGTTCTTTGTGTTTTTTTGGGGGGGTATTGTAGTTGCATAAGGTAATATACTGATTTTCTGTTTTTTCTTGATATCTCGTCTTTGGATACAAAGCAATGTCATCCAGAGAATGGTGAGATTCTCTAGATGTTGCAGTGCATTGTTTTTTCACTCTCCAGTAACTAGTGGAAAGTGAGAAACTGTACAGCTTAAGGTAAGTAGATGAGATTGCAGAGTCCGAGGCAAAGGGTGTCTCATTGCCAGCAGCAGATGTATGAGTTATACACCCAAGTAGAATGTTCTTGCTAGTCGTAGTGCAGAATCAGAAGTAAAAGAATAAATAAACTGAAACATATAATAGACATAACATTGTTAATGCACAGACTTAAAGACAGGCAAGGAGATACCGTTAGCCACCTGATTGCATCATTATTATATGATGTCATTGTTAAGAGACTACTGGGATATTTTAAAAGAGTTTTTCTTTTTCCGTACAATTAATAGAAAGTATAAATACCATTTTTGCTACCCGTAACACAATATTTTTTCTGTGGAAATGCTTCTGTATGTCTTCACATTGTAAGTCCACATTTATCTAATTCCAAGATTAGGCAGTGTTATAGACATGTACAGCGTTTATATAAATGTTATACACTGGACCTGCACTATAGAATAGAATTTTTATTCATTTCAAAATGCAATGAAAATGCTATAGTCTTTAAATCTGTTCTAAAATTAGGTTATAAACATAGGTTATTACATGACGAAAAAAGTAATTTTCTATTAATTGGTTATTAATTAATTATAATATTGTAACATACATCTTGGGATTTTGTATCCCATCTGTTAGTATTTCAGTGTCTGTCAGTTTGCGTTATTGGGCTTCCAGTTCTGCATGATTGTTTTTCTGTGATTTTTGAATTCTTGAGTATTAGTGTCCTGTTTCACTTCATAAGATAAATTTGGGCAGAGAACTTGTGTCTTGCCCTCCAGTCTTTCATTTGATCGCTGTCATCTATGTGAGAAACACATTTTCTCCCTTGTGTTTGTATGGCTTCACTTTGGGTACGCTGGATTGCTGGATCCATAGAAATGCTGTTCATATCTAGTAGTTACCTCTGAGAGGTGACTTGATGATGATGATGATGACTTTGAAGGGGAATTGCTGTATGAGCCTTTTCATTGGCTGGCATAGTGTTCTGCTTATACCATGTGAGTATATCCTTATTACAGTAAAAAAGTAAATAAGGATGGATGAAACATGAGTAGGTGTTAATTCTTGTGAGTCAGTATTTCATAAGATTCTGATGGTGTTAGAATCAAATATTGGTAGAAAATGCTAACATTTGGCTGCAAGACGGCATTATTTTACAGATAACTAAGAAATTTATATAAAAAAGAAATATCAGCAAAAATATTTGTAAAGTGGCTGTTCTGTTTAGGTAACTTTGCTTGTTTATTTGTTTTAGTCAGTAGAGCAAAAAAAAATCCATTATTGCTGTGGACCTTTGCTGTCCAAACAGCGTATGAAACAGAACAATTAAAATTTCAATACATTTCAACATCATTCCTTGACTTATCACTGACCTGTTTTAAGCAATTATTTTTTTAAGCCATTTTAATTATAGCAATCAAAAGCTGGCATTGTCAGTGTAAAAGCCCTCCCCCCCATGCGTGACCTGAGGCTACAGCAGAGAGACATGCAAATATTTTAGGCAAAGAAAGAAACAATGTTATCTTAGAATCCTCCATTCAGTATTATAAAAGGGAGAATGAATTACTTAAATGACCTGACTTGGGGGCAGCCGTAAAAAGGGAAAACTTAGGGTTTGACGTCCAGTGCCGTCTTTTAACAAGCAGTCTGGGGGTGTGTGTCCATTAAAAATGAATACATTCAGCACCTGTGATTTGTGGTTTAACTGCCACTTTTACCTTCGGGGTAGACCTATGTCTCTTCTGAACCATTCCTCAAGTAGACCACGCACCTGCCCCCAACCCCTGTGACCCCCTTTTCACTCCATTATCTCTAATCCCTGTTGAAAAGCCCTCCCATTCTGATGATTCATTTCACTGACAGGCCACAAAGACATCAGCTTCCCCAAATGGCTATTTCCATACAAGCCCGTGCTCTTGGTTTAATTGCACCAGATTGGGGGGTCTCTAATTATATGTGTCCAGGCCAATAGGTGATTGGAGTAGGCAAACAAAGCAACGCAGGAAAATCAGGAAAAAGTCCTGTCAGAGGTTCTCTCTTTTTTTCATTTTTTTTGTATATATAAATGAGTGGGAGAGACCAGCTCTGTGGATAGTACTGGAACACTAACATCACGCGTGCCCTAATATGTCTGGTGTTATTTCTTAATCTACCCAGTATTTATTTGTATTTATTCAGTTTTCATTCAGTTTCATCTTACACATTTTGCTGTTCACATTGCTGGGATGCTTTCTGGGTAAGGTATAGAAGAATGGCGAAGCCTTTCAGCTGTTATGCACAATGGAGATAATTAATGTTTTCTCTCTCAGCCTTTGCAGCTGCATTAAACACCCCTCACATGCCCAGCGTGCTCAGTGAAAATGGGAGATTATCTCCTTTAGAGTGGGGAAGGTTTGTTCCTTCGCACTAGAGGAGGAACTGACAGGACTCCTCCTTCTCCATCCTGTCTTTATCTCAAGCTACAATGAAACTTTAGAAGCTGGGGGTCAGTGGAGGCTACCCAAGCTCCTTGGCCACAATTGGGGCTTTCATGCCCAACCCCCACTTCAAGCAGGTGCAAGGGGCGAATGTGGGAGCCCAAGGTTCCCCACTGCATTTCGCATCGCCATCCCGGCTGACAGGCTCGCCAAGCTGACTGCCAAACCTCCTGAAAGCTGAATCTTGCCCTGAAAACAAGACTATCTTGGAAGAGCTTGGCCTAAAAGCTAAGCGTTGCATTATGTGCATAATTAATTTGCTCAAGGGATGTCTTTATCTAGGGCAGCTTACATTTTAATGTACAAACTGACTTAGTTCTCCAGGTGCGGCTTTACAGGACAAATAAAAACAGACTTCAGTATCAAGATCAAAGATTCAACACTAGATCTGAGTCCATGGGCAAATGTAAGTTATGATAGATGCTTTGGTTCTTCTTCCGCACACAAGTGGAGTTAGTCTCTCTCCCTAAGATAGCTACCATTGCCTGTTTTGGATGATAGTTGAGAATAGACTGTTGCTGAAAAACATGGCTCCCTAGTACATAGTTCTTTTTAACCGCAATTGTGTGACGTTAAACGTGGATATTGGTAAGGCATAGGCGAGATGGTCAGTATTTGAATGTTTTCAATTTTTGTAAGGGGTATGAAAGACCAGTTGCCAGATGAACTTTAGGCAGTTTAATGATACCCTACATCACACATATATGGTATAAGGATAGCAGGGAGCAGATGTCCAGTTAACAATAGCAGTTGGCGCTCACATATTCTGACCTAACAGCTGGCCTATTACACCTAAGTGCTTTAACATCTGTGGCTATGGAAAGGATAAAATCACTGCCATTTCAAAGCAATCGCTGCATATCTGTTATGTCTAACAGCCGCAGGCAGGGTAACACGTAACCCCAACAAAATTAACTTGTCAACCATCAAACTTTAAAAAAATAAAATAGCAGTATGGGATCATAGTGAGCCAGAAAATGCAGGCCATGAGGCGAGGGACATGCAGGGTGGAAGGTGCTAGGCCAGTGCAGGGCGCACACACACGCAGGCAGACACACTCTCACACACACACCTAGTTGTAGGTCATATGTTCTTCAACTCCTTCTCACATAACATAGTTCCAGTTCATAACCTGATAACGCATCCTGAGAAACTTAAGGGGCCGCATCTGTTCTCAGAGGCAGAGCCACGGGAAGAGATTGTCTCTCAGAGAATGAAACTCCTGGTTCATGTTAGTCAGTACTGTGCTGTCCTCAGCTCATTAAGCGGGCATCCGCCGCTCGCCTCCCTTGTACAGTAACACAGGAGATGTCGGGCTTTGCCAGACCGTCTCACATGCACCTGTCAGCAAGCTTGGTGCCCTTTAAATTTTTTTAAATGTTTCACACTGTGAGGTTTTATATAATATCAGCTACAATCCCCATTTGTTCTAGACCATGTCAGAGTCCGCAGTATCTTTGCCTATGCAGTTGCCAGTATGGCAGGCTTGCGTAATGATGTATTAATGCTCGTTATTTAGATTTATAATTATTTAGATCTGTTATTTAGTAAGCATAAAGAAGCCATCTCTGTGTTCCCATAATAATAAACCATCCACTACTGTCTAAATCAAGTAACCCTAACAGACAGAGACTGTTAATGAAAGACATCAGCCTTGGGTCCAATCTTGAAAATGAGCTTCAGTGTACGTTGGAGCATTTTCTGTTGTCTTGTGAGTCAGTCTTGCGGTGTATCGTCTGGCCATAAATGTCAGTGTATATGTTTCCTTGTTGAAGCCAGCACTAGCCTTCCTAGCAATTCTTACTTTGTGGTAATTGCTGGGGCTTATTTGACTTGGAGGGGCATTGTCCAGCTTAATCACTGTCTTCTGTTGGGAGTATTCATATAGACACACGTGCAGCTACTTCCGTTTTTTTTTTCAAGCTCAGTTCATTGCTTAGTCTCATTGTCTTTAAGGGTTTAAATCCAAGCATTGTTTCGTGTGAAGAAGTGAAGTGAAGTGAAGAAGCCTCTGGACTTCATTTAGTCTCTGCAGAAGTTCTTACTTGCTTGATGCAAAGTCCAGTATTCTTCTGCAAGGATGAAACGATCGAGAGAGGCAGTCACTATCTGCGGGAACCAGACACAGAGCAATCAATAAGTATTCTGAGGGTGTCATCTGGTGTAACAAGTAATTGTTTTTGATGTATTACAACAGAAGTCAGTGAGTAGTACTTCTGAAATAATGGTAAGACGTTTATAGTAAAAAGACTAAAAAACTGCATTTTATGTTAAATACAATGGATTAAATCAAATTAATCATGCTTTATGCTTTATATAGATAAACTTAACTGGTAGCATAAATATAATTATACATATATAGTAAAGCATTTATACATATTTACGGTTGCAAAATTCTACATTACAATGCATCACATAAATGTTAAATACTATTTCAATAATTAAGATGTGCTAAAAATAATGTAGAATTTTAAACTGAAGTTTTTTTTGTGCAATGTCACAGTTGCTCCCAGTATGTTCTTTGAATTTCAATGCAAATACATGCATTAAAAACTTCGGCAGCCAAAGAAAATGTTTAAATTTGGGTAGTAAGGTAGTAAGTCTTTATTTGGTCAGAAAAAAACAACAAACAACAATAATAGTAACAATAATTTCTTATTTTCTCCAAAAAGTGATATCTTGTCAGACGGCAAGAAGCGAGCTGCCCTGGGTCCCAAAGCCTCCTTGCCCGCACCCCAGCCATCCCACGCATTTGCTAAATCTCACCACCCAGTTCACTTAATTAGTTAATGAACTTGAGGTATTGATTAGCCAAACATACTATGCTAGTGGGTGAGCGTTTGAGATGGATAACACACATCACTGAGGTTGAAAAATATCTTGCTAATGAGAGAGGTCAAAGGAGACTCGATAAGTAACAGGAAGTCTGTGTGTACAAAAATAAAGCACCCCGCAACAGTGGTACGCAGAATGGCTCCCTGAATGCACGACTCGTCAACCCCTGAAACAATTGTGGTGGCTAAAGTGGGTTATAGTTACTTCCTAATAAAGTATCCGCAGAGTGTATATGTGCGTGTATTTATGTCCCAAGCCCAACTTGTTGTTAGTTATTTGAATGTGCAGAACATAGAGATGCCTGCATGCACAAAGGGGTCGCTGTGTGATCTTTCAGGCTTCCGAAATGAGGTCTCGTGGCGGGTGTGGCACGAAGGGAAAAAACGGAAATGAGGCCTTTAAAGCTGGAAGGCCTATTTTTGTTTTCACTGCAAGCGCTTACGGCAGCGTCGGGGGGAGGGCGGCGTATACGGTGGCGGGGGGGGCAGAAAGCAGTGAGCCGCCGCAGCTGAGCTTGGTCTGAAGTACGGGTGGAGAGACATTGAGTGATGGATAAAGCCCAGGGCTGCTGGAAGTGACATCACTAGTGAGGAATTCTTCTTTTTTTTTCCCTTAGGCCTACTGTTATGCCTCTCAAAATTCACACTGTAAATTTGTGCAACACACTCACTGTGAATGCGCCGATATAGCAACCTAGAAGTGTGAGATTTTGTTAGGAAGGAAAACAAAAAAGTATTTCATATGGAAATCATTCCCAATTTTTCCAGTCCCGGGACTCCCTCTCGCCACCCTACCCCATCCCCCCCCCCCCATTCATGATTACATAAGCATATGCAAGTCATTGGCATCTCCTCCTATACTGCATCTAATGGCAATGTAATAACACATTACCTCATCAACAGCTGCCCCACAATCTAATGTGGACGGGGTGGGGGGGGGGTGAGGTGCCAGTTGCCATGGAGACTAAGAACTTGTCATTCGCTTTGTTGGGTTCCCGGGCCTTTGAGCGCCTCAGAACTCTTCCATTATCAGCCCTCTACTCTGAAACAATAAGTAGGACTCCCAAAGGAACCATCAGTTTATAAATCGCAATCAAGTGACTGCACTGGGCGGACTGGAAAATGTAAGTCAAAAAGGAAAAGGCCTTTGGAGCCTGGAAACATCTGTAATGCCTTCAATAGCTTGGCCTTGTATTTCAGCACCCTGTTACAGCTTGATGGTACCAAAGAACTCGGAATGGAAAGCATTACGTTGACGGTGAAGGGATCTGTAGCTTTCTTTTCAGTTCTAAAATGGCTGGTATTTCAGTGGAAGAAACTTTGCCTGGGCAGTCGGCCTCTTTTGTGCAGTCTGAAATTTACCCGTTCTCGCGTAGCAATTTCTTGCTTCTGCAAACTTTGATTTGTTAACATTTAGCATCTTTATCCATGCCACAGCAGACGGTCTTCGGCATTCTGTGGAATAACACAAAGGCAGAAAATCCTCAAATGAAAAATCGCTAATAAAATTGTAGCCACTGATCTAAAGAATAACGGATCTGCACCATGTTGAGGTGAAATCTCTCATTAACGTACACAATGTGTGCTCATTTTTTTTATACCAGGCAGTGGTTAATAATCACAATAACACCAGCCATGATGTCACTCAAGAAAGCTCTTGAGTAAACAGCTCTGTTTTTTCTGAAATCAAAATGTATGTTAAACATATCCATGCATTACTCTTGCTGATACCCCTGCTGGCTCTGCCTCAATTAATATGTCTTACTATATAATACATAAACAAAATGCAAATGGAGACATCCCTCAAAGGAAACCAGTTTAAGACGTCATTCAATGCAAAATATTGCCTTTGACCAGCCACTCAGTATACCTTTTGTGATTTTATCGATCAAACACAAAATTTAAAAACAATCCATGATGAATGCACCATTTAAAGAAAAATTCACTGTTTTGTTTTTGTTTTGGAACCTAAGCTACCCCATTGCCAAGTGCAGAAATAGCAGCATCCTTTCTGGGTATAAATTGTCTTGCCAAGAGCAATTGTGTCATTAGAAACAGTTTAGTCAATTACAATGATTTTTAAAATAAAACAGTCTTATGGGACAAAGTTGTTTCATATTTAAGTGTATTGCTTATGGGGTAAACATACAAATTCACCTGGATGAAGCATGGTTTTCCGGCTTGTGGGCTGTTTGTGCAAATCCATTTTTGTGTAACTTTGATTATGGTGACAAGTAACTGAGGCATTTTTTCGCGACAGTTTGACAGCCTGTACCTTCTCAGGCTGTGGTAAGGGCCAATATAAAGACCTGGGAGTTAGTTTTGCACTGGAAATAGCACGAGATCTGCACCGTATACATAAGCAGAGAAATATTGATAAATAATAGACAAATCCTGTTTTTTGTATTTCTTTTTCTCAAACACAACTGAAAAACTATTAATACTACTGACAAACGTAATACCACATTGATGGAGCATGAGAAACCGTGGGCAAGATGGGATAGGCTGTCTCCACTGACCTCCTGCAAACCTTTCACCCATGGTAGCCTCTGAGCCAAATACAATGACAATCTCTACTCAATTAATTCACAGCCTGATTTGTTCCTCCCGGATCACCCTTGGGAGACCAGCTGTCACGGCCTCATGAAAAGCGTCTGTACAAATGTGAATCCAGAGTTTTCTCAATTTCACTTTAATAATATCACTGCATGGCTGCACGGCCACGACCCGGCTGCCCGGAGTTAAAACAAGAGGAAAGGAGGGAGCCGGAAAGCCAGCTGCATGCTGCTGATAAGGACTGAACTGCATTCAAGTTTCACTTTTCCCTACTCCCAATTATTTAGCCATTGTCAAGCCTCCCTGTTGTCTAGAAAGGGCATTAGCTGTCCTGTTTACCTTAATTCTCAGAATATGTGCTGTGCAGTTACGTGCTATGTCAGTGGCCTTTATTAGTCTTATTGAGAAATCTAGTGGATTCTTAAATGATCAGTCATTTGACGCAGTGGTTGAGAATATGCCCTCTGTAATGCATAGATTTCAAGTTCCATAGTCCTGCTATTGTATCCATGAGCAAAGGGTTTTGGAAGAAAATACAGTATAAATCTGGGCAAATGGGCAAAGAATGTTTTGGGATAAGTGTTGGGCAATTTATCTATTGCAGCTTACTTTTTAATATCTTCATAGATGCAAGGATGGTAAACTTTTAAAATCAGGCACACGTCATTGATGCTATTACTGACACATGGCTGACATTCGGTCATAATCTGACAGAATGCCGTAGTGTGTTTTCATCATATCGGGTTCTCTGAAAGCTGCTTTCTTTGAAATTATAATATTCTTTGAATTAATAATACTGATCCTTTCCTTTTAGTTTCAGAACTGAGATGGTATTTCTTGCTACATCTTGAAACTCTGGCATACAGACAAGCATGGTTGAAAAAAACCATGAAAAAAACCATGAAAAGAATGGTTGAAAAAAATCCACAGAAACATCGGTATAAAATAGTGATATGAATATTCCACATTAATTTATAGGTTCTCTACCCTCTTTTTACTTGCAGGAACAACAGAGCGAGTGTGTCTCATTCAAGGAACAGTAGAGGCACTGAATGGAGTCCACAATTTCATTGCCGAGAAAGTACGCGAGATGCCCCAGAGCGCCCAGAAAACAGAGCCGGTGGGCATTTTGCAACCCCAGACCACTGTCAACCCAGACCGCATCAAACAGGTGAGTCTGCTCTCCGGGTCCCAGCCACTCTCTGGCCCTTCTGCCTCTAAGCAAGTCGCAATAATATTCCAATCTAATGACCTGTGCTATGTTTGTCCTATCTTATCATGCGATATCTAAAGTGAAAAATTCAAACCAGTCGATACTGATTTTAAAATTTCATTTAACTCTCATTAGTGTTCTAAAAATCTTGGAACTAACCCTTTCACTCCAAAAACTGATGCATAAAAGTGATTGTGAGTAATAAGACATTTTTCAGACATATGGCAAAGGCTCAGTATAGAGTAATTTGAATCATCCAATTATATATGTGGTCTCATCCATCACCATCTGTAGTAAATCCGTTGAGTTGCAGGAATCAGTGGTATATTGGTGTTGTACATTTTGCTGACTTCAATATAGCTCAGTGAGACCATTAATTGATTGCACTGCAATCTCTTTAAGTGATTAGTGTTGCTGGGCAGTTTATGGCTATGTGTCATTGATTGGCCAGGCCCGCATTGTTGACTTCTGCAGTTTTTCTACTCATTAATGAGCCAAGTTCACAATTACGTTATGGTGTAAATAATCTGTTCTGCTCTAACATACACTGGTGGCAAATAACGCTAAAAGGCTTGGAGATGTTACCCGAGACAACCCTGATAACGCCAACATTTTCAGTCGTGTTTAAAGAGACAATAAAAGTTAGCCTAATTAGTGAAAATTAATTCTGCTTCTTTGTTCAATAAGGAATGGGCTGTTAAAATTGACCGAATCACAAGTGGCGTACCAAAACCGGGACTGCGTCTCATGAATCACTACCACAAAATCAATAAAGCATAAACCCCACTCAAATTAGACCAGAGGAGTGGAAAAATTAATCCTGAAAAAATGAGTCATATGAACCAGTAGTCTGTAGAAAAAACCAACATGAATAATAAGGAATTTTGCGATGGTGAAAATAAATGTGTCTGGAATCTACCTCAACTCAAGCTGAGGTTCTGGGCAGAGCTTTCTATTGTGTTGTGGGCAGTGGTATTGTTGTAAAATTATTTGAATGGTGGTGGTACAGGGGATCCCTGACGATAAAATTTAGCTAGCCAATGCATTAAGCAGGGGAAATGCGTGGTCTGGATGAAATCGTGTTTATTCCGGTGTCTGCCAGTTGAGTCCAATCACTGTTTTGATGTATTTTCTAAGAAGTGGTTGAGATCACATGTGATCACATGGATTTGTGGCGAAAAGCTGAACATTGACTATTCTTTGCATATATGGAAAAGCTGCAGAACCTTAATGTGCATAATGCATAAAGTTATTCGTATTGGTTTTTCAACTCTTAATGGATTTAAGACTAAATTCACATTAAATTTAAGACTGTCCACTCAGGAACCACTGTCCTTTTTCTTTTGTCCACCCTTTTGCGACTTCCTCAAGCAGGCTTTCGGCTTCCTGTAAGCTTTTCCCCTCAAACCTACCACCTGTTTCCCAGTTCCTGTTTTGGCCACAATCACACAGGAAGGGATCTGGATGTGCTTCAGTTGGAATTCATTTTGTTGCTGCTGAAAAACAATAGTCCAAGCCTGTATCAATAATGTATAAAATAAATTAAATCATTTAAGCATTAAACTACGAAGTACTGCAATCTCGTGTTGAGTCTAGTTAATGGTTAATGTAGCATTTAGAACATGGAGGATGAGTGCCAGTGTGTAACGGCACAAAGCAGTGTAATGAGGAGAGCTGAGTGTGCAATTCACCACCTCTTAACCATTGAAACAATCTGTCACTGAGGATACATACCACTGCCTCCTCCTTCCCTGCTTATTTCCTGAAAGGTCTGCTGTGTCCTGCAGTTTGTGATTTGACTTCTTTGAGAGCTTCTGTGGTTGCTCTTGAATTAGGAGCCATGAGTGAAGAACCTAGAAAGTCCATCCTTATGCACAGCGGGCGATGGATAGGCAGTGTGGCTTCAGATCCTCGCAACGTAGACCAAGTGTGCCACCATCATTGCTCTTTTGCACTCTCACCCAGGAACTCCCTGCCAGAGTGCCAATTCACTACCAGATTCTTTTTCAGCACTAGTGGCCAAAAGCTTCACGAGTCAGTAGACCACTATGTAGATAATTTTGTGGTTTAGAGGTTCATTCTAAGTTTGGGCATAACAGGACAAATTAATCACAGATCCATATTCTAATAACCCCACAGCCAGGAAGTGATTGCTGATAACTCCTGATAATCTTCATCTTTGTGCTATTGGCAAACGACTGAATTTGATTCTTGAGACTAACTGGCCAGTCCCCTCTGTCTTTCCTTTCCATATATATCTCAACCGCAGCCTGATAGCACTTTTCCCTTGATGTCAGTTGTGAAAAATACTGTAGGTATCAGTTAGCGGCCCCATGCTATGGGAATAACAGACATCTTTTCAGAAGACTAGTGCTCCAGAACTGTTCTCTTGTAGGCACTAATTTAACTGCTGTACCATACCATACCATACCATACCATACCATTTTATTTATAAAGCACTTTAACAACAACAAGGCCGACCATAGTGCTGTACAGCTAGAACACACACAAATCGAGATGCAATAAATGAATAAAAAATCAACCTCACACGGGGTCGAAGAAGAAAGTTTGCCCCTGTTAATTTCATTGTTTTATTGAACCCATCTATAGTTAAGCAGTTTCTTTGTAGAACCTGCAGCTCATTGCCTTCTTACCTTTCTAGGGTAGCTCCAAAATGGTTCAAATGGTTGTCAACAATATGTTAATTCCCAACTACACCTTTCTCATGATTCTGTAGCGTCACACCCTACTTGCCTTTGATTTTGCTATCTGAGATACTGAAAGATCCGCCATCCTAACAGTTTGCACTTTGTGCCGGCAGCAGTTTGATAGCGTAAGCTAATTCCCCACATTTAAGCATCAGCCTTCGTTTGATTCTTTTCTCTGTTCTGTCTTTCGGCGACTGCGTTGACCTTATGTGCTGAGTTTGTGAGTTAATTATTAAAGCCTAGCATTGTTCAGCAAGTCGATGCAGCGCTAAAGCTTGCTAATGTAGGTGTGGGGAGCGGTGCAAATGTGTTTTCCTCAGGGAGGTGAATAAAGCATTAATACCCAATAACTTGATACCTGCTTTTGACTGTATTTTTCTGATCTACGCAATGCCCTGATTCTGATCCTGCCCATATTGCTGTGGGAGCACATTCAGATGCTTTGTTCATGATGCAAGAATATCATATTTTTTGAAGATAGCTCTCTAGTCTTTCAGTTCCATATCTACGTAGGTTGACTTGCTGACATTTCTGGTGAACCATCTTCCTACAACCAGTGTGGGTCGGGGGATCTCTCCTTCTAGAAGGAGGACTGCATGGCCTGCTGGTTGTTCAAGCACATACTCTCAGCATGGAAAAAGAGCGCCATTTGGGTATTCTGTGATTCAAGCAGTGATATAAGAACCTTTTCTGGTGACCAGGGATGAACAGTATCATCCCTGGTCACCAGAAAAGGTTCTTATATCACTTATATTATTAGTCAGAGACTGCGCAGCACCACTAACATGTAGTTTACAGTTGGTACTTCAGATAGCTTGTAGGGTAGGCAGTTTTTAGACATCATTATCTTGGATTGTCTGCTGAATGGGGGTAATATTGCCAGATTTAGATGGATTTCTATGAGAATCAGTTCCAAGGTTGAGTGCCTGAATCAGACCTTAAAAACAGCCTCAGACTCCACGCAGATGAGTAATGTTCCTTTTCATTATTGCTGCTGTTCTTTCTGCTTCACCACAAGACCACTAATCAAGCCACAGCTGAATGTTCCCCAGGACCCCTCATGCTAGACTAAGAGCTACAGCTTTCCCTCAGTAAGCTCAGACCTTACACCGGTCTAGCATTATATGTACATGCTGTCCGCCCATTAAGCATTGCATGAAGCAGTGCTTCTGTTAGTCTAGATAGGAACAGAGACCTAGTGTCGCGTCTGACTAAATCCATGATACCCTCACCAAATTGCCTTCATGAGTTGGTTACAGCTTGTGAAAAGGCCTCCTCACACCGCAATAGGACATTAAGGGTTTTAGTATTTCTCATTTCACCTGCTAAGGTAAAACAGTCTTTGGTAAGCTTAAGGCCCCAAGGAACAGAGGCTGCATACTTATAACTTTGAAATGAATAAGGACAATCTTTTTTCCATAACATTAAAGGGAACATAAAAATCTTTAACGTAATTTGATAATACATCCTCCAACACAATTACACCCTACATCTCTTATCCTTCAAAATATATAATGAGTTTGAATGTTTTGAGTGGTTAAATGAAAAATATTAGACTGGCCATTAATACATTCCTGTCAAACAATGAAACATTGCCATCTATACTGCTTTGCAGAAAAAAATATGTGCATGATGTTAAGACTCAGCGCTATTAACCGTAAAAAAATAAACGACTAAAAGAAATAATGAGGGAACTGAAAGCCTGCTGTCTCGACAATCTGCCTGCCAGCCTTGCGAGAAATGTTGTCAGTCGCTTAGCGATGGAATTTCGGCAAGTAGTGACTGCAAATACTCACTTCTATCAAGCCTGCCCAATGTCAGTGAAAACAGTTATTAAGTTATTAAGCCCCTCCGGAAAAAGAGCAGTCTTGATGCCTCCATACTAATTAATTATAGACATATTTATAGACCCTTTTTCCCCTTTCATAATTATTCAGAAGGTTGCTTTAATCCACACAACAACGTTCTAAATGCAAATGGGTATTTATACAAAGCTCTGCTTCCAGCGATGTAATGGGCTAGTACTGAGACTGCTCTTGCTCTTAGAATGCTACTAGCATAAGAGGATAGTTAAGGCCCAGAAAGTAAAAATCCAGACCAAGATTTAGTTTCAACCGACCTATTGAGTACTCTGTGACTGTGATTCTTTATGCTCAACTGGTTGGTTGAAATAAAATCTTGGTCTGGATTTTTACATTCTAAACCTGAACTTCATGGGGGGGGGGGGGGGGGGTTGGTGGCCAATCACAAGGGTGGCCCACCCAGCCAAAATATTGTTATTTTTTTTAAAAATTGCCAATTTAAAAAAATATTCCTGGTCCACCCTGTTACCGAGAGCTGGTGCCGGGCATGGTCTAAATACTGCTTCAGGGAATATATTGGTTTTCTATATATCTATATATCTTAGATATTGTCAACCATAAAGTACTTCTTCATTGATTGCAAAAGCAGGCTAAGCAGGGCTATCTGGAGCATTCCTCAATTGGTTTACATTGCATTTAGAAGGTTATTTTGTTGGTATTGGCAGTTATGAATCTGAAAAGACCAGTATGACACATTTCCAGTTTCTAAATGGTCCCTCTAAGCCAAATTGTTCTGAAAAAGAAGACTGCTTAACATACGGTAGCTAGACAATCATAATTTTGTTTGGCAATACTGAAGTTACTGCTCTCTAAAGACTAAAAACCAAGTAAGGAAATTTAGGTGCTGCTGAAATTTAGGGGCTCCCTACCGCTGTGTGGTCAAAACCAAAAAATTGGTTAACCTCCAAAAATGAACTATTTAACTTCATTTAACACCTCATATTTGCAAGTCCTGTTTGCATTGCAAAGAAGTGGAAACGGTTAAACTTATGAGATCGCTAATCAATCTGTCAGGACACCCCCCCCCCCCCCACAAGCCATCTTACCTGTCCATGAAATTTTTGCAAGTCTAGGGAACTAGACTTGGGAGGTTAGGAACCTAGGACAATAGGAACAGTAACTCTAATGCATTCAGATCTTAGGTTCAGCAACAACACCAAGATAATGACATATCATATCAACCTTTTCTCATCTGATGAACTTAACAAGCATTATAGGTTTCATGCAAAAATGATAGTTCGTACTATCAGACATGCCTTTATCTCCAGCAGGGTGGATTACTGCAGTGGTCAATTCCCTGGCCATCCTAGAAGGACTGTTAGACAACTGAATCTCATCCATAATGCTGCTGCCAGAATTTTAATAAGGACACTGAGAACAGAGCACATTTTATTTGATTAAGTGCTGTTCAAAACGGTTTAATGCATTAGTATGATTAAATACAATGAAGTCTACATTTTGTTGGGAGATAGGGTGGATTGTGTCAGTCACGGTAGGGAGATTTGTGAATATGAGGTCTTTGTGTTGTGTTCAAGTCTACCTCACTCTTAGTCCTGAAAACAGTATTATTTGATGTTGCATATAACAGGTATGCTCTAAACCAGGGGTAGGCAACCCTGATCCTGGTATCCAGCAGGTTTTCCATCCTACCTGATGAGTTACTATCTGCCTGGGATCAGGTGTGGTTCATCAGAGACCAGGTAGGATGGAAAACCTGCCAGATTCCGGCACTCCGGGATTAGCCTTTAGCACTCACTGTCCCTGCATTTCTAATTATTTTTTCTCACCCACCAAAGCAACTTCTTTCATTTTGTTCTTCTGTTGTGTGGTAAGACTTATACTGATCACCTGTTTGTAGGAAGAATCAGTGTTCTTTATTCAACAACATCTCACATTCAGACCAATGCATTCCATACAGGTGATTATAATGCACTACCAAACCTCATGAAGGGAGGAATTCTAAATTCTTTAAGAACTCTACCAACTGGGACATTATAAAAGTAGCACATTGTTCTATATAAAGAGTCCGTAAAGAGGTCCAGTTAAAGCTACTGGCTGCTCTAAATTAAAGGTTCATTAAATTCATAGGATTGTGTATGAATGTGCCTCTCTGGATGTCCTGAAGATGATGAAATCAAGCCTTACCAGCAAAATGTGCAGGCAGAAGGGTTCCTTCAGATCAGAAGCCTTTCTTGTGCTGGCTGTTAATAACCTACCACTAGCAAACAGTGTTCTTCTCAGTGGGATTGCAGTTGGACCCTTTCCAGACATACCCCAGTGTCATCAAGGTGTTCTGCAACTAGGCTGTTACTTTGATCATTTAGCAGTTAACTGAATAATTTAAACCTGCATGGATCCTTTCTGTGGAATTATAGGGGACTTCCACTACTGGAGAAGAAGACAGAACTGTCTGGGGAGAATGCCCAGTCATCATATGTATAGCAGGCTTGTTCTGGTAGCAGAACTAGATATAGAAGCCAGAGGTAGCCGGTGGGGAATTTCTGTTCTACTGTGTATCTGTAGACTCTGTTATAAAAGTTTAACCCTATTACTGTCATTTGATCTTGCTATTATTGCCCTCAGATTGTACCAGATGGGCTTAAATGTGTCAGTTCTCACATCATAAAATAAAACTTTTATTTATACATTTCTGTTTTCTGTAAATTTTAATTTATGATGTATGGCAATATCAAGAAAGACAGTATTAACAGTAACTGAAAACTGAAAAAGCCCCTTTTCGGGACGAACTGACTGCAACTGAGGCATTTTCGATTTTTTTTTTGTATGTATGATAAGTTTAATAATTTACTTTTTTTTTTACAAACACACTATTTACAAGTTGTTGAGTAAAGAGATGAATACACATAATTGGGCAGGCAGGTGGTGTAGTGGTTAGGGACGCAAACGCGTAATTGAAAGAACCGACATGTAAGTACTGCTGAGGTACCCTGAGCAAGGTACCGTCCCCAAGCACTGCTCCCCGGGCGCTCACGTAGCCCCCTGCTGTGTCATGATGTCACATAGGTTAAAAGCAGAGGACACATTTTGTTGTTGCGCGCTGTGGTGCATCAACAATGACAATTAATCACCTTCATAATTAGTTTAAATAGCTGATTAAATGAAAACATTAAGAAAACTGAGTGGGAGTACTAAGAGTACTGGGAATACTGTAACTTCAGATATAACTGAAAAGGTTTTATCAAATCCAACAGTATTTTGTAAGTGGAAAAAACAAAAGCTGTGCTTTAAAATGTAATGTCTTTTGAGTTAATTTTTCACTTTTTTACGTATTATTGTTACCTAGTTTTTTGTATTCCAGAGACTTTATAATACATTTACGGTGGGGATATGATCGTCGTGGGTTTGGGTGCACAGTCATTCACTTCTCCTATGTCTTAGTCCTAGTAATTATGGAAGACTGACTTATGTTCCTCTAGCCTCTAGCAAGCACACCCATACCCTGACGCCTGGCCTTACACCCACATTTAGCCTCGTCTTTGACCAGACACCATTTTTGCTTTCTTGTGTTTCACCTTGTTCCATTTTCTTCCTTCCCACTGATCTGGTTAAACCTCACTACCTCCCTCCCTATAAAACCGGCATTTATTTCACCCCCCCCCGTCTTGTGATCCGGTTCGTCCTTCGCTGTCGCACCCCGACCAAGTCTTATAGACCCGCCTCCACCAAAGACAATAGTGCCTATAAGCAGTGGTAGTGCATAAACCTTTACTAATATTCTACATACATTCTTTTTTCCTAAAGCTGAAGTGTACTCTAACATAAAGTGTCTGACAACCCCCCCCCACACAAACCATTCACACCCACGTTCCCTCTTGAATTACCTGTCTAAGATGACTGATGACACATCAGCATTTCCCTCTTTTCTCGGGGGGTAGGGGGGAGGGTCTTTGACTCAGATGCATTCAGCAGAATTACTCTGTATTAGTCAATGCAGCTTTTTCTACACCACCAGGGAGTGTAAATTTAATCAGCTTCTGTAGCCAGAAGTGCTCCCCCTGCTGCAAAAAAAAATCGGCAATAACTCAACAGGATAAAAATGATTGCATCAGAATAAAATGAGTGTTGCTGGCATAGATGAGGACACAATATCCGCATGACAATAAAATAAAAAAGTAGAATAAAAAAGAGATCACTATAGCTTTCCTAGAGTAATTTGTTGTGACACTACAGCCTTGTCCTAATCACTTGAACATTTGACATATAAGGATTATCCATAAGAATCTAAAAGAATGTTTATTACAAATGATTTGTGTTGACTCTACTTAAGTAACATTTATGATAGAGACAGTAGGATTCCTAAGTATTAATACATGTTTCTGTTTTACATGTCTTTGTGATCTTCACCTGTATCTGAAGAAAATAACCTCAGTCACGTTTATAAAACAAGTCTCTATGTTGTTTATGATTTATTTTCTGCATTTTGTTACGAGACTTTCATGATTGGTGACAGAATTCTTCCAAGACAGAAGGAGTTCTCTCTCTCAGTTGTACAGTAAATCATCTGTTTTTAATGGTTTTTTAGCATATTTTACCTTTATATATAGCATCACAAAACAAGTAGGACCGTAACACATCAGAGTGTGTTGACTTCGTCCAATAAGTG
Source organism: Petrocephalus zakoni (assembly GCA_026774425.1). NCBI lineage: Eukaryota > Metazoa > Chordata > Actinopteri > Osteoglossiformes > Mormyridae > Petrocephalus > Petrocephalus zakoni. The sequence goes on from JAODKN010000038.1 coordinate 6,900,380, forward strand.
GGATTCCTTACCCTGCTTGATAAAGCAGTGATGCTTTTGGAGCTATGGTTTTAATGGATGCATTTTCATTTCAGGATTAAGAAAGCATTACCCGTTCCCAGGAAACAGTGTAGAATGCACACAGAAAAATATGTATAGAAAAATGTGTTTGTTTTTGGACTAGATTAAAAGACACGTGCATTTTTATATACATATTTTGAGATTGAAAAGATTATCATGAAACCTATTCTGTCTGCAGCTCTCTGCTCCCAGTCTGCGGGGCCCTTCCTTCCTACATTCCCTTTGTCAGCTGATACTGAATGCAGGCTGTTAGGTGTGGCTTTGTCCTTTGTTTCATTGACGATTTTACAATTTTACCTATTACTAGTTTAATGGAAAACAGGGTGGATTGGGTTAATGGGTGTGTGTGTGTGTCTGTGTCTGTCTCTGTGTGTGTGAGGTGTTGTGCATTTGTATGTGTGGCAGTGGGGGGTTGCCATACATTTCAATTCACCCCTCTTGAAAGCTGGAGCTAGGTTTCCATGGCAACTTTGACCCCTGGGAGTAGATGCTTCTAAATGAGCCCCGTTGTACCCAATTATTCTTAATTTTTTTTCTTTCGTTTTCTTCTCTGTAATTATTTTGAAAAAAAAATACCTGTTTGTGATTGCACTTGTTTACCATTTCTCCTCATTCCATCTTAAATTTTTGAAAAATCTCCTGCTTGGATTTATTTATTTATTATTATTATGTTTTTTTGAATATCCAAGCTATTTCATGGGAGCAGGAACCAGAAACAACTAAATAAGGGATTCTGATTTTCAAGCAAGGCTTTTCAAGGACAAAGGAGAGGTCGCCCATTCGTACGAGCTACACCGGAAATGCAGAAATACGTGGCACTTTTATTAAAAAAGCTTCACATTGAACCCAGAATGTATCATGGCTGATAGAATAGGATTAGTAATAATGTAAGACGTGAAGAGTTTTTCATTCATTAGCATCAGCTAAACCTTGTTCTCTCTCTTTGTCGATTCCAGGCCAAGCTGATTGTGCCCAACAGCACTGCGGGGCTCATCATCGGAAAAGGAGGGGCTACAGTTAAAGCCGTCATGGAGCAATCAGGCGCCTGGGTCCAGCTCTCCCAAAAACCAGAGGGCATCAACCTGCAGGAGCGTGTGGTGACTATCAGTGGGGAGCCAGAGCAAAATCGCAAAGCAGTGGAAATCATTGTGCAAAAGATTCAAGAGGACCCCCAAAGCAGTAGCTGTCTCAACATTAGCTACTCTAACATTTCTGGCCCGGTCGCCAACTCCAATCCTACTGGTTCGCCGTATGCTAACTCGGCAGAGGTGATGCCAGCGGCCGCAGCGGCCGCCGCGGCCACCGCCTCCAGCCTTCTCGGCCAAGCCAGCTTGGCTGGTGTTGGACCCTTTCCCACCACCATGTCCAGCTTCTCAGGTAATGACCTCCTGGCCATTACATCTGCTCTTAATACATTGGCCAGTTATGGATATAACACCAACTCATTGGGCCTGGGGCTCAACCCGGCCGCTGCTTCTGGGGTCTTAGCCGCCGTGGCAGCTAGCGCTAATCCTGCCGCGGCAGCTGCGGCTAACCTTTTGGCCTCCTATGCTAGCGATGCCTCTACCAGTGCTGGCCACCCTGCCACGGCCTTGGGTGGCTTTACGCTAGGATCCCTCGCAGCTGCCACGGGGGCCACCAATGGGTATCTAAGTGCCGCCTCTCCCTTGGTGGCTAGCTCGCTCCTGGCTACCGAGAAGCTAGCCGAAGGAGCTAAGGACGTGGTGGAAATTGCCGTCCCCGAGAACCTGGTTGGTGCCATCCTGGGTAAGGGCGGGAAGACGCTTGTGGAGTACCAGGAGCTAACAGGAGCCCGAATCCAGATTTCCAAAAAGGGCGAGTTCATCCCCGGCACCCGGAACCGTAAAGTCACGATCACTGGCTCACCAGCCGCCACGCAGGCCGCCCAGTATCTCATCAGCCAACGGATCACATATGAGCAGGGAGTGAGAGCCACTAATCCACAGAAGGTGGGCTAAAAGAAAAGTAGAGGAACCCAGTGCAGGTGGGCCCAGGGAGGTAGGGCTAGAGAAAGAGAAAGGAAATCAAGAAAGCGGAAAGGAACCCTTTTTTTCAGTGTTTAAACAAAGGATAAGGCAAAACAAACCTACCTACAAGAAGGATATAACTGTCCAAGAAAAAACCAAGAAAATGTGTAAAATGTAAATATGATTTTATTACTCAAATCCTGATCTTTGGGATATTTTTTTAGTTATTTTTTTTTTCCTCTGGATGACGGGAAAACTATCACCACCCAATACAAACACGCACCATCACTTTGTAGCTCACAGTTTTTTGTTTTTTTTCCAACTTTGCTCTTAGCCTTAGTTCACCTCTCCCTTGTCCCCGCCCTCTCTGTGGGCTTTGGGCCCGCAAACCAACGCCTGAGATCTAAGGGGCAATCCCACTAGTCAGCGAACACCCTCGTGCATATCACCCACCTACCCTCGGCCTATGACGAAGGAGGTGAAATGCCGAAGGCTTACGCCTGTCGCTTAACTGAAAAGCCCTTTTAGCTACGTTTTCGCGGTTGTGATTTAAATAGGCACATCTGACTCTTATCGTTTGCATAACAAAAATCGGATTCATTGGAGACAATGCGACACACGTGTTTCTAGTGGATTCGGAATCCTGCTTCAAGTTCTAGAGCACATAGATTTTTGTGGCATTTTCTCTACAGGGTCCGAATACCGGTTTTACTACTATTTTTGCTATCATAATTATTATTGTCATTTCCATCATCATTATTTATTAATATAATTTCATTCATTAAGATTGTGGTATTTTAATTTTTTAATCTGAGAATTCAGGTTGACATGAATGTAAAGGCTATATTTTTAATTTAGTGTTTTTTTTTTTATTATTTAAGTGGATTTAATAGTCTGTTAAATAGTGTAATATATGTCTAATTTAAAACCCAGTGGGAAGTGCATTTTCAGCACCGTCAGTTAATGTAGGGTCAAGTGTTAGATCGGATATCCAGTTTGAAACGACTTGTGCACAGCAACAGGCATACATATACACAACACACAAACTGAGTTGTTTAAATTTAAAATTCTGTTTCGGTGCTATGATGACAAATCAAACATATCTACGCTTAAACCTGAAATGAAACCACTCTACTCCCTACTCCCCAATTTATCTGTAAGGGGAAAGTTTGTAAAACAGGTTGAAGGAGGTCTAATAAACTTAGTTGTAACCCAGACTCTAGCGCTGCCTTCATATACCCGAGCACATGGAGTGCACAATACAGGTGTTACAAACCCCTAAACTATCCTGAAGTTATACACCCCACTTCCAGTTTCCATTTATCTAAATTCAATTACCTCTGAGCTTAATTGCTCTTTGCCCAAAAGATACAGTATGAATGCAGCCCTACTGTGTGTGACCGCAAAAAGCACTGACAGCTTGAGGGTGTGGCACTTAGCACACTAGAGCAGTCGTCTCCCAATCTGGTTCTAGGGGCCTGCAGACAGTCCACGTTTTTGCACTCTCCCAGCTCCCTTCTGGAAGGGAGCAAAAACCTGAACTGACTGTGGGTCCCCGAGGACCAGATTGGGAAACACTGTACTAGAGGTTTTATGGTAGTTACTTCTTGTGAGAACTTCACCTTTTCTTGAAGTATAGAAGGGCCCATGCAGCTTGCCAGCTCTTATCTTCCAATATTTATTCATTATATTGATCAAACTAATTTGGTTTTAAATTAACATGAAACAATTACCTACAATTCATTCAGATGTCAGTTCAGAGAAACTGTCAATGTGTATATACATATATTTTTTTGCTCTGGCAAATGGCAAGGACCCACCTATAAGTTTATCTTTGCAAATAAGTACTGCCCTGCTAAGCATTTGCTGCTATAGATGTTTTCACAATCGAAGTACACTGAATTTCTTCTTAATGCACTGTGAAGTATGGGTACCATTCTTTGGAGCCAGGAGATGAGGGTTCTATGCTGTAGGATATTGTTCATAGCTTATGTATTTATATGTGCATCCAGGGAATGCAGATTTAGTTATGAATTAACAGGAAAACATATCTTAAAAGCTCCACTGTGTAGTAAATCTGTAGCTCTCTATTCTTATACTAAGTTGAAGCAGTGAGGAAAATTCCATAAAGTGCTTTGCTCTGATATATGTGCTACTAAATTATTATTCCATTTAGTTTTCTTTAAAGTGAGTTAAAAGCCAAGTAAAAAGGGTATTCGCAAAAAACACGTCGATTTCACTCTTTCACCCTGCCTTCAAAATCTTTTGACCTTTGTTAGTAGTTTCAAGGGTTTCATTTGGACCTTCAAATCATAGTCTTAGAATTAAGCACAGAAGTGTTGGTAATCAGCAGATGAGCAACAATGAAAAACTGAACTGAAAAGAAGGAGACAGAGAGGGCTGGAAAAATATAGATTTCTAATTTTGCCCTTACCGTATGAAGTAAACATTGATGGGAACAACATATCAGCCTGGCATGAATTCTCTCTAAAACTATTGACACTCTTTTGTAAATTCACATTATACATGAACCATTAGCTTGTTTGAGAATTTATTTATCAGCCTAAGGGCTAAAACTTAAAATAATATATTGAATTCGATAGATAAAAATATCATACATTAAAACAGTATTTTAAAATGTGATCGTGCTGAGGTATCACATGATAATGTGATACTCATATATTTATTTTTACTTGAATTAATAAAGCTTATTGCTGGATTTATTTAACGACTGAAGGT
>JAODKN010000038.1:6905426-6923316 GCA_026774425.1 Petrocephalus zakoni
AGCCTAGCTTTCTGCTATGAGTCTTAACTGTAATTGTGCTTCAGGCCTGGCTAAATTGACGATTGAAGGCTTGTTAAATCAGTATAAATTAGACCACAAACTATCGACATTTTCATTCATCATATAACTCCAATCAGCTGAGTTGTATAATGGCTCATTAGTGCCTGGATTCTGAAGTAAAAGTAGAAAATTTATTTGGGTTAGAAAGATATCATTTGGGGGATTTTTTTGACGACCACAGTTAAAATTTAAATTTGTCAATATACTCTATCCTACTGAAGGTCAAACCATGTGGAATTACAGGTGAATAGGCTATTGGCTTAACTAGATCTTAATGATTGCTTAAATATGTTGTGAAATAATTTCTACTAATTATCCAAAAGTACTCCACCAATCCTTTAAAGCCAGTAGCTTCCAGTGAAAATCTTGCCCAAACTCTGGGTTACAGATAAAAAAAAAAAAAATATATGCATTGAGGTCATTATATGTTGCACTATTATGCTACACATCAAAACATTAGGATCTGTTGCAGTCATACTCTCTTATCTGGAATCGGGGGAAGTCGTAACATTTGATAGGATACAGTAGATAAGTCAATAAATGTCGGAGGTGGTTTTTGAGAGAATAATGCAAATGTCATTATTCTTTATAGCCTTCATCCCAGGAAAGAGGAAATGACGCTGCTTGTATAGTCTGACATAGTTCAAATGGGTAACTGAGTTTCAGTTACTCAAGCCAAACATACTTTGTATCTGATATATTTAGGGTTAGTTCCTTTTTAAACTAAGCCCATTAAATGCATTGAGTATCTACATTTTCAAGCAGGCATAGGTAAAGGAAGGGTAAGCGTGTTATGGAAAGAAAACTGTATATAGACTTAACTACAACTGTGACAACTTAATGTGAACAAAATAAAATAGGATACTGGGGGAAGATGCCAGCAAAGCTAGTGAACTAATAGCTACCTTGTTATGTCATAATAGAGGTACCCTTGATAAAGGGATAAAAAAGGATTTTTTTATTTTGTAATTTAGGTAGACAAACAAAAATGTGAGTACTGGAAGCAATATACGTAGCATGTCGTCCCGTCTTGTCTTTTTACCCTGTCTGTTGTAGGAGCTATTTGGATTTACCTAGATGTTGAATAGGTTTACATACGTACTATTTCTTAAGTTGTGAAACTGCTGCTATTTAATTTGTGACATATACTAAAACGAAAAACACCTGGTTTGTCGGCAGGATGTTCAAGTTGCAAGAGACTAAAATAACGTGTAAAAAATACTGATTACTAATAAGATAATATTAACAAAATATAAACTTGTGCCAACATAGATCTTCACAGCTTAAATGTAAATGTGTGATTTAAACATTAGACAAATTAAGTTACTTTTATAGAAACAACTAAATATGAAAAGTGCCAAACAAACCATATTTATGATTTATATAAAAGTAGTGTTACATTTATAAAAAAAAAATGAAAAAAATGGAAAAATATAGCTTAAAATTGACAAAAAATATGTTTTAGTGTCATTTAGTTGAGAGTTTTCTTTCCCCTTAACTAACATAAGAGCTAAAGATTGCAAACTAAGGGAATTATATCATTATCAAAACGAAAGACTCAAACTACGTCTCCTTGATTCGTTTTGGATTCAGCTGTTGTTCAAAAAGGTTTAGGTGGATCAGCATAGTTAAGACTGAATAAGTTATTAGTTTTCATTACACAGCCTTTTAAACTTATAAAAATGTATTTTGTGAAGCTAGATGTTACCTTTTTGCACGTCAGTATTGCATGATATCGAATAATGCGTGGAAAAAAAAAATCAAAGTAACAAAAATAATAAAAATAGGAGGTATGTGTTGTTCATTTTTAATACATATCTTTGCATGTCAACAAAGATATAGCACTTTCATTTGTTACATTCCTAAATTATTATTTTCTTATACCAAGTTTGTCAGTCACGTTCAACTAGGCCGGATTCTTTTCTATTTTTTACAAAACTATCACAAAATATAGGGTCTAGTTATTTAAGCATACTGAAAGTAGTATTTAAATCATTCAACTTTACATTTGATCGTTCACTGGTTGCTTTGATATTTTAATACGTTATGTGTAATCTAATTGCTGTTTCATTTTGGTTCTGCTTTTGCTGTTTACTAAACTAAAGATAACGTGGGTTTGAAAGTATACTTTTAAACCACTAAAACCCAGTTTTAATTAATGAATGTAGTCAATTTTGCATAAACTTGTAAAGAGTCATGGTCAAAAGCATGTTATCATTTTTGGGTATGATTTCAGGGTGTATGTGTTGTGTTCTGTGTGAACAGCTATAGACTGACTCTAGCCCTGTTCACGTTCAGAGCGTGTTCCTTTACCATTTCTGATTCACCCTGAACATGATCCTCCTTTACATAAATACGCACTTTAAAGTTCAGCAAGTCATACCTTTATCAAAAATACCCCGTCTCCTGTTAGCGAATTTAAGAGGCGTTTTACAGCTGGTGCTCAGCTCGTTCAATTTTTTCACTCTTTTTGGACCTTTGGCTATGCTGTTAAGGCATGTATGGGATCTGTTTTTCCATCGAATAATTTCTTTCTCATTATTCATTCACAGACACATTTCAATATTTCGTTTAGCTGCATCCTTTTTAGAATGATCAGCACTGCATTCCATCTGAACAAACCACATTATTCCTATAATTAGTTTGTTGCTGTTTATGTTATGCAAGTATTGTCACATTTCTATAGCTCAGATTTCTCATGTAACTTATCTCATAAGTGAAAAGGGATTGAGAAATCAAGTCATCTTTTAAAAAAACAATGACAATGTTTGAGTGTATGTAATTGCAGAATATGGAGAACAGAGTTTTTAATTTATGGGTAAGAATTTGTTTTTTGAAAGATTTACCTTTGTAAATTTGCAATGTGGTTTTATATGAAATATAACAGCAACAGGCATGTCCTTTAGGGGGCTATATACATGTATAAAAGTGCCAAATTAATGATTAAATGATCGCATTTCTGCATTGAATGAGACGTAGGCATAAGAATTCTCAAAACTGCATGATAGTGCTTCAATCACATTGCAGACTATAACCAGTAATAAGTCAAAAACAAAGTATGAAATGCAGACAGCTGAAATAAATAGATGGGGAGGTGGGGTATATGTATTTTCCTTGCATTTTATGATAGATGATCTTGTATTCATTTTTTATTGGGCATCATCTAGTCTGCATGCCTGTAACAGACAATATTCATGCTGTCATTGCATAAAGAGGGGGCTGGAGTTCATATATGGCGTAAGAAAAGAACACAAACCAAAAGCGTACTTACCACTAATGTAGGTATCAGTGTCTGTGTTTCTAGACAGCTTTACTCCTCCAGGCCCCTTCGCTTGATGTTTTAAGATCCAGTTTTTGAGCTTGAGCCATCAAAACACCAGCAGTTAGAGAGAATTTGTTAAATTTCATTTTCAGGCTTGTGTTTTTGTTTACACTATGCTATCTAACCTAGACCAATTATAACAAAATGCCATCCATATGTATCTTGTTTACTACCCCCTTTCCCTGCACCTCCACTGCCCCCACTTTCTCCCACTGCCCCCACTTTTGCCCCCGACTTCCCCACCAACCCTACTTCCTCACAGATTTCTGAGTGCCAAAAAAAAAAAATACCATTCCAAACTTTTTTGAGTTTTCTTGTATGTCGGACATCCATCGGACGCACTCATGAAGCCAGCATGTTCCTCCATAACATGATGTCAGTCATGATGCCTCAACATTATACAAAAGAAAAATCAAACGCAGACCTGGATTAACATGGTAAAGGCTGGCTACCTCTCATAAACTTTTCCTAATTCTGTTTCATCTCCTCAACCTCCAGGACATCCTTGATAGTGTGCCATTGTGCTCAGGGCACTAGTCACTCTCTTCACCCTGAGTCTCCATATTATTTCAAGGGGAAAACAAAAACATTTTTTCTTTAATAATAAAAAGGTGTGAGGAGTAGAAAACGCCAGATGCGCAGCCATCTTCTGTCTTCTGAACTTTGAACTTTCACCCTCATGAACTTTATTGACCTTCTTCCTCTCCCCTCTATGTCCATCAAACTGTTTGGATTTTAAATCCTCATTCCATCCCCTCTTTGAGACTGTGCAATTTTAGTTTGATTTGATTGGATTTTTTTTTTTTTTTGATTTCTTGTCATTTGGACTATTCTCAGAGATAAGAAAATAAAAAGAAAAACAAAAAATACAGAAAACGAGAAAAAAAAACCCAAACAAATGTTTTCCACACCTTTCATTTTTTTCCTCATTGTAAATATTTTTTGTCCTGATTTTGTTGGGCTGTAAAGAGAACCGTGTTCAACAGAATTTGGCCGGCAGCATAAAAATCAGCTTTGTGGAATTTTGACGTACAAAGGGATTCCTCTCCTCTCCACTCCTCACCTAGTTCTTCCTGAAGTTTTGCCTGGTAGTTAATTAGCAATTCTTATGTGGTGTCTGTAAACCATGGTTCACATTAATAAATGCACGTTTCGTGAGGACTGAGGAAGGGAGTAAAGCAGTCACTGTTTACAAATGCTACTGCTATCTTTTTGAATAGGGCTGCACTGAGATGCAAGGTGTATTAGGCATTACATCATCTCTGTAGGTGGAATGTTTGAAAACTAGTGGTTTAAAATTACATATTTATATAAGTTTACATGGTCGTATGCTTTCAATTTATATATACCTTGTAGAACAAACCATATTATTACACTCTGTAGTTGGTCCGTGGTATTCAGTGACAATAATCAGACATTTCCCAATAAAATGATTATAGCTCTTACCTTTTGTGCAATATAGAAATGGGAGTTTATACACTCTTTATACACTTTACTGTTTGATAAATAAATGAACTTTTGTAAGGCTGAAAACATTAAAAGTGCCAAAAATGACGTGTTGCTCTGTGCTGGAGATAGTCAGTTTTGCATTTACGAGCCTATAGCAGGTAAAATACCTTTAGTAATTATAATTTAAGCTCCACAAACAAGTGTTCATTTATGCTGCCGGCCGTATTTCTTTAACACTTTCATGAGCTATTTATTTTAATCTAACTATTAATAAGTGACGACAACAGCAGCAACAAGTACTACTACTACTACATAAAGGGAATGACTGGAAAGGTGAATCATTGTTTTGTTTTTAGTAAATTAGTGGTTTCTTTTAACACCATTCATTAACTGACTAAATGAGTAATGGATATTTAATGTAATTGTACCATTGTGTTTGTAAAAAAAAAAAAAAAATAGTGAGTTGTGTGTTCTTGACTTGTGGATTATCAGTGAAGTCGGCATTTTAGTGGTAATATACATTAAATCGTTTTTTAAGGATTATTATTTTCCGACAATAAGAGTCATTATAAATGTTCATTTTAGCATCACCTGTCTTCTGTTGTCTTATTCCTCACCCTTCCACTACACTCAGTCCCATCTAAGTAACACATTGCAAGTTCGTGCCTGCAACCATGTGCTCAGTCTGGGGGGCGGGGCCATATTGTGTGGATAGAGTAAATGGGCGTGCGTATGAAAATGCTGCAAGGGGCCCAACGGGGTAGGTATTCCTTTTATGTCCGAGCTAAAAGCTGTTGGGTTCCATTGATAAATGGAACTGGCTGATATTAGCTAAAAGTCATTGTCTGATTTTAGTCCTATCTATTGTCCATAACCACACTGTATCACCAAATCCCTCCCTTCTTCCTTGGACATCCCCAATCACGACCGCTACACCATGTAACATTCTCCATCGTTAACATATTTGACTACACCGACATTCCTGTATATCCATACCTCAAGGAGTTGATCGCATGCCAACCTGCCTGCTTCCCCCATAAAACGCAACCATTCTCCTCTGCTCCTGTGGCCCGGCTCAAAGAATACAAGTCAGAGTGAAACGGCAGATTCTCAGGGTGTCTAATAAATCTACCTTATCCTGTGCTAAGCAGCCTCCTACTGCGCTTGTCCGAATATGTCCTTAGGAACCCAAAGACAAACTACATGTACATGTATGCTACTGCTTACAAGTCTACTGAAAGAATTATACGAGCCTAGTTAGAGAAACAAGTTGCAAAATATACGAGACCAATGCTGTTCAATGAATGTTTAGGGGTAAATTATTAAATTACTTGCCTACATTTATGATTTTACATTATATAGAATAATTTATAAATGAAACATTTGTAACACTGCATGATGTCACTTTTTTTTGCAAAAAAAAACATTTTTGAATGTTAATGGTTACTTAATAGTTGATAATAAATATAAATGGTGTCAGTGTTTACATTACCTCCAATGGGAAATTGAAAACAAATTTTGAGATGGCCAAAAGTGTTCACAGAATTACTCTTATTCAATGAAAAGAATATAACATTAGTGAAATCTGTTCATCATCATTAGCACTAAATATTGTTTTAATATTCATCTAAATTAGGACAGTAGATATCACTACATGTGAAATATTCAATGTAATGGTTATAAAAGGTAAGTTAAGGAAAATCGCTGTATTAACGTAACACTTTGCCTTTAGAATGGATCAGAACTTATGTTAATGAAATACAACCCAAACTATAACTCTGTACCAAACAATTCGTTAATATAGAAATAAAGCATTGCAGTAGATAGGACTGAGTAATGTGTGACATTTTACCTGCTTGTGTATCAGATCCTACTGATCCACAGTATCATCCTCATAACGTCACAAGCAGATTTAAAAACAAGATATGTAGGTCGACATGTTTCCGTGCCTGACTGCGAGCTCAACCCAAACAGATAAACTCATAGCCTGCATTAACATCAGCTGTCTATAAGTGACCTTTAACAGTGATTATAATTTAAATGTATCCAAAAATCATTTCAATACTAATTTTTTAATCAACTGTTTCATGCATTGGCTGAGTGGCATGCAAATGAGTATGTGTAACACATATTTTAAAAAGTCTATTTCACAATTTCCTGGGGGGGAGTTTTTAACCAGGTCTATATACAATATATACAATATATTGTCTTTTCTAGGGTTCAGGCTGAGAGTTTGACAGTCCTACGATTTCATTAAGATAAATTTAGTCAGACGTGTAAATAGCAATCACATACATTCATAACACTAACCGTCACTCACTGAGAAAATTATCTGACTAACCAATACAAAAGTTTACAAAAATGTGCTTTAGTTTAGTGAGACCTGCAGTTTTTTTTTTCACCAAATGGCTATGTCAATTTCTTGAAATTTCTTGAAGGTCATTTTAAAGAATTGCTTTAACACAGAAGATGAGCTGTTGGAAAGGTAAGTTTTTAATGAATAATAATAATAATAATATATGCAGCTGAAAGCAATGATTTCTGGAGCAGTACACTAATAACTATATTAACTATATTTTTTATTTTTTTCTTCTTTAATGTTTTTCATTCAAATCTGAGAAGGCACCATGATGCTCAGCATGGACCTTTAAGGGAAACCATTGTGATTTATGTACCCAGGCTATCTGCTGTATCTGCTTCATGGGCCTATTTTATTATTGTGCCAAGTTCCATATTAATAACAATGCTGAGACATAAGTGTACCAACAGGCAATAGTAAAGCTTTTAAAGTGACTGATTCAAAATTCAGTTCAATATTCAGCATTTAGCTTGAAATTATAACTTCCAGCTATGTGGCCCTGCATTATTTTATTTGTATATTCTAAAATGTATCAGAATTTGGCAGGATTGTTAACCTTGGTCTGCTGTGCCCATGTAATGTACTTTGTTCTGGAAACAAGTTACACATCAAAAGACAAGTGTTTCGGAAAAGTGGTTAAATTCACAATGGAGAGCAGCTGAATGGCTGAGTGTAGACATTTTCTTCACAATCTATGCAACAACTTAAAAGAACAACTTAAAAGTATATATAATGGCAACAGTCAAAATAGATTGGAAAATATAAAAAAAAACAAACACATGAACCTCAATAACTGTCCTTTTTTTGTACTCTCTTTAGAGAATTGCTAGACGGGACTTATTTCGCTACTTCATCCTTAAAAAAAAACAGCAATTGTCTGATTGGTTGAAGGAAAAGGTTACGAATTGTCTACCAATAGTAATAATACATTTATGGTAAGTAGTTTACATACTACTTTTTCCTTTGCAGGAAAAAAGAACTGTAACAGGTTTACAACAACTGCGCTGGGCAATATGTGATGATTTAATAATGATTTTTTAAAATTCATGTAGCTGTATGTAGCTGGAGTTAAAAAGCTAATTTTACAATGACTATGAACAACACAGCATGCATTATTGATATTGTCTTGATAATGAAGGCGTGTAGTTTTGATAGATGGTACTCAGCTTATAGTCATCCATCCGATGGGATTGTAAGGAAAATTATGTGACAGTGACAGGAACTTCAGTTGGAGGGGAAGCAGTGGAGATGGAATTAAACAAAATAGACTTTTCAGACTTTTTATTGGGACAATGGGAAAACACAAGATGCGTGTCAGGTCCTGTAAAGGTGTATAACTGGATTCTCTGTTGGACATCAGGACTGTTTACTGCACGGAAGGAAAAGCAATTCAATCTTTTATTGTCATTAGGACTAAGACACGGGAGAACTGAACAAATTTGCTCTTCACCTCAATTAACCTTGACTTGAAGGTGAGAGATAATGGAATTCAATCTTACCTAATGACACAGGTGATACGGTGAAGCCTACTAGACCTTACTTGCTTTGCTCATTGTCCACTTGTCTCTTCTCTGAGGTTCTGGTAACACAGCATAACAATGTCTGGCCAGATAATGCACACCGGCAACGCTGCGTATGTCCGCTGTCTGTTCTTGGATGAAAGCATAGCAGAAACCTGAGATGCAGGTGATGTGTGCGTCTTTACCCATCTGCTTCTTCATACCTGATGGTATATCTGAATGTAGAAAGCCATTAAGCATGTTCAAGGTTCGGGTTATTCTGAATTCCGCAAACCTACTTCATTTTCAAGCAGTTTAGCAGTCTGATCGCTTTGCCTGACTGAAGGACCACTAAAGACATGCTGCTAACAAGAGAATTTGTGAATTTTCCTCAAAACCAACCGGCAAATGATATAAAATATTTTTCTTATGCAAAAATGGCAGAGTATTAATCAAGAACTACTTTGTTACTGAGAAAGGTAATTATATAGTTGTACAGCATGCCTTGAATATCAATTTCTAAAGCAGAGAGATTTTATTAAAAAGGTTTCTTTTTTTTTTTTCAAACTAAAATTTGCTTATTAATTGAAGATTTTAACAACAAACAGACCAGCATATAACAATTTCAACAAATGCATCATTTGTACATACATTGCTAGAAATATATTTCTTAACTAAAAAAAATGCAGCTACTGTGTTTTTTCCTACAGATATCACTGCGTTTTGTTCAACGCCTACAAAACATTACACGTTTCTGATCATTAATGAATAGCTAACGGATGGGGACTAAACATTTTCCAATGTTTAATATTCTTTGCCAGACAGGAAGGGATCCCTTCCACAGACATTACCTTAGCCCTAACTCAATTAATTTGATTGTAGTTTTTTTTTATAGTGTTGCCAAAAAGTTGGCTTTTTAAAATTAAAAAGAAATTTGTAAGCTGCAAATCTCAGCTTGTATTTGCACATTTAACTATTAAAGTCCATTAAAAAGGTAATTTAAAACAAATTGCTTTATTATATATTGCTTTACAGCATATTTATATAATTTACTCTAAGTAAACAATATTGTTATAGGTCATAAAATGGTCAATAATGTCCTTTTATTAAAGGATTTTACTTTATTGATGTGCTATTTAAGTTATCAGTTTGTATTGGCTTTATTACTTGTCTATATGCCTGGTCTCTTGTCTACAAATCTATACTCATTCAACAATCTAAATTAAATGTTCAAAAAATTGAAGTAGTCCATCTTGGACCTGGCTACATAATTATTTTCAAATACTCTGTTAACATGAATAAACTGTTCTAGAACTAAAAACAAAAAAAATCATGAAACAATAGTCCTCTTTATTATTTATTTTGAAGTAACCCGTTTGTATATTTCCATTTGTTGGAAATGAATACAGAACTCTGTTATACATAAAGAAACTATTCAGCTAAATAGTGCTTAAAGTACGTTAAATGCATTTAAGAGCAAATTCACTGGATAAACGGAATACAAATTGGATGGACATATAAGTGGCAAATGTACAGTATATGTGACGGAAACAGAATGTTATGTTTAACAGATCAGATTATTTATATATTTATTTCATTGTTTTAGTTTTATTTTTATTTGAAGTTGTTTTTAAGCTGCGCAGTTGAGCAAAATTATGAACGACGATTGTACGAGATTTTATGCATTTGTGTTTGTTGCTGTTTTTGCATTAGTGTAAATTTTGCGTGAATTACTATTGTTTGTTTTACATACGTTCTATTAACAGCATTCTTAATTTTTTTTTTAAATATATAAACATAACAAGCATCATCTATATTTCTTTCTTTGAGTACAGTATAGAAAAAATGATTAAGGATAATAATACAAATAGAGATATATAATACATATAACTGAAATTGCAATGCAAAAGCTGTGATTTTAAAACACTGTAGGTGATACAGTGATTTCTTTATCAATTTTATGGTACATAAGATGTGTTCTGCAATCTTGCAGCTGTTTTTTTGTTGTTGAACCTATGTTTTAATAAACTCATTTTTTACTGTCTAAAAAAATAAAACATAAACAGCACTTGTATTATTCCACTTGCAATTTAGACAAGAATTGTCATAAGAAACTGTTTGTGAATTAAACAAGAGAAGGACATTCTGCATCGGGTTCCTGATACTGTTTTTCCTGATACTGTTTTTTATTTTTTAATTCTCAGTGTGATGGTTGGAGTAGAAGAGTCATCTATTTGCAATTTATTGTCTATGCAATCCTAAGTAATCATTTGTGTGGGGAACAGATGGCATAGGCAACTATCTAGATGGCAGGAGACAGGTTATTTTTACAATAATCTCGTAGGAAAGAAATTCATTTTGGTTCAGCCAAATAAAACACAATGGCCACAAAAATGGCCATAACTCGGTAATTGGTCAATGGCCACAAAAAGACACGACTGTACCCAATCAATGTCTAATACTGAGAGCTGTATAAATATTGTCAATTCTGGGTAATCCAAATCTTTACCTTGCTGGAATGCCAAAATTATATGGTTCAATGATTATTAACCAAATTCAAAAAAGAGAAACAAATTTAATTTGTATTTATTTCATATATATTAGTTACACAAGTTTTTCAAGAATCAAGTTGTTTTTAGCTTAAATGTTAGCAAGCAGACAAGACACATATAATATGTGTATTTGTATTGTAGTCCAGAGGAATGCTTGATTCAGTACATAGCCAACGTAATATTGCTTTTTTTTGTTTTTCTCATGAATAGTGAAAAAAGATAAAGCAATGGACCATTTCAATGTTCTCTCATTGGATGGTGACATAATCTGACACTGAGCTTCAAGTGCTTTTTCTTACACCACCCAAAAATAACTCTCCACCAGATTTGTGTACTCATTTCATACATACCACACTTCCAGATTCATCAGATCACTGTTAAAAATGACAGAAGTGTAAGTTGTGTAAAGAATAAACATCAATGGTACCGGTAGTGTCCCGTGGAGCACCCCTGCATTGCAATGCACCATTTTATATTTGTAAGTACTGATGCGAGCAAAGCATGGGAGGTTGATGAGGCAAGGCCATGATATCTTCTGCTGGCATCACCTTGAGGATCTCCCCCAGCAGGGGAGGCTGAAGGGTGCTGAGCGCCACAGAGACGTCAATGAAGATAACCCTCATGATGTTGCTCAACTTCTCCAGGTAGGCTCTGAGAAGCAGGTACTGGACAACATAGTCCCTAACTATGTGTAGCAAGTATGCAAGCTGTAGTGGATCTAGGAAGTCCTTTGTCAGTGGTGTGTGATGCTAGTGGTCCAACCTCTCAAATATCTTCATTACATGAGATGTTACTGCCGGTGGTCTGTAATCAGTCTGTAGTCTTTGGACACAAAGACTATGCATAAGCATTTCAGCGTGCATTTCATATTCACCGAAATAGATTAATCATGCTACAGAACATCTATCAACTAGAATAGACATGCTTTATGTGCACTAGGGTGATGCCATGAGGCCCATGCATAGCTATCCTATCAACTTTTCTATCTGTAGCAAAAGGCACAGGCAGACCTGAGATAAAGGTAGAGGTAGATAGGGGAGGGTCAAGCTGGACTCTTCAAGGGAGGGGAGGGATAGATGAGTTTCCCTGAATCTGTCTCGCACCAGCAGGGGGCGATCAGCACCACGGCAGCCATAGGGAACTAAAGGCTTCTTATCGCTGGCTGCAAGGACTGCCAACAGTATAGGCTGGCAAACGATAATTGCCTCAACCAGACGAGTAGGGCAGTCTTCCTCGTGCAGGGAGGAAGCCAAGGTGAAGGATAAAAAGCAGGCCAGCCACAGATTCGTGCTCCTGCATATGTACCCTGGAGAATGACCGTCCCCCACCATCCCCGTTGGGACTATTGCCTCCTAAAGGACCACCCCTTTTTTAAAAATATATATTTTTTATAAACCTCATCCCTTTTATTTGCCTGCACCCATGTCTCCTGTGGCTCCATGCCTGCCTCCCCCTGTGACATCACCACAGCCTTTCACCGTCCCATAGCCAGGGGTTGTCCTCACCCCTCCATGCTATTATTCTCAGCTTGAATCACTTATAATGAAAAGTGCTTCATACAGAGAACTATGGTTAAAGCATGTACTGCCATCCTCCTTCAATGCTTCATCTTTCACCAATTAATTTAAAGAAATGGCATTGATTAGCCTGACCTTTTGTCTTTTTAAATTAACTGGCTAATTATAGTTCCCTTGATATAGTATATTACTAGTGGTGGAGGTGAACAGTACCTCGTGTGCAGGGCTGGGAAATAGTGTGACATTCCAGAAGTGATAAGTGATGGTGAAGCACGCTGATGATGTCGTTTGGGTCAGGAATCAGCAGGTACAGAACGAGGAAGATATTGGTAGCCATTAGATAAGTCAATCCAGAGATTTCTTTGGTTTTCAGTTCCTACTACTGGAAAACTAGGCTGAATAGAATTTTGCCACCACTGAGTTTGAACCATATATAGCAGTGGATAAAATAATAAAGACATTTGACATTTGATTTTAACTTTGAAAATAAATAATAAACACACTAATGGAATAGGTTATGTTAGGATAAACAGCAGTTTGTAGTATGCATCACATATATAAAAAAAATCTGATTATCAATCCAATATGTGAATTTTCAAACAAACCTAATTCCAGTGGGACCAAAGACTTTATACTCAAATCATAGGTCTATCGGCACAAAAACCTCTAAATTGTTTCCAATGTCTCAAAAATCACAACTGCGTACGCTGAAACGCGGAGAAACTGCATTGGCACAGAGGAACAGCGTTTACAGTTTTAAGGTCTATGTCAGGGATAGATATTATCAGGACAATTGCTAAACGACACAAAAGTACAGTATCCAAAATTACAACAGAACTGAGTCAGCACTTCTGTGACCCAGAAACCGTTTGCGTCCAAGGCCAGCGCAGAAAGACGTTTAACCCAAAGCAGTAGAAAAACATAACTGGACACCTGCTACCCACAATGTCTGCCACCAGCTGTTAGACATGGTGGGGATCTGTGACGGTGTGGGCAGCCCTCTCATAGGGCTCATTAGCCACTCTGATTGCTCTGTATAGTCACATAATGGTCAAGGAATATTAGGCGATTGTATTACACAAGGTGCACCCTGTCCCCTCATGATAATCCTGTATTCCAAGATCATAATGCTCCTATACTTACATACAGTCCGATATCCCACTATACAGGCTTCAGAAGATAGACACAGCAGAATTCCATGAACGAATGAAGGCAAATGACCAATGCACCATGAATCTGTTTGTGAAAGCATATATATATATGTATGTATGTATATATGTATATTAGATTTTTCGATGCACTGAGCACTTGTTAGTATAGTTCAAGGCTATAGCAAGTACATAACCAGCACTTGAATCCATAAGCATAATTATTACAATCATGACAATTACTGTTTACAAATATGTATGTCACTGAGATCCCATGCAGGGAGTACCCAGGCTTTTTGCCCTATGTTTTGAGGGCAAGGCTCCAGGTCACCCTGGCAAACCTTGACTAGGATAAGTGATTAGAAGATGGATGAATAGATGGATTGATGGATGGATGGATGTCTGTGGATGTCTGTGGATTTGTAATTATTACATTGTGGGGACCCAATGTATTCATTGACATTCTTTCAGTCCCCACAAGGATAACCATCCACTTTCTGTAACCACTTACCCTATTCAGGATTCTGGGGGGTCTAGAGCCTATCCCAGAGGCTGCAGGTGCAAAACAGGGGACAGTCCAGGATGGGGGGCCCACCACTCGCATGTTTTTTGGACTATGGAGGGAAACCAGAATCCATTTTGACGTAAAGTTTTATATAAATCCCTAAATTTACAGTATTGCCATTGCTTATGAGAAATCTATAAACAATTTCTACAATCTCTATTCTTGTATCCCATTTTTAATGAGAGGCTTTATACAGTTCAGGTGAAACTCGTCTGTCAGCAAACAGCCAGGATCGATCCCACATATTTCTGACTGCTCAGCTGCGTGTTAGGAGCAGCCATGGCCGTTTGACTTCGCTTATGAAACGGAGGCGCGTGGATAAAGACCCGAGAAGCTTGAAAGCGCAGCTTCTGTTTCCCAATAAGAGCACAGCTATGTCATCAATATGATGATTCATTGACCCATTGTTCTGTATGTCATTTAAATATGCATTTCTCTTGAGCATGTGCAGTTGTCTGGATATCAAGATATATTATTTAAAGTGCAGCAGTTGAGCGCAATGTGTCCAGTTTCTCAGGATTTGGCCTGTAAGCACTGCATTGAATCAAACTAAATATATTTGGAGCATTCTAATAAACGTGAGTCGGTTTTGCCTACCCTCATTCCCTCCTATGCGCCAATTCTTTACCCTGCTGAATTGGGCTCCTTTTGACCTGCACTCCAGTTGTAAGTAGGAAAGGGGTTTCCATGGTTACCAATTTGCGCCAAACCTGGGAACTGAGCAGGACAAAATGAAGCATTTCCAGCAATCCAATAAGACACATTTGTGTTTTGAGGTGAGCGGCCAAATTCTTTTTTTGTTTATGTTCTTATGCTGGACGTGGCAGAATTTCCATAAAATGCAATTTCTCTGGAGCCTCCATTGTATGTCCATTGAAAAAAAACATTTAAACAGATGGTGGTCAGTGAAGCACTGAGTGGGAAGCAGTGCAGTTCTTTCCTGCACTCCCAACATGAGTAGCGTTCCCCATTCACAGGTTATAATTGTTATTCAGATGTATCAGTATAGTAGCACTAAAATGGCAACAAACGCTAAATACCAATAGCTGTTTGCCATTCCAGTTTTAAACTTGGTTTTTGACCCTAAAGAATCTGTTGCTATGTGCACCCTAAGCGCCGAGTCAGACTTTTGTTAAGAAAGCAGTCTAACCCGTGGGCAGTCTCCCCAGTAACACTATTGCTATTTTCTCATTCTGCTTTTAACTGTATTCATCTCAGACAAGAAATGAAACCATGAATGGATTTTCTATCTAATGGCGATCATGGCTAATCATATTTAGACCAGAGGTCTTTAATCAGAACAAAACTGGAACATGGACTGTCTGCAAATTATGTGTCAATTTCTAATTGATTCAAGTTGGCATTTCAGAAAAGATGAAACAACCAAAGTAGAAACTTTGCATTTATTTACAGATGTTTGTGTATTTTATTTTATATAATAATTTAGCTATTTTTTTTATAAAGGACGCCAGTTTTGATTTTTATCTGACATTACCCACATTATTTTCTTGAGGTCATTCCCTACAATGGAAGTTCCAAAAAATTATTAAATATAAGGGTTCATATTTTTCCATCAATGACCTTGATTATTTAAACCATTTAAAATATATGGATGCTTGCAAGTTAAACTATTAAAGATCACTGACATACAGCTCTATCCAACATGAATTTTGAAACTAATACTACATAGCAGCAATTTTCCATTCTTGAGATATAATGACAAACCAAATATTAAGACTGAAAGGGAAGCATTTATAAAATAAGGGGTACATCCTCTGATGCAGTTTACAAAATGTACTTTCATTCAAGGCCATGAAAATATCTATACAACACCACCATCTACTGTCACCTGTTGTGTACTGCACTCTGCTAAACTGTAGAGCTAAGCTAAAATTCAAACGATCATTATCCTGGTACTTCACTTTCTTTCCAAATGTCAAATGCGTTAATGAATATAAAAAAAACACTATTCATAAAATTGCAACTATTGGCTTCCAGCTACGACGTAGAGCTATGACGTACGGCACATAGCTACGGACTGTGTACATACGCAAGTATAAATCGGCCTTTATAGAACAATGCAACCAACAATAAAAATACACCACGGCATCAGCTTAAATGTTTTTATCATAGTTTTTCCATTTTCATTTTACAAATCGTACATAGAATTACATTTTCTAAATATATGAACTGCTGTACATGTGTCACTGCTGAGCATTAAGCATGTTCTTCCGGCTCCATCTTTATCTCCCATTCTCCCTTTATCCTCTGCCGCTCTTTCTTTTTATCCTTCTCCTTATCCCTTTTCTTCTTTTTCTTCCCTACTGCCGCATGCGTGTCCATCTGACCGCTTTCTTCCTCCTCCACTTTGATAGGCTTGTCCGTCTTCCTCCTGTTCTTTCCATTCTCCGCTTCCTCCAAGTCCACCTTTGCCCTTTTGGTGGACGACCTACCGTGAGAACCTTCGCCCCCCTTGTGTCTTTTTGTGGCCGGGGCTGGGGGAGTCGCACACCCGAAAGGAGTGAAGCGCTGTTTCAAGCCGTCAGGTATCGTGGGCGCTGGAGATGCTGGGAGCGGCGAGATCATTTGGTTACTGAAAATGTCCCCACCGTCCTCACATATGTTAATGAGTCCCGAAATAGCAGGCCCACAGACAATGCCACCCTCAGTGCCACCAGCTGAAAGGAGGTGCATTGACCTAGTACCAACAGCATTGCTTAGAATTCTGTAGTTTCCCATCTCTGGACTCTCAGTCTGTGCCTGGAGAAGCTTTGAGCCCCTTAGAGGAATCTTCAAATTAGAGAAACTTAAAAAGATAGAAAAATATATATAATTAATAAAAAAGACCTGGCTTAAGATGCTCAAATTAAATCCATTTTAAACATATCTTATAACAGACATGTACACCGATATATATATATATATAAGACTGTTGAAATATGTTTTATTATGTTTATATGTTTTATTATTTACAATACAGTGCAACAAGATGTGATAAGGCAGTACAAAGTGCAACCATTGTGCATTTGCAACAACAGCAACCAAAGCGCCAATATTTAATCAGCACAAATAACCATAACCATATGCGTTTTGAACAAGACAGGTGCTTCTGTTTGATGGGGCTGCTTTTGGATGAACATTAGCTGTGAACGAATGTCTCTGGTTATGAGAACCAGATATCCATTGCGACACTTATTCACAAATTGTGTCTCCAGTTATCATTTCTTACTTATTACATCACCAATTATATACTCAAGGACATTTTTCATTGTACAGCATCCGTTTTTATTAAATCAAAAACAAAATCAATGGCTATACCATTAATCCTTGTTGACATTGTTGTCACACTGTATACCATTTGAAGCTGACACAACAGGGATTAACGGCCTAAAACACTGATATCACTGTTCAAATCAAAG
>JAODKN010000038.1:6969832-6979906 GCA_026774425.1 Petrocephalus zakoni
TAGTTTTAGGTTAGGTTTTGGGTCCCATGGAAAGTTTGCTTAACGTTCTGGGAACGTTAGTTGTTAGTTATGAAGCTCCACACACGCACGCGCACACACACACACACGACAGAAATACAAGACTTCTTCACGTATGGTAAAGACCTATTGGAAATGGCAGTGCCATCCAAAGACAGCTAGTCACTGTCCATCAGGCCTTCCCTAAAGCAGGCTGGCTAGTAATTATGGACTTGGAACTCACAGTAAAGCTATAAATTAAAGACTGCCTTCATGAAAAGTGAAAATAGAAACAGGGAAGAAAGGGAAAGAATTAGTCTCAGAAGTAAGGTAAAACAAAATTACTCATGGAACATACTAAGCTTTACGTTTTCAAATGTAAACAAAAAACAACTGCCATTCAGACACAAACTCAATCTGATGACCATCATTTTATGTCTGAGTCATTCTCCTAACAAAAAACCTGTCCCAGCCCTCCAATCAAGATCATTAAAAAATGCATTAATACTAGTTCTTGGTTGTCTCACCATGCAATTATAAGAGGCGTACTCAGAAGAAGAAATGTGAAAATGATACTAACTAATGAAATACAATGTACAAAGCACAGCAGACGGTAATTTAATCTATAAATGCACTCTTAGATTACAGAATCCACAATAAATATAGTAACTTTACACACTGAACCTACACCCAGTATCACAATAAAGACAGATGAGTGAAACGGAAGGGGTTACCATATAAAATGTGATTTTAAAGTCAGACGATTAAGGAAACAAATGCATCAAACACAATTGTATCATGGCAAGAACTTTCAGAAAAAGGACTGAGCTAATAATTATTTCCTCATAAATATTTGTATGCAGCTAACGGTGCCCGAAAAAAATGCATTGGGTAAGGAACGGAAGTACATTGTGTTTATTTATTACTTTTGCAATGCAAACTACTTTATGTTAAAAATCATACATCTGTTAAAATCTGTTATAAATCAGCTCAGAAAACAAGAAATGGGCCGAACAGCCAAACTGAATTTACAAACACCCGGGGGCACAACAAATCCAGCCCTCGGTGGGAAAAACCTTAATGAGATCCTCATGGAAACCAGAAAAGCCATATAACCACGTCCTCCTACGAGACATACGTTACCAAAATTAAATTTTCTCCTTTTCTGGCCGCTTCAGAACTGATTTTTTCCCCCAAGTTTGCAAATGCAAAACTTTTCCAACCCAGCTGCTCGCTTGAAATGAGAATTAGAAAGTTCTCAAGTTTGAGTAACAAATGGCTGTTTAACTGGGGGAAAACGCAACACGTAGAAACAAATATAGGTTTACCTGGATGCCTTCTTCATAGTTAGTGCCACAGTGTAACAGAACAGAGCTGAAAAGGACGCATTCAGAACTTCCCCGTAGTGCTAACGCCAGAGCGTCGGCTGTCCTGGTTTACAGGGACATTGCAGCCAATGGCGAAGCACTTCCTGATTCTGCAACACAGCCCTATTTAACTGTGACCACACCCCAACGACTCCAGTCCAAATGTTTAATTAGCCCTAGTGTGGCTGTACAGGAAGAGGTGGAGGTTGCACAGTGCATTTAGTTCCCTTAAAGAACTTAACAGCTTTTTATGCAGCATCAATTAAACTAAATTCAAAATACTAATATAAGGAAATGTCCTTGTGAAAGGGGCCTATGCGGCACAGGAAGCAGTAGTAATGCATGTTTTAGACATGTGTGGCTTGGAGGTAACTGAGCACAGCAATGCAGCTTTTATAAATGGCTCTGCTCTAAAGCCTCTACCCTACGGCTGTCAGATAATCTATACAACTCTGTTAAATCAATATCCTGCATGTTAGTATTGTTGGGATGCTACCAACACATTAAGCTCATGATAAAAACAGCAAAACAACAACGTGTAAAGGTCGACTTAGGGTTATTAAATAATTCGGATACTACTGTGTTTGTGTGTTTTAGCTATATTGTTATTGATGAGCCTAATTCATTGTTTCTGTATCTTAGTACTTACATGATTCGGGTTGTCAATTACTACAGCAAATACTTAAATGAATAAACAGATCAGGTGAGCTTCTTTTTAAACAGTAGAATCAGTCTATTTTAAACTAAACAATACACCCCAAGCTCTTACATGAATTTGCCAGTCTAATGTTGGATCAACATGACTGAACCACAGTGTTTTCCCTATTAAATCCATTGCTCTGGAAGGACAGAGGAAGGGAACAAGCTACTGTTTGTCTGATCATCATATCTAGTCTATCTATCATGAGAACTTCAGTGAAAGTCATTGGGCAGATATTGAGGAGGACGGTCGTGTGTTGTTAGGGCAGTTACCTCTCTCTTTTACCACCGAAAGAACTGCTGGAGGAGGTTGTCCTGCTACGGGAATCAGAGGACAAATCTCTTCTACTGGTGGAAAGTCGTTCCGTGGAGATACTTTTTCTATATAGCAGAAAGAAATCAGTAAAGAGAGACTGAAGGAAATAGCATGAAATAGCAGGAAGAAAGATAAAAGATGGCATTCATACTACAGAAGCGGCATTATCTGCTTTGAATAACGAGGAAGAGAGTTAACAGACTGCTGCCCTACATCACAATCAATAATGGCTTTGTTAGCTCATTGGCCATGCCTTTGTTCCCAAAGCAAAGTAATGAGAAGTAGGGCATACTTAAAAATATGTTGACTTTTCCACCCCCTACTGTGGAGATGTGTACACAGACACACAGACACACAGACACACACACACACACACACACACATTTGTATTGCTATCTTAGTGAGGACCGTCCATTCATTACTATGAGAAAAACCCTAATCCCAATCACAACACCCATAGCCCCTACCCAGCCCTAACCATAAACATAAGTAACCAAACAAAATACAAGACTCTTGGTGTTTTTACTTTTTGGATTGCAGTCACAGATTTTTATAAAAGAAGTCTGAAATAGTAAGGACCAAGAAAATGGCCTCGTTAGTCACGTTTTTTTTAAGGATTTGCTAGACTTGTGAGGTCCTTTGGTCCTCACAAGTACAGTATAGCAAAGCCTATACACACAGACACACACAAAGGCTCCTTTTGTTATGGCATGAGGTTAAGATGAACTTTTCAATTACTGACTCATCAGTCAGACAGCTGCACACTGCAGTCTGTAAATAACAGGTGGCTACAAGCCGCCTGTTTTAGGGCATTGAGCTGAAGGAAAGGCCAGGGTCATTTTCCTCATTATCAATTCTGTTCTCTGCTCTGACAGATCACAATAAGTAAAATGCGTTTGTTCAGGCCATTATGCCTTCAATCTATTAACTATTTAACCGAACACTTAAATTGTCCATCATAATGGAATCCAAATAAAATGTATTTTACTAAGGTTACACCACTGCCAGAAATGCATATATTGTACTGTCAAATTTCGCTACTTGTGTGATGCTAATTGCACTGATGTGTATTGTCAAAAGTTTTAAAACTAAACTGATACTTACCCCTGTAATGGTGGAGGAATGGTATTGCTCAATCTTGGCTTCTAAGCTTTTTTATTATTTTAAAGCCAAACTACATATATATGAACAAAACTATTATGTGCATGTTTCCAGTAAATTGAGAACCCGGTTTACTTCCCAGATAAGCCTGGTATGGTGGCACAGTGGGTATTTCTGAAGGATTAGGTTGAAAATTTGGTTCCTGCCCCTGGCTCTGTAGTAGAATTTGCATGTTGTGCTTGTGTCTGCGTGGGTTCCTCCCATCTAAAAACACGGACTAATGTTGGTCTGGACAAATGTGCCCGCCCCCCCATTTGTACACTGTGCTCCCTAAGCTAACTCGGGGCCCACTAGCACCCTGTACTGGATTAAAGTTGATGGAAGATGGAGGGATATGTTCTAGACCAGAGTTTCTGAGCCCATTCCTTGGCCCGTCCATGTTTTTGCTTTCTCCCAGCTCCCAGTAGAGCAGGAAGCTGGGAGGGAGAAAAAATGTGGACTGTCTGGCAGGGGGCTGGGAGGGAGCAAAAGTGTGGACCATCTAGGGGCTTCTAAGGAATGGGTTGAGAAACATTATCCCAGACATAAGTTTAATGCAGCATCAGAATACATTATATCAAGGCTGCCCAACCCTGCTCCTGGACATATATCACCCTGCAGAGCTTAGGTACAGGGCTGCCCAACCCTGCTCCTGGACATATATCACCCTGCAGAGCTTAGGTACAGCCGTAATTTAAAGCACCTGATACAGATAATCAGGCATTTCAGTAGCTTCTCAGTATTAGAGCCAGCTACGATAAAACTAAGTTTGCTCTAAAACTGAGACGCTACTGAAGGGCCTGATTATCTGTACCAGGGGCGTTAAATTAGGGCTGCACCTAAGCTCTACAGCAGGGATCTCAAACTCCAGTCCTGGGGGGCCGGAGTCCTGTGTGGCTTAATTCTTCCCCTCTTCAATCACAAATGATTGCGCTCAAGAGCTGGGGGGTAAAAACCCTAAAATCTGTAGGACTCCAGCCTTCCAGGACTGGAGTTTTAGACCCTTGCTCTACAGTGTGGTAGACCTCCAGGAGCAAGGTTGGACAGCCCTGCATTGTATGATACAACACCGCCATCTTCAGGCAAGATTTGGTACACTCATTTCTCTAAACGGAGGCTATTCATAAACAAAGCTTACCTTTTGATAGAGAGGGAAGCCTCTTTTTTTGGTGATGATGGTGAGGAAGGGTAGCCCCCCAACCGTTTTTGCTGTACATATCCATTGCTGAAGGGCTTGGGAGGTAAGGCTTGCAGAAGCTGACGTACTAACATAATAGAGGGTACACATCAGTCCAGGTTACCGCTGTGTAAGTGTTAATATTGGCAGTGCTGTCAGCCTATTGGCTAATCGCTAAATGCTCATCATTTCAAAGTACTCTGTGAATCATGCTCCTAGAGGAAGAGTCATCAGCTTCGGCCTATCCAGCTAACAAAGAAGCCGACAATGAAAATCATCTGTGCATTTTCAAGAATTAAGAGGATCACTGCTAAATCAGGTTATGAAATAGGAATCAACCAGAGATACTGCCTAACCATTAGACACCGAGTATTTCCTAACGTAAGAGCTGTAATAGATAAAAGGCTTTAATGCCCCAGAACGGGGCAGTTTAGAAGGTCATATGAAACCACCTAGTAGGGTCTCTTTCAGGACTATGGCTGGCGAATATTAGTCAAAGAAATATCAAGCAGCATTTACGTAAACTGGTCTGTGAATATTTATTTTCTAAGCTAACAGTAACATTTTCAAACTATTTATTGTACACAAGCATGCAAAACATGATTTTGAAATTTTCAAGGGCCTGAGATACATGCAGTCCCTGGGTAAAGAATGTCCGACTTATGGACAGCTAGTACTTACGAGCATACTGCTATAAAGTGCATCTGAGCATGGTTCGTAATACGCACTACAAAGATTTTTATTATTATTATTATTACTGTATATTCATTATTATTATTATGATGCACTGTATCATTATTTTTCCGACTTATTGACAGACTTAGGGACCAGATATTGTTCGTAACTTGGGGACTTAGGGACAAAGGGACCAGATATTGTTCGTAACTGGGGGACTGCCCATGTATGACCTCTGGTACCCTTGTGGATTGTGGCTGGGGCTCACCCTTGGTGGATGCAGCCTTCTTCTTGGTAACATGGTCCTCACAGCAGCACAGTCGGCGCAGCGCATCTGCCAGTGCTGTCTTCAGCAGCTGGATCTCATCTTCCTGCAACTGGACACGTTGCTCCAAGTAGGACAGGCGGTCCTCCATATCCACAGCGCTGTTGGCTGACAGGTTGTCATCTAGGCCGGGAAGAGAAGCGAGGATGTCTGCAAACCTATACACAAAACGTCTGCAGCGTATACTGCTTCTTTATCGACACATTTGCATTTCTATAAAAAGAACATTGAAGTACAAGCGATGAAGCGTTAGTTATATCTGAATGCTTAAGAAATGCCATTGGTCCTCGACTGAATAGTGCTGCATATAAGCGGCTTGAAGCAGACGTGCAAACAGAAATTCAGAGAATATTAACATAAATGTATTTTTATCAGTAACAGTAACACAAATTGCTCATTTGTGCGAAATGCAAATTTAGATTATGGATTTAGATTATGGTTGTATAAGCCTGGACAATTGTTGCATGCAACCAAAATAAAAGCAACCCTGACCGTAAAAACAACAGGATGCATATATATATAATACTCAAAAGCACTTAACTGTACAAATGGTAACTAGCAGCATCAGGGAGGAAGTGAAAATGTGCTGCCGATAACATGTACTGTACAATAAGGTATAGGTATTATTCAAATATAGCAAGCAATGAAATGCAGACACGTGCCCCCAGTAAGGATCAAGGCAGAAGGAAACCCGAAACTTAAGAGAAGCCAATGCATTTTTCATTAGCACTCTGATCCATTACCTTCCCTACCTGCCATCCCTCGTGACACTTGACAACCACGCAACTCGCTTCTCAGGTGCCTGCTGATGTCAGATCTACTCTATTCTAATGGCTTCCCCTCCTCGGTAACATGCTCTGTGTCCCAGGCATCCTCTCGCATGGACCACAAGGAACGGGGCGGCTCTCTGCAATCCGGCACCCACCCCTGCTGGCCTTCTGATGCAGCATTCTGCTGCTGGCTGGCTCAGACCCAGAGTGCAGCAACAGCGGGAAGGACCTCCATTGATAATAAAAAAAAAATCGGCACGCATACTAACTAGTCAAGTAGCTTCAGGCCTGGAATCTTTACAGATAACAGATGAGATTAAATATATCTACACTGCAGAGGAGTTAGCTGGAGCTATAAGCAGAATTGTAAACAGATGGATGTTTCGCTAAAGGAATCAGGTTACCTTGTTCAATGACACTACAACAGAGCCTCTCCTGGGACTTTCAATTTTTTAAGCCCTGTGCAACTTGCCGTCTCATATCTAGCATAGCGAAAATGAAGCTTCACCCTTTTTTCCAATTAACATAACATGTTACATGATAGCATGGTGCTGTGTGCAGCTGAGTGCTTTACTATTGCTCAAAACAAAAATGTACGATCCATCTTCCCACAGTCGGTCCATGTTTTTGCTCCCTCCGAGCTCTCTGCCAGACAGTCCACAATTTTGCTCCCAAAGCAAAAACGTGGACTGTCTGTGGGTCCCTGAGGATCAGATTGGGAAACACTGTTGTACCAATTTTATTTATAAATGAGATTTAAAAAATGTATTGTCCCCTTTTGTTATGACACACCTAAATAGATGTGACTATAAAAAGGGATTCTCAGAAACGGACTAATCTAGCATGAGACCTGCTGAAATTATACAAGGTGTAAACTTACATATCTAAGATCTGATATAATTTTTCCAGATGATTGTAACCAAAGTGATGTGCAACTCAGAGTACAAGATCAGTCAATCCCAGGAGCAACTGAAGTAAAGAGCAGTGCCCAATGACGAAATCCCGCTGGCACCATGGGATTTTAACTGGCAACCTTGCGATCTGAGACACTAACCCACAGAGCCAAACTCAGTGAAAAAGATTGGAGATTCTGTGCACATCACAAGAATGGCAACAATGGCAACAATGTTTCACAAATTTGGGACTCTTAAGCAAATCCAATGTTGACTGCAATTAGTCTGAAAGACAAGTAGGCCAGGTGTTTTTATAAGATCAATATGCACATTTTTAACCTCAGATGCAAACATTAGCAGGAACACCACTGAAGATCGTCCTGGGATCCACGCTAAAAAGTATTTGGGTGACTTGTAAACGTAAAAGGCTAAATTAATGCAGCAACAAACAAAAAAATCATTAAGGACGACCTCCTGTGCTTATTCTCTGCAAGAGATCAGAAGCTATGGAAAAAATGTTAATTTTAGCTGAAGAAGAATTTTCTATTAATAAAAAAGATCCTATCACATAGACGTTATAAAAAAAAATCCAATTCAGATTTCCGTTATAGAACATAATAACAAAGAATCAGTTAAAGTGGAGTCATTACTTTTTATAGCTTCTGAATTTCATTATCTTTATGATGTATGTATGTTTTGTAATACAGAGGTGTCTCAAACCCCAATAAATTTACTAAATCATCAGGCAAATTTCAAATAAGAAAGTCATTATACAGATAACCGAGGGACAATCCAAGTGGGCTTGTTTCCATCCCAATGACATCATTCCTTCCCTATCCCCTCACTTGAGAGCTACTGTAAGTACTCGACACAACATAATTACAGTATTCAACTACCAGTAAACTGATTTAGCCGATGATTATAAAGTTTAATCATAGCCTCATATTTATTCCTACAACCTGGTATTCAGAACAGGCAAACAGAAAATGGCCATTTACTAAACATATACAAGATAGATGAAATGGCTCTGTCGAACACGCCTACAAGCATATTCATAACGCACGGTTAAGAATACATTATTAAAATCTCAGAATATCTTCATACACTTCCATCACGGAATTAAGTGAGATATTTTCATAATTGCAAATGCCGTAGTACAACTACCTAGCAAATGCATCAATTTGCCTCAGTCACTGACGCTCCATACTTAACGGACATCCATGGCACTATTTACATAGAGGATCCGGACATGATCGCGTTTCGATTGACTGCTTGAGGGACTGAAATTGTATCGGGAAATACCTACCATTGCAGTACTGTAGGAGAAGGGAAGAGGTGTCATAAATGTTCCTGCAGGAGGCAATCCTTTCAGACATTTTTATCTATCTATTCTTTAATGTCCTATACCTTCTGTCCTCGTTCTTTCAGGCTTCTCCTGCCTCCAAAAAAAACTACACTTCACATTAACCTTAGACAAGTCCGCTGCTTCGTTTCGGGTTTAGCGTTTCTGTCTCCGCGGTCCCCTTGTCGCCTCTGTTCCTCTGTTTCTATGGAAACAGCATCATCGTCATCGTCATCATCACGTTTTGTGGCGGCGGCAGTAAAATGGTAGTGTCTTATAATTCATCACGATAAATAGGAATCTAAATCGAAATATGGAAAGGTAAAATATGAAAACAGAAAAAACAGCCCTTTACATGAAAATGTAATCAAATCCATGTTACGACTCCAAAAACATTTATTACAAACTACACTCGTGAGTGTACTGCCGTCTTCTCGGGAGTTGGAGATGCTCACCATGGTTACTGTGGTTACTACAAAAAAAACTAAATAAGTATCTATAGATATCATATCTTTGCTAAATACTTTCACTTGCGGACTGAAATGTCGAACTAGAGGAAATGTGATTGCGTGTGACTCCTGAGAGGTTTGTTAAAGATAATGGAAGTGAGAATTATGAACAACCAGTGTGAATAATGGGAACTGTCTTCTGGAATTTCAAACTCTCTAAATACATGATTTATGGCCTGCATTCGCGGACAGATCTATGTACGCACAGTCACCTACTCTCCATTCATTTTTCAGTTCTGAAGGTATATAAACACTCTCCTTTTCGTGTAAAATTGTACATATTTCTTTCATCCAAGTGTTATGCATTTTTTATATATTTGACTTAAACAGTTTCTTGTTCATCTGAGATTAACAATCTGATCTTCCACTTAAAATGGGAAATCTAGCAGTGAGGACAACAAATTTTGTGCCAGCTGAGTTGTCGGCCTTAGTTAATGCAGGCACCGCCTGAGTGATTTGCATTTGCAGGTACTCTGAAGATTGTATGGCGTGTAAGGGCCTGCCTTTATAAATGCAACAGGGCCTATCCATGGACAAGTGAGTAGTATAGATTTTTACTGCAGTCAGTTGGAGAGCAACTTTGTTGTAATTAACCTAACAATTAACAGTAACACATTTCAAGATATTACAATGTTTAACATTTCTTGTTTATCTTATGTAATATCATAAGATTTTGCCATACAGTGTATAGCTGGTCACAATATTATTATTATTATTATTGTTGTTATTAATATTATTATTATTAATATCTGTAAAGTATATAATATATGCAGCAATTAGCCACCAGCTCCTTCGAGCTGTGGTGTTGGAGACGGCTACTCCGTATCCCATGGACAGCAAGGATAACAAATAAAGAAGTTTTGG
>JAODKN010000038.1:6980527-7005243 GCA_026774425.1 Petrocephalus zakoni
GTACAAGATCGGACAGCATGGAGAGAGCAAGCCCATAGAATCGCCAAGAGTCGGACACGACTGAATGGATAACATCATCATTCAACCATGGCATGCTGAAAAGTTCTAATTGGGCCATCAAACACCACAATACCTTATCCCAATGTGCCGCCATCTTGTCTGTCTAGCACTGTATGCATTCTTGTCTGTGCACTACATTCCCACTACTGTAAACATTAGAATTTCCTCCTGGGATCAATAAAATATGTCTTAATCTTGAATAAGTAAAAATGTCTATTTAACATCCTGTTAAGCTTGGGGGGGGGGGGGGTGCGGCTTGGTGGATCAGGGGCTCTGATGCTTCTGATCTGAAGGTTGAAAGGTCAAATCCAGTGGCTGTCAGATCATCACTGTTGAGCCCTTAACAAATCTCTCTGCAGTCTCACTGAGCGCTTTCATTTGTCCGTTGCTTTGGGTAGAAGCATCTGATAAATAAACGTAATGTAAAGTAGAACAAGGCTGGCTTTGTGTCCCATGAAAATTGGGATCCTGGACCCAAAGTAGCGACTGCCGCAGGGCTCATGCAAAGTGAGCCTTGGAATTTAATCTTCCGAAGACCTGAATAAGTGAATCAGCAATGCCATTTCAGCTGCAGTAAAGGGTTCATATTCTGAAGTCCTGCCATACATAGTCAAAATGATTCAATAATGGTTGAGCTCTACAGTCGCAGTATATATTTTCATATAACTAATGCATTTATAAATAAAACCCATTAATGTTCAGTGGTTTCACAAGTATTTTTTTCACATGATCAGAGATGAAAGGAGACTGAAATGACAAAAAGACAATCACTGGTTAATACATGTATGTGTTGTATGAAGACAAATTGTCAGACTCTGGTATTATAGTCAGTGTTTCCCAACCCAGTCCACATTTTTGCTCCCTCCCAGCTTCCAGCCAATCAAGAACTCCGAATAGCTGGCATAGGCGGTTGGGAATGTGGACTGTCTGGGAGTCTCCGAGGACTGGGTTGAGAAACACTAGTTTATTTTATAATTTGTCCCAATCCACAGGATATCAACAGGATCTGCTCTCCTTTCACCTCTGTCATGAATGTTAAAAGTATCAAGCAGGTTTGGCTGTCGAGGGAAGCTGTAGTCAACCATTTTCTTTACAGCTTAATAAAAGAAAATGAAATGCCACTTTAATTATGTTCGAATGGTTATTCATTGGCCCAAAGAGCTGATTTGAAATGAGAAGTTTGTTACAATCTGTCTAGGGAATGACGTCCTCCTTGCGGAGACGAATGGCCTGAGGATTAAAACTCCTCCTGAGTCTCTCCTTTTTAGCCATTTTCGTGCCTGATTGCAGAAGTCCCTTACCGGGGTCTTTTACAGTTTTTATAGCTCTGGACCTACATCTCCTGATAGAAATGTAAATCTTAAATAACAAAAGGCATTTTTATTTAATTAAAGAAAGCACACCCATATGTGATTTGTGTATGGGTCCTAACAAACTGCATCCATTCTCTCTTCAGTCTCAGATATAGGGTTATCATTGATTCTTTTTTCTGAATTGGGTCTCGAGGGGCCTGGAACCTATTCCGGGTCAGAGGATAAGCTCCAACCAGAAGGGGATGCTAGTCTATCTCAGGGCGCAAATGCTTGTTTTTTTTTTAGCGATGCCAATCTTTGCAGCATATCTATGGACTACAGAAGGAAAACCATGCAACTTGTGGAAATCGCGTAAACTCAAACACACGGAGGTATTAGAGGTGGGATCAAATCCCCCAGCCCTGGAGGCACGTCCCTCTGTGCCGCCTGTGGGATTATCATGCTCTCTACACCCATTTGACCCATTGCTTTGCAGTGGCTCGAGAATCTGAAATAGTTTTCATCAGTTCACAGTTTATGGACATAAAATAGAGAGGGAAACTACAGCAAAAGTGAAGAATCAAGTGGAATCATTTTGCTTTAGAAAGAAAGAAAACCTGGCATGACTCCTCTGGATTAGATCTAGGGCGAAGGTGGGAGAGTCTCCAATGCCAAGTGTAACCTAGCCTACCTTTGAATCGCGTCATTGGATACTTGATGTAGCTGCCACCCTAACAGAATCCCAGATAATAAACCTTCTTTCGCATAACTGTGAATTGTTCTGCATTTATTTTTATGATCATTTATTTGATTTATTTGTTGACTCCCATGTTGGACAGAACTCAAACCTAAGCTATCCATAAACTCTGAGAAACTAAATTTAGACTTCTTATGAACTGCTCTCTAATTTGAGCAAACAAACTGGCAGCAGACATAAGAACTAGTTCGGCAGGGCTGTTCAGAGCACCGCGTGACACCTTGATTACACCCATATATCATGATCTCTGTTGTCAAGGAGTTTTGTGTTGTTTTTCATTGTTGTTTATTTCGTATCCCAGGCAACACATGACACAAGGCAGTGCTACACCTTTGATGAGATGGGGTTCCATCACAAGACTCTTGACAGATTACAGGCAGTCCCTGGGTTAAGGATGTCTAACAAATGGACAACTTATACTTACGAATGGACCGAAATGAAGTTTATTATATATAAAAAATTGACTTATATACAATGGTTCATAATAACAAACGCACACACTACTTTGTGAAGCACATGAAAACATTGTGCGGCTTGTAATTGTTTCAACTTACCTACAAATTCAACTTTAAGACAGACATAGGGAATGGATCTAGCTCATAACCTGGGGACTTCCTGTATTACCGTGAAGGGTTAGTGTGGCCTGACTTCCATCTCTGGGCTACTCACCAAGAGATGAAAGGAATCCGTCTTGAAACTCATACTGACGCCCTGCAAATGATAAACACTGTCTTGTTATTAATGCTTTTTGCCCCATCTTAGGCTTTGACGAAGGACAAAGCAACTTTGACACGCTCATCTAAGATGGCTAACAACCACACAACCTATTTAGTTTCACAGTTTACTTGTACTTATTTCGCAGATACTTTTGTCCAAAGTGGCATAAAACCAAGGCCAATAATACATTACAAACACAAACGTATAGGGGGAAGTTCTGACAGTAAGTAATGATAGCCATTGTAATGCTCAGGCATCACCCAATGACATTTTATTGCAACCAGAGGTGGGTGATCCAGGTCCAAAGGGTAAAAATCCAGACCAGGATTTTGTTTCAATCAACCAGATGAGCATTAAGAGTCTCAGTCACAGGGTGCGCAACTAGTTGGTTGAAATAAAATCTTGGTGTGGATTTTTACTCTTTGGACCTGGATTACCCACCGCTAATGGTAACTAGTATCAAAATGGGGACTGGGCCATCCTGTAAGGCCTGCATGCTATTAATTAACTAGAAAATCCATTTTGTTGTCTTTACATCTGTTCCTGTTGGTTTCCATGCTTGGTTATAGCAGAATGGTTGCAAATCTGAGTCCTTCAGTGTCAGGTGTTCTGTCTGCAGTGAATTCCAATCCCACACCCTTTCGTCCATGCTCTTAGTGTGTGACTGTATGCATGTGTGTGTGCAATGAGGTAGACATCCCAACAAGCGTGTCCCTCGCCAAGTACCTCGAGTGCTTCCAGGCATGGCCTTCAGGCACACCCTGACCAGGTACTAGATTAAGCTTTACTATGTCGTCATAAAAATTGATTAGATACTCAATTTTAATTTACTGGGTAAAATTTTGTGAAGAATTTTTTTTAAATTGTGTATTTTTAGGTACACAAAATATCAAAGACTCATGTGAGGAGTTTATATTTAAATAAATACAACAATTGGTTTATAAAACACATCAACGTAATTTTATTTTTCACAATAGTAGTCATATGTATAAGCATGTTCATGCTAAAATACACTTTGGAAAAGAAAACAAAAGATGCCAAAAGCATGCAACTCGGCGATTAATGCGTCTACTGACATGAATTTATATCACAGTACAATTCCCAAGAATAACCATTCTATTGCAAAAAAGAAATGCATGAAAATCATGATCTTTCAGAACATGTCCTACCTGCGTGGCTGCAAATTAAGTAAATGAAGAATACCACTTGTAAATTCGCCGACATACGAGTCTTGGTTACAAGAAACAGGAATCAGTTTTTAAAAAGACAACTACACTTTATTAACTATTATTGGGACTTTATTAACCCCACGACATTACAAACATATTTTTTTGTTAATCTAGCTGAGATCTTTCACTGAACATGGCAAAAGAAACACCCACGAAGCTGACACCAGAAAGATATTCGATATGCAAATAAATCGTCATGTTAAGAATCATCTCACTTCGTATCAGTTTGTTAATCTACCAGCTACTATCGGAGGAAGCCGTCCGATATCTGATATCCAGTGTCATACACACAACAATGACAGACTTTCCATGGCAGGCTGTCAGTACAACATTTACCTAAAAGAAGGTCAAATGTTTACTAAGGCCCAGAATTTAACGAGCACTTTGGTCTATGACTTATTCAAATGTAGTTATACTCCAGCAGAGAATGAAAATAGCCATGGAAGCTCAGTCATTTATTAACATTTTTACAACAAGCTAAAAACTTTTCTATAATATCAATTTTAAAGTGAGTTTCCTTGCATACTCGCTGCATCATTTTGACAGACATTACTCGTTATTACTGTAAAATCACAAAGGGGAACAGGACCCTGAAACACCAACCTTAAAATATGCATTTTGTTGATTACTGAAAAATGGATGTATGCCATACACATCCTTCATCCATTAATGGAAGTGAGATTTTTTCTCAAAGACTGCAAAGGTATTGATGGATCTATGCCTGAAGGAATAAATGATTTTGTGTACTGTGCAAAACTTGATATTGCAAAATACTTCCTGTTACATTAAAATGCTCAATCAAACCAGTCTCAGAAAGGTATACTCAGGTATTCATACTTTCCTACTTGAGTATTTTCTGAACGGTATACTGCTCCCAAAATAAGTACATCTGCTGGTATGCAGTGTGAAGGTACGTGGATGACTGAACAGCTAAAACGACCACTGAACGCATCTTTGAGCATAATCTGTGGCAGATCCTGTTTTTCTTTTGAAATGCTCATCTTTATGCATGGTTAAGCGGAAATGAGTTGTGTGTGTACGAATACCTCGATGTGCTTTCCGGACATGATTGAAGTCACTATTAATATTTAAGCTGCAAAAATTCAGTTCTTTTATGAGCTTAATGATATACAACACACAAACCACTTTGGGAATGTTGCCTAATCTTTTATAGTAAATATCTGAAAATTGAGAGTGACATCCATTTTACAACACCCCAACCGGCAGGACAGCAAGCAAGCGATGGAGTCTATAGTAAGCTACGGACAAAGGTATACAACTTTATATGAACCTCTTTAACATAGATGCCTAATGTTCTCAATATTCTTATGAACTGGCAGTTCTTAGATATTGATTGAACAATTTGCTGTTCTCATAAGTGCAGTACACAAAGACAAAAATACCCTAGTTTCCATTGGTAAACTTTAATTATATAGTCAAAATGCCAATCAGCTGATATGAGTTATAAAGATGGACTGCCACAAAGCCGTGTTTGATGAGTAAATGTAATTTCTGGTATTTTTGAGATCAAAAACTTGACTGTAATATCAGCCAGATACTTCAACATGCTAAGGCAAGTCAAAACTGCCTTCGGGAACGGTTATCATGTAAGCAAATGTTTTGAATTATGTCTGCACCCCTTAAATTTAAGATTTTTAAGGTTTAATCTACTTCAGCTTTTGGCTAGTTTGTGAATCTGCACAATCTCTTTAATTGCTATGTACACAACAGTTGATGAAATTTGGTAAGCAAATTTCCAAATATCGTCTGCACTTCATAGCCGCTGACATTTGCTCTAGACGGTATATAATACTGTAATTAAAGAAGCTCTGCGGTAGTTTTGGAGTCAATTTTTCCTTAAATGTGTCAAAACAAAAACAGAATTTCTCATTTGAAAGTATCATGTTACCAAAGACATATTGTCAATTATTTGTCAAATGAAACTGGCAATAATCCTTTCCTGAAATTTAGGAATACATGCATTATACGAGATTTATAGACTTGATTAATCGGTCAGGCTTTTCAAACTAACAAATTAAATCTGAAATTCCATCTTACGGTGTCACAAATGGGTGATAGGAACTAGGAGAAAGACTGCGCAAACAGTAGCAAACAAATGTTCGGAAGCAAAAGCTTTATGGCCTAGTTATGTTAAAGCTGCTTTGTGTTAGTAGAAAATAAAGCTAGTTTATTGACATCGGAATGATCTGCACCTGGTATGACTTTAAAATGATTTTGGTCATATTTCACATGGGGACTAGCTAGCAGCGAACACTAAAACCAAAAAAGTAACCTATAAAACTAACGTCAATATATTACTTTCTTTCTTTAAACCCCCACCCCCCTTCTTAGACATGTTAGTGTAACAAACGGAATGCAGGACGTTAGTTACAATACAAGGCACTAGGTTTTGCTATAGGACTGCGACCAGGGACAGAGGTGTGTTGGTTTTACTACGGCAATATTGACGGCAACAGTCTGGTTGGTTTTCAGAGAAAAGCAGGAATGCCACAGACACTAAGAGGAAAGAGAGCATTCGATCTAGAGAATGAAGAGAAGGGTTAGGAAATCAGAGGTTACGACTGCATCTCTGCGCGCAGCATCCAGGGGAACCAACAGCAGAAGAGCAACCTGACAGATAAAGAAAATAGCAGTTAATATCAGAATCAGAATTCTTTTTATTGGCCAGGCACAACTGCACGTACTAGGAATTTGTTTTGGCAGTGCTGGTGCTTACATTCACAGATAACATAGAAGCACAAAGATCTTACATTAGAAAAATAGATAGATATGTATAAATTAATAGAACAAAGAAATAAGACAAATAGTGTGAAGCAGTTCAAGCTGTACAATATACTAACAATAAATATAAGGACAGTAAAGGAACAGAGGTATATTGAATATTAATACGCTAGTCTATTCATGTGGCTATATCTGTGGAGAAAATTAATCAAGCCAGGAAGAAAGAATAAAAATTTTATTTCCGATACAACTTTAGTGCCTCACTCAGGATTCAATGCTTTTTTTTACCAATCAGAACTAATTGTTTTGATATTAATATTAGCGTCATGTTACTTTAACTAGCTGAAAGTGTACTTTGATTACGTCAAACACCAAAAGACAGGCTTATTCATTTCAAAAGTAATACCATGGCCTATAAATGAAATACTGGGTAATAAGCATTCCTTTCACGAAAAAAATGAGGAAATAACACTTAAGCTATACCTTGATATGGAGCTTTCTGATGTAATATCCTTGGGTGTTCTTACTGATGAGAAGTTACGCTTGGGTTGGGACACTGAAGTAAACAAATAGGAATAAGCGTGTCAGATAGAACACAGCTGAAAACAGAAACGCGTGTAACGTGGTGCCTTTGCGTCATACAAACCTGGCCAGATTTTCATTTTAGCATTGATTGCATAATTGTACAATGCATAATTGTACAATTACATATATGTGTGTGTGTGTGTATATATATATATACACACACACACCAGGTGTACCACTGTATAGTTCTACATAATATTTTTATCATATTATGTATGACCAGCAGTTTCTAGCAATTTTGTACCCTTTACACCTTATTACCTTAGATGCTAAATTACATTTTCCTAGTTTGACTATTTTGAGTTCTTTGTGCAATGACAACAGAGCTGAATCTAATCTAATCTAATCTAACCTAATCTAATCTAATATTGTGAATAATTTGCAAACAGATCCCATTTTAAGATCACTAAGTTTATTGGGTACAAACTGAAAAAAACAAACCATGTGTACCAAGCATGTTACATACAAATCGCCATCAGTGGGGAGACTTCCCTGGCAGCACCGTAACCTCTGACCTCCAGGCTTCTGGGTTCAAATCCCACCTCTACTCATTGCGTGTTCTCAAATTAACGCCATGTAAACAGTCGCCCAATTTCTAGTTTACTCATGTCATACGTACTAGTAACCTGGTGAACTTTCTTCACCAGAGCGGCATCAGTCTGAGACTCGTTTGGGCCGCCGATTCTGTGGGGACAGGAAGTAAATTCAGGTGTCAGGGAACCAAAAATTTGCTGCAGAAGAGACATTCACTTCCAAGCCTAGACAAGGAATCAAGGACTCTTACTTTAGTTAGGAATTCAGTCTACATACTAACACTATGCACACTGCAGTGTCAAAGCAAGCATTCTGTAATTATTAATCTCTAAGAGAAACACCTCTTCAAGTACTACAATTTGTAATAAAATTTAATGGTCATATGAGTTGCAACAAGTTTGAATCAAGAAATATTACCTCTGCACACGGGACGGCGGTGCAAAAACTCCATGCTTGGGCAGACAGGTGAAGTAGCGAACGCCGAACACAGACCCGTCATGCTTCCCGGTCGGCTGCTCCAGCTCCACTCCAAACCAGTATCCTATGCGTCCATAAAATTACACATGCATATAATTAGAAAGTAGAGCACAGGTGTTTGATGCAGGTATTTGGCATAGGAGCCGAACTTTGAAATACAGCTGTGAAACAAAGGACTGCTTCTATTTATACGGCACTAGTTTTTTTCCCCCACGTTAATTTCCGTTGATCTTAATACATTTAATTCTTGTATTTCCATAGATGGGTAGTTTATGTAAGTAATTCAAGTTAGGTGTGTGCAAGAGCAAAGCCGCCTGCCTGGGAAGTTAATGGCAATGTGAAGGTCGCTGCATTGTCAGTGAAGGATGCGAAGGAAGTTGCATTAAAATATAAGTCAAAGGTACATAAGATAAATCTACATAAAGATAAACAAACAAACAAACAAATAAAGCCACCCTGATTACTTTTTGGGTCCATTTCCCAGTGATTGATTCATTTTGAAGCTGAAAGTTAAACTGTTGACGTTATAACTAGGACGTGAGATTACCTGGAGCAAAATCCGTCTTGCCATAGAAACGGACAATTCCCTGCTTCTGTCCGGCCACCAGCACCAAGTCCCCCACTTCCACCTTTACTCCATCAGGGTCCAGGCTTCCAGCAGACAAAGACTTGTTTCGAAGAGCTACAGGGAATCATTAGAAGTATTGTCGAGCATAATTAGCACCACATTCCGAAAAGCCAAAGCAATTATTTAACAAAATATTCTGATAGTGACCCATTATGCACCAGAAATGTTTCTTTTACAGTAGTGTTTCCCAATCCGGTCCTCAGGAACCCACAGCTAGGAACCTCGCAGCTCCCTGCCAGACAGCCCACATTTCTGCTCCCTACTGGGAGCTGAGGGAGCAAAAATGTGGTCTGTCTGTGGGTCACTGAGGACTGGACTGGGGATCCCTGTTTTACAGTAATAGTATTTACGGGCTGCATGTTAATGTTTCTAACGTTACTCGCCTAAGTAACGTATTCAGAATTGTAGCGCTCCTTGTACCTTTTTCTCGTTCTTTCTCCTTTTTCTCTGCCTTGTTCTTGCCAGTGACACGAGAGAAGTCCATGCGAGGGGTTTTGGGGGTGGAGGTGACGGATGACGGGGTCTGATCAGCCGCTTTTGTAATTTTTGACACAGGGGCAAAAATTCCTGAAAAAACGGGTCAGTGTGATTTTCATAGAAAAGAATCTTAAAAGTATTTTTTTATTAAAATTTTTTATTTACATTTTTTTTCTTGTATTAAATTCATAGTTATACATAAATGTATTACAGTTATTCAAATTTCACAATATAATAACGTTTTGCCATTTAATATATAAACGTTTTTTAGTTATCAGTCAGTACAATCTTAAAAGGAATATTATATTTACTAAACCAACAATAACAACAGTTCTAAAAAGTAGAGGAAGAAGTTAGAGAAGTTAATATTTGGACCAACTTAGAAAACTGTTTAAATAACGAGCAAACATGCACAATTTAAGATATCTATGAATGCTAAATATATGAGTTATGCGCACAATTTGCATGAAAGACTTGCAATAAGCAGAAATTGTTATTATGATTTTTAAGCTATTGCAAAAGAACCAGAATATTTTCAGCCATTCATTGATATTAAGGACACAGAACTTTGGAATGCGTTCACCTTGTTTGGGGGGGCAGATGAAATAGCGTACCCCTCCCACGCTGCCGTCATTCTTTCCCACAGCTTCGTCGAGCTCCACACCAACCCACTGGCCACTGGCAAACTCAGTGGTTCCACAGAAACGCAGTGTCCCCGACTGCAAACGGGATACAGTTTTAGAGGGCGGCTATGCAATTCAACAGTAAACTCTACCCATATTGCTGAAATAAGCAATATAAACATTAACATTCATAGCACTTATGACCCCTTCTTAGATACCTTCCTTTGTGAAAGCCTTTAGCACTATTTGTTTTTAAAAAACTCCTTTTACCCAAACCCCATTAGTGTGTTTGTGACACAATAGCATGCAAATTATTCTCATTTTCACACACACACACACACACACACACACACACGTTTGTAATTATATCATCGTGGGGACATTCATTTCTATGGAGAAAACTTGAATCCAATGACAACCTTAACCCCTAACCTTTACCATAAGTAACCAAACAAAATACAAGACTTTTGGCACATTCAGTTTTTTTATTGTATCCGTAGATCTTTGTGGGGACCTGTCTTTATCACATTGTGTATCACATTTCCCCCACAATGTAATATAAACATAATTAGAACTCCTTCTCAACGCACCTTCATATCATCCAGGACGACACGGTCACCGAGCTTCAACCCCAAAGACGAAAGCATGAGATTCCCGGGAATGTTGTCATAGTTGGGCAGGGTGGCACGTGGCAGGTTGCAGCTGAGCGGCACAGCGTCTAGCAGAAGCTGCTTTAGCTCCTTGGCCACCATGGCTGCCTCAGCTTTGTCCAGGCTCATATCCATGGGGTCGGGAACAACCTCCGCAGGGCCCAGGCCTCTGTCATTCTATAAGCATCACAGAAAGACAAGAAACTCTGGGATAAGGAGAGATTTAATGTGACTTTTTATTCTGCAGAAGCAGTATGTCCATCCTGGTCTACATTTACAAAATACTACTTTTACAAGTTAGCTTCATGTTTGCAAGAAATTCACCCTTTCTAGTAAACATTCAGTCATACACTAACTTTTAACCAATTTTACAACCATTCTGACTGATTTGAATGTCATTAGGTGACATTTTTGTATTGTTCTTGAAGCCTAGTGGTAGGGAACTGGTGTGAGGAGCATTTAGGGTTAGACAAAAGAAAACGACGAGATAGCTACTGTATGTAACAGGAGCAGGAGAGGGAAAGGGAGAAAGCAGTACCCTGACGGTGGGATTGGCACCATGCTCCAGCAGGCACTTAACAGCCCCCAAACAAAGGTTTGAGGCAGCAATGTGCAGGGCCGTCCCGTGGTTGAAGTCACTACAAGTAGAGTTCAGTACTGTAGATACAAATAAATGATTAATCAAATGCTAAATATATGCTTCATATGTTTAATCTTTTATTGATTAGGTTCCCTCGATATATTAAAATGCTGG
This sequence comes from Petrocephalus zakoni, assembly GCA_026774425.1. Lineage (NCBI taxonomy): Eukaryota > Metazoa > Chordata > Actinopteri > Osteoglossiformes > Mormyridae > Petrocephalus > Petrocephalus zakoni. Next base: position 6,992,053 of record JAODKN010000038.1, read on the forward strand.
GCTATAGGTACTTGGCTGTCCTATTGATTGATTGATTGACTGATTGATTCATTACAATGTACAGTTATTTCTGAAATTATTTCTACCAAAGACGGTCCATAGTCAGTCCCTGGGTTGAGAACGTCAGACTTACGGTCAACTCATACTTATGAATGGACTGCCACAAAGCATATTACAAAATTGGGTTAAATACAAGATAAAGATTAAACTTTACTGTCATTGCACATGACACAAGTTCAAGTATAACAAAATGAGGCGCACAATGGTGCACAATACAATGGTTCATAATAGCAAACACACTAACTAATTTGTGATGCTGGTGTCAACATTGTGCAATTCACAATTAGTTAGTTACTTTTATTTATTACTGGATTATAATAATTATTATTTTGTACTGTATTACTGTATTATTTTTCGGACTTACATACAAATTCGACTTATAGACAGACTTAGGGAACGGATCTCGTTCGTAACCCGGGGGACTGTCTGTATTACATGCCAGACCATCGAGCACAGACTAACCTTATAACATACATCACTCATCAGCAGACAATATGGATAATGTCACTGCAAAAGGTGTCCAAATGATGCAAATCACATCCAGATGGTCTGTTAGATTGTCCGGGAGGTGAGTAAACCTTATTACCTCTGTGCTTAGAAGCTTTGAGTAACACTCGAATCAGTTCTGGCACATCAAAGTAGGCAGCGTAGTGCAAAGCGTTCATGTTGGTCCAGCGGCTTCGCAGGCTGACGTCAGCGCCCTGACTGATCAGCTGATTGCACAGCCGGAGAGCCGCAGTGGGATCGCCTGCAGAGAATCGTGCATGGGACCCCTTATCCAGCATTCGGTTACGTTCCTTTCCCCACTTTTACGAAGTGATTTGAACCAAAAACTTATCGTCTTCCAAATTATAGTGCCTAATGCCTCACGTACTTCCTTGGGACAACTGTTCTCCTAAAATTTAGTAGTCCTAACCAGTTCACTATTTGACTGAACAATTCTCCTTAAAAATAAATAACTTAATACCACAGTGTGCCAAAATTCCTTAGACTTCACAGACGGGAATGTTTGCTCGCTTAAGGCATCAAACAAACCTTAATACCTCAGTCAAAACTCCCCATGATGCAACGGTTTCCTGCTGCAGTCCAAAAACATGCTGTTAGGTAAAATGATGTCTCTAGATCACTCATAGAGTGTGAATGTGTGCCCCGCCAGGTACTGGCATCCCATCCAAGGAAGCACAGGGCTAGCCATGCCAGTCCATCTCAGGGCACACACACTCATTCACACACTATGGGCAACTGAGAGAGGAGATTGCAGCACCCTAGGCTGTAGTAATAATATACAAAAAAAATATTTTAAGTGCTCAGAAGATTTACAGCACCAGATTTATCTCAGACTTGCTGAAGGGAATTAGCCATATATAGGGAGGTGCTGTTGCAAATAATAAAAAATTGTGGGCATATATATTCTATGAATACCTCAGATTCTATTTATCATTAGTTTATTTTCGTGCTTCATGTATTGAGGGGTTGCATGCAGCTAGTATTTCGTTTGTTTGCTTTGCAAGTAACAAGAGAAAAGAAATACTACAAAACTATTAGAATAAAGCCTAAGCAAATAAGTATTTCTCACCAACTCCATGGGCCCCGGCCTTGCAGCTGTAGTGCAGCAGGGTCATATCTGTCAGTCCATCGCGGTCGTTGACAAGGCAACCTCTCTTTAAGATCTGAGAGCAAAGACATTAGTCAGTTAATTATTAGGGATAAATGCAGAGGGAGTAACAAGAAACAACGGCGTACAGCTTCCTTAATGGCAACACTCCTTATTCGAACTGCGCAAAATTCAGCCATGCAAGTCAATAAAAATTAACCTTGCAAATATCCAGCCTGGACTTTCTAAACCAAGATGCAGGATCACTGATGGCAATAAAGACGTTGTTACTGTACAATCTGCGCTTCAGATATATGCAGTGTTTTCCATGAAACAGACATTCACAAAATTTGTCCTCTGTCGCTCAGTTTGTCTTCCATGCCACTACACAAATTATTATTATTTTTTTTAGTTTTTTTTTTAAAGGTGATGGTGACCTATTTTGTCATTGATTCACATTTAGCAACATAATAAAATACAAAGCAGGATTAGCTATTTAGGATTAACAGTTTGCAATAGTTTTCTTGTGCTTCATTTTATTTTCGTGCTAATTTACAAACTATTTTCAGTTAAGCCTTAATATGTTCCCACTGGTATGAACTGAGGATTACTGTGTCAATAAAATGACTAATGAGGATGCCTGGCAGTTCTATCTGACTCTGTGGCGAAGGACAAACAGTAACATGGCTCTTAAATCTGGCTATTCCTGAGGTTTAGCCAGTAGATTTTTTCAGCTACAGTATCATTAGAATGTAGCCTAGTATCAAAAGATCAGTTATCAGTCAGTGAAAGATTCCCAAATACATCAGTTAATTACCTTAATAAAGTACATTCGCTGTTAAAACCAGATATGGGAGACTTATGAGTTATAACATTAATACAGAATATGCAGCCATATGTTTCAGCCAGTACTGAAATACTGAAAGAGGCCAGCAAACTCAGAATTTTATGTTCTATCAACATTTGATATACGGTGTTCTAACACAACCTCCATATTTCTAATAAAGGTACACACACGTGTACATCATTGTTCGGTTTAAATTCATACAAAGTAACAGAAGATTGCTAATCTACTGAAATATCATGCAGGACATGGTCAATGTTCTATGTGTTAAACACTCCTAATCATGAACTGTATGCAAGGATACTTTTTGGCTAAGTAGGCCATTAAGTAGGCTTTCTGTACACAGTATAAGCATTTACACTATCTTTTACATGAAGAAAATACTTTTTAAGCTTGGCTGTAGTATCATTACTACAATATTACTAGGAACTCCAAACTGATGAAATATATGTTTTGAATTTATTTGGAGGGTTGGTTGACTTAAGTTACATATTGTTCAGCATCTATAGGTCATTTTATAACTACCTTGCCCTATGTTAACATGATGTTTTGCAAACTAGATTAGGTGTTTGATTTTTATACTTGCTACCACTCACCTCATTCCCAATCACGTCAATCTTATGCTGGACCTGAGGGACCCACTGTCGTATGATGGCGAACAGTTCTGGAATTGTGGTCCGTGGATCGCAGAGGATTTCCTGACAGGCTGGATCATTTGGATCAAAAAATGTGAAAGCTGGACGGGAAGCAGAGACAGAGATGATAGTTGAGCACATTTGGGAGAAGGTTCAGTGATAAAGACTGCTCTGCATCTTCAGGAAGGGTGGCATGGATGCCTGAAGAAGAAAGTCATCGGCCACAAACAGCAGTGCATACCCCTCAGCAGTGATGTCCGGACATCGGTGCAAGATACAACACGCATGAAACTCAGAATCGATTTACTGCAAAGAAATGAGTAAGCAGTTTCATCAAGTAGTGTCCACTTTATGAAGGCAGTACTCACATGTACAGTTTCACTTGTTACTCTGCATATCCATTTACCTGCAGGTTGAGGTGTATAGTCTATTTGTCTTTATTTATCTTTTGTAAGTCTTTTATCTTGAATTTTGGATATTTTTTAATCTGTTATCCTTTTTTTAATGCCTTTAGTGGACTGACACTATTGCACCGATGAGCTCTGCAGGAAATGCTGCCATCTGCAGGTAAGGGTGCGATTAGCATGGAAATCACAATGAGAATCTGAATCATTTATTTAAGTCCTTTTACACAGAAAGAATTTATTTTGGGGTGCCGCAGTAATCAAGGAAAATTCGAAACAATACAAAATCATGCACATACTTAAAAAACAGAAATAAAATTAAGCAAACCATGCTTTGGGGCTGCCTCTGCTTCTATGTCTCTTCCTCTCTGAATATGTATAGGATTGTTTTTTTATTGTTAACCCTTACACTATTACATCTCGTCATGTCTCTTACCAAGATAAGTGGTCTGATGATAAATGGTTACATGTTACATGGCTACAATTATAACCTTTCCGTTTGTTTTTATTAGAATTTGTATTAAAAACTACATAATAATGAATTTTTATATAATTACAAACATATTCCACCCCTGTCTTTCATAATTTCTGTTTTTTCCTCTGGTTCCGTTAAATCGTGACAGTCATGATAGCACCACGTGAAGACGACTCATCAGATATGCAAATTCACTTACATATGCTATTATCGCTCCAGAAACACAGCTCTGAAAGTCCTTTGAAATTTAATATCCATACTACAGCGATATTTATTAAAGCAAAAACATCATTTAGTAATCCTAAAACTCATTTCACAGGTGATAAAAAACGGCGAGTAATTAAACAGCATATCACACAAATACAGCTATAATACAGGTAATTTAAATTGATTATTTTTTGAAGTAAGTAGCAAAATGAAGTGGAAGTAAATTTTTATGGAAACGCCGTTAATGCAACGTCATTTGGAAACTATTCTTGGAATCTATTCTTTCATTCAATGTTCACCCAACTGGAGTGCCCAGTACCCACAAAACAATACAAGATTTTGTGATGCAGAAATCACCTTATACTTAAATTCATAGTTGTGGATGGCCCATAAGACTAAATGAGATTAAACTTAAACAGTTCCACCAGATAAAAAAAAAAACAGACAGTCCCCGGGTCACAAAAGAGATCCATTCACTAATGTTTTTAAGTCGAATTTATAGTTAAGTCAGAACAATAATAATACAGTACATAATAATAATAATAACAGCGTCATAAAGTAGTGCGTACATTCCTTATTACAAACCATTGTTTTTAACACAGTTTTTTTACATAACAGGCATTAGGGCAGTCCGTTTGTACGTGTGAGTCAGTCATTCCTAACCCAGGGGCAGGCCATGAGAAGGGGGCTTGTAGAGTGACTTACCATAGTCTTTTGGAAGTGGTGCAGGGGCAGACGGGTGAACCATAGGCCGTTTGCGTGCCTCCAGGCCCAGGCTCTGATACTCGAGGCCTGTCTGCGTCTCCTCTGCCTCGGCCGTGTCGTCCTTTGTCATCGTGCTAGAATGCCTAGAATGAAACAACCAAGCGCTAAAAATCCCCAATGTAATATAAAGGCATTTTGGTGACGCTTTACATTAACGGCAGCTTCATAATGCATTCATGGGTAGCAATAACATTATAAACATTATGAACATTGCAACCTATCCATTTTCCAAAACTGCTTGTCCTATTCAGGGTTGTAGGGGGTCTGTAGTCTACATTATAATAATTAATTGTATAATGCCTGTTTTTAATATATATTACGGTGCACCGAATATTCAATGAGTGCAAAATAAAACAATTATAAAGGTGCTTAGGAGAAGGCATTGTTGAAATTTCTTAAAAGGAGTCAATGTCCTCTAAAAAGAAATGCTCTCAAATACAAATACAGAGCTCTTTAATATAATTGAAATTAAATGCATATTATTTAATGCATTCTAATACAAAAATGAGACATATATAGATAATATAAACAATAATAGTAGAAGAATATACGTGTAAAAATGTAAACATGATTCAGTTTTACATGCTCAGCAGCTTGTAGCACTATATCACATTATAATTTGGACTTCACGGGTCACATGCCATATTATATTTCCTTGCATGATACTGTGATCCACAGTGTGGACTCTGGGCTTCACCATATCTATGTACTGCAGGTTAGACATTAGAGATATTTGCCTGACGGAAAACAGTAAAAATGTTGAATTACTAATAATGCAGCCACTTAGATACCCTCCACGCTTGACAACTCCTTGACAAGGAACAGCATCCTATCATGTACCCAAACTATGGAAGAAACCAAATATTCTAATATCAGAAGGAAAGCCTTATCAGTTAAGTAGGATCTCGTGACCTTAAAATTCTAATTAGTATTTTGTTATTGTTAGCATCAGTTTGCCGCATACGGATTAACGTACCAAATAATGTTTGTACTATGGCACCGTACATTGGCACTCTCTTCCGTGCTACCGCCTTACCCCAGAGTGCGTCGTAACGCTGGGTTTCCAGCTCTTTGACACAGTTTTCCTTACTCTTCGCAGTACTACCAAGTGGGTCAGTCCCTTAACAGCTCGCACTCTGCCTTCATTTTTAATATCCCGCATGGAATGCCTGATGTTTGCTGGTCAGTGGTGCATTTTTGAAATAGCCACACATATTTATCCACATAATCAAACATCCTAGATCAGTTTTACTGTCCCCAATGTTTATTTCTGTTGGACAGTCACAAGGAAAGGAAGGTTACACATTATATAACTGTAGAGGCTTTAGTAACTTTCTTGAAATACACAGCAGGAAGGCCTTCGTACAGTGGAAATCCTAAAACAGCTGAAAGTCACAACTTATATTTTAGCATGTTAAGCAGTTTCCACTTTCAAAGTAGAATTTAACAAATTAACCCAAAACACAGTTAATGGTAGTACATTAGTCTTTCTAAAGCAGACCATTAATAGTTATGTCAGCTCAATTATACGAGTAACCCCTAAGGAAATGTGTTTTTTTGTAAGTCATTCTACATAAGAGGTAGGCTTTTTACTTTTAGCACTAGAGCACTGCTCTAAGGAAATTATGTATCTGATTTAACCATAATAACAACCAAAGTATGTTGTTTTCTGGGGAGATTCTGGCAAAGAAAACCTGCATGTTAAAATTCTCAGGAAGAAATGTAGTTATTTCAGTACGTGCTTCATGGCTTTGCTGAGCTCTGACATATCTAGAATCCTGTAGGATCTGTCATCGTCACCACCACTACCATCACCACCACCATCACCGTCTTCAGATAAATTAGAAGCTTGTGAATGACCCTGTTATTGAGTCATTGATTTATGCAGTGTCTTCTTCTACAGTAAACAAGTCGTCCTTTCTGTGTGCCAAATAATCTTGAATTCAAGCAATGTTTCCCAATTCTGTCCTCGGGGAACCACAGACAAGCCACATTTTTGCTGTGAGGCAGCAAAAATGTGTACTGTCTGTTACTCCCTCCAATGTATGGTCTTACTGCTGGAGCAGAATTGGACAGCAGATCATAATGTCTCGTTAACATCAGATCAGATGGCCCATGGCTAGTGGGCAACACTTCAGTCTCCACTGATCAAACTTATAACTTTTTATTGTTTCAGTATGTTTACCAAGTTACACACAACATAATACCAGTGTGTGCAAAGTACAATACTGATACAGTAAATATACTGTAAATCGGCACTGGCAATATACAGTATATTATATATTAGGGTTGTATATTATATATTAGGGTCAGCAGAGTGACCTTCAATTGCTCCCTGACCAGCTTTCATAAAGAAAAAAAGTGTACACCATGCAGTCGGTTGGCTTAAATGGCTCAGTCCATTTGGAACCCACCAAATCAAGCGCTATTGCATGCATGGTCATATTATGAAATTCATTTATGTCAACCAAGGTCTTGTAACTATTTTGAAAGCACAATCAAGTGCATGGGGCTGCTCTTATAAAACGTAAAATGTGTCACACCGCTGCAGACAGGTTTCCCTCATGTGAATACTAACTGGACCCTGCTCTTTTCTGATTGAGTGCATCTGTGCCAGTTAACATACTCAAATCCTCGTCTCTCGTACTTAAGTTATGGTCTTAGCATTAATATTGAGTTTGGATTCTATAGTATATGACCCATTGCTTAATTCATTGTTCTGAGTCTGGATCTTCCCCAAAATCCCATTATCACCTGATCTTCTTATGTCTAAATTTCAACTCTGATACTGGAGTAGCAATTTAGCTTTCGGGAATACACTCTGAATTCAGATCTTCGCCTATGAGTTTCTCATCTCCATGGCCAAATTCTGCAGACCATAGAGAAAGACCCAGCAGAGTTGACGTCTAGACAAACGGTTCTCAGTACGAGGTGCATTGCATAGGATATAAACGGTGCATGCAATCTTTCACCCAATATCCTATCACCATCTGCACCAGCAGCCCTGGAAGTTTCACCGATCAGAGGGGTAAGCCCAGAGTGAGGTTAGCATAACCAAATAAAAATGACAGATCCTCTGATATGTGCAAGGGTTTTTAACTACACTGTTTGTTATACTATACCAATCGATCGGCAGGTTTTCTAGATTCAGCGAGGGTAGCATTTTTTTTTCTCATCTCATGGGTAAAGCTTTACAACAGGCAACGGCAATTTGATCTCAACAAAGTCCAATAACAAGGTACCTGTCAGCATCCATTAAGCATTTTTTCAGAGATGTTTCACCATCTGGCTGTAGGCAGGAGGGTAGAGGAGTTCTGCGTTTGGCAAGAGATCTCCTGCAGGAGTCCTGAAGCATAGCTGCTGCCAGTGGCTGGAATGAGTATGCCCAGATCATGGGGTTCCAACAGAGAATTAACCACACCATCCAATTTGAACTTTTCTCGTGACTGAGAATGTTAAACAATTAGGAACCCATTTAGACATCAACCCATTTTGTTCATAGTCGTAATGGCTCCTAGTTTTGAGATCATATTAGGCCTTGCTTGGTACACTTACCACAATCCCATTATCTCACCCTTAAGGAAAGAACTAACTGCACGAAAGGGTTGTTTTTTTTTTATTTTTCAACATGGCAGTGTGACCTACAAGTAAGGAGGACCTGATGGCTTACAGAGACCTTGTGTTTTCTCCTGAACACCATGACCTGGCAAAAGTATTCAGAAAGAAAAATGTCCACTTGTCTACCACCTCCTCGACCTTGGGCTTGCAAAAGTCGCCCTTTACTTGGACCCCCCCCGCTATCTATCAATTAGAAATCTCAAGTCCATGGCCATGAAATGGTACATCCAGGAAGCTTTCAATCAGAAAATTACTTTTTCTTTGATGAGAATAAGGATGAAGGTCGTTCACCATGTGTTGTCTACTGTGGTCTAAACAATGTGGTGGTGAAGTTGTGTTACCCTTTACCTCTGGTGCCTTGAGCTGTGAAGCAATTAAAAGAAGCAAGGGCTTCACCAAGTTGGATCAGTGGAGTGCATATAATCTCATCAGGATATGTGAAGGAGACAAATGAATGATGGAAATCCATGTTATTAATATTTGGCAATGCCCTTTAGTTTGGTTAATGCTCAACCCATTTTTCAGACCTTCATCTATGAGACGCTGAGTGATAAAATGTGATATTACTATTATGGGCAATCTCCTTGTCTGTTCCTTATCAAGGAATATACTGAAGACACATAAAGCACATTCAGCTTTTATTCCAGAAACTCCTGCCTAACACTCTTATTGTTAAGATAGAAAAATGTCAGTTTCAAACAATGGTTTCTTGGTTAGTGCACAGGGACTACAGAAGGATCAATCTAAGGTCAATTCTGTGGTGGGCAAGCCTAAACCCACAAGTATGTAGGAATTACTAAGGTTCCTGGGATTTGCTAACTTCTATCGTAGATTTATATGCAAGCAGCAGCACTAACAGCACTCGTAAAAGCAGGATCTCCTCAAGTACCGTGTAAGACAGCTGAGCATACCGTCAAAGAACCGAAGACCAGACTGACCAATATCCCAATTCTGAAGCATCCAGATCCCACAGTTCTGCTTGTACTAGAAGGAGATGCTTCAGAAGCCAGGGTGGGAGCAATCTGATGGAAAGGTGAGCTGCCAGCTGCCCTTGGGGTCTCCTGAAACCCCTACTGATACCTAACCGACCACGGTCACATATCACTATTGATTTTGTCACAGATCTCTTGAACTGGCAAGGCTTGACCACCATCTCCGTGGCTACGGATAGATTTTCTAAAGTATGTCAACTGCTGCCACCGAAGGACCTGCCTTTTTAACTGGAAAGTGCAGAGATTTTGTTCCACTGTGCCGCCCAACATGACTGGTGCCGGTATCTTCCATAGGCTGAGTATGCACAAAATCACCCCGTCCCATTCCAGTGCATTTTAGGACATCAGCCACTTCTGTTGCCTTAGTATAATGAATAACCAGTCATCCCAGCAGCAGGAAAGTGGCTGCAGTGAAGAAGGATGGACAGGTGAGACGTGTGCTTACGGCACGCCTTACTGTACGCCACCAAAGGCATGGTGCAGATCCCGTCTGACAGCCTGCTCCTCATTACCTGCCTGGTAAAAAGGTTTGGCTCACCATTCCCGACATGTTACCTCCGACTTCCTTCTATGAAGGTAAGTCCATAACTTATCTGACCTTTATGCTCTGTTAGACTCCTGATGGAAACAAAACTGGCTGTAGTACCTTATTGACTGCAAGGGTTACAGACTGCCCTCTCAAGCTAAGGAGTTTTGTTGGTCCCACACAAAATCTCAAGCTCCTCTATCTCAATGGAAGCCGAGAGAACAGAAGCATTTTCTGATGTCAGGAGCCATTCTTTCATACCCTCCATGAAATCAAAGCTCAAGTACATCCAGGTGAAATCAGCAAAGGTTCCCATCACGTCAATACTAAGCAGCTGTTGTTTGTATGCACCAGTGCTACACTACCGGTTAGGACTCTGTCCTTTCTGCAAAGTCTTGTCTCCCATACTGAGTTACAATCTAAGATGTAGTTTCTGGTTTGCATTCTTTTATGTATAACCCTTTGCTTGTCTCTTTGTTTTATGAGGCTGGATTTTCACCAACTCACTCTCAATGAGCATCCTACGCCTAGCAGTTGACTCTGATATTGCAAACAGGCAGCACATCATTTACTCTTTGCAAAAAACATTATAAACAATTATATATTATATACAATTAAATGTACCTGGAGATGAGACCATGATAGTGACTATTTACCCCTGACTTGATACCATGGGTATGTCCTGTGATGCATCCAGGCTATTAAGGTCATAGTCTTACTGAGGAAACAACCAGCTTTTATGAATTTTGTAATTCTTACCAATATCTGTCTTTGGATATCTCAGGGATATATGCATAAACTGCAAGAATTCTTCTGCAGCACAGTTACTCAAGGTGATGAGGGTACAATAAATTTTAATAGCAGAGTATATACTGGCGAAGGATATCTGTAAAAATAAACTGAATGCACCAGTGGTGCTGTGCAATATAATATCAGCTTGTATGTATGTATGGCTAATTTCTGTAGTCTTCACCGTGATCGTTCTACTAAATAAAATAAAACCTGTACCAAAATTATTTTTATTCTATGTAAATGTCATATTATTTCATACCGCCATAATGGACAAAGAATACATTCTGCCCCTGCCCCATAGATTAATTCTGAGAATGTGCATAGCAACGGAATTAAATGAGTGTAAACTATAAAATATATATATGAAATATTCCCTGCTTGTTGAGAAACGGACAATTTGTTTAATCCCTTCTCATTTAGGCCATAGCAATATTGACAAATATCCGTTTATTTTTTTTGTTTATATTTTGTTTATTTTACGGTAGGGGTTGAATGTTAACAGTTTCACAATGTTTTAACGCTTTAAAATTTTAAATTCAGAATTTTAACTATGGAAATTGTGTACTGTTTTCTCTCCGCTTTCGGCTGTCTAAAAGCAAAATATTCACTTGCACGCCATCTATCCGTTGTCAACCGGATCTACGAAATCAAAGCCAGATCTCTCCACCAATATTCAGAACACGGCTTCGATAAAACAAGGCAAATTATAATATAACATACTATAATATAATATAATGTGATATAATATAATATACGCCAGCTATATCTGTAGAGTCAAGCATTTAAAACAATAAAATTTCCAAACTACGAAAATATTAAAAACGTATTTTAAATGCGCATCGTTGTTATATTTCGCTTTTTTCCTTAATGCTAGATGGATACATGCGTGTGCAAAACCATAATCATAAGAAGCAGGTAGGGCGACCATAACATGGGGGCGAAACACGCCCCATGGAGAAGCGGGGGAGCTGATGGGGAGGGGACCGTCCTGTTTTTCTTTCAATCCCTCAATTTTAAATGCATTAATTCGGCAATTTTATTGTCAATTTATGCATTTTGCATTATAAACTAACAAAAAAAGGAAGTGCGTCGGCTTGCCTGGCGGTGGCCGCGGCCGCCGTGCATCGCCATCTCATTCGGCTCTGCATCGACAAGCCGTGAGAAAAACAGGCAGGGAAAAAACATGGAATTTTCGCCGAACCGTATCCGATTCTAACACGAAAATGTCTTAGGAGCCTGGAGGAAGACGGAGAGACGTGAAGCGGTGCCAGCCACTCACCTCTCCCCGAGTCTTTGTCTGTTCTTGCGGTGCTGGGTGCTCGCTGCCGGATGGTGGTCGGATGATGGTGCTGCTCCGGATGGATGCTGCTACTGCGTCTCTGCTCCCAGCCTGCGTCAATCTGACTCATGCACGCTGCCCCCCGAGCTCCATTCACGGCCGGCCCTCCGCTGCCTACAAGCCTTCAATCCAGCCAATAATCCCCCATTTCCGAATGTCGCCGTTACACTGGCAACCCTTCTGATCTGAAGCTTTTAGAAATAAGAAACATTTACCTAAACGTGACTGCGGTGCTTTTGGGACCATTCCTTAACCAGTTAAAAAAAATAAATCACATATAGTGAACAATTAGACAATAAATATAAAATATGACGTGAAAGATGCTTAATTCAAGTGGCATATTAGACTTGATCCATAATTGCATGCAGGTAATGTTTAACCTGGAGGTGTTAGCTACACATTTTAATATATAATTAGGCATAATAGTCTATAGGTTTGTGCATAAAATGGCAGTTGATTTCTTAAACAATACTGTCTCTCTGGTGAACATTTTAAAGTTTATATAAATGAAACGTTTTGCCTTTAAGTCTATGTTTTCTCATTTTTATTCCTTTGAATTTAGCCTAGCAAACAGGATAGAACATGGCAGCCGCCACTACCATCGCAATGTACTAACATTTGGAAGCTCGGGGTGCCGTTTTCTGCGTGCTGCTATTTATGGACAATCTCTCAAGTGTCACAGAGGGCCCACTCCCCCAACCTTGTTCTCCATGAGAGCAAGCTGGGCTGCGAAGGGCAGCCCCCGCGTCTGGCACCCAGGGAGATGGGGGTTAAGGGCCTTGCTCAAGGGCCTAGGGGCGTAGCACCAAATTCTGGGCGCTATGCACAAGCAGTGGCCATGGGCCCCCGTAGGGGAGAGGGTTCCTGTCCTCAGACACTATATGCACTTGGACACCATTTAATACGTCAATCAACTGATGCATTTACCCAAAATATTAGC
>JAODKN010000038.1:7016348-7031636 GCA_026774425.1 Petrocephalus zakoni
CTATCAGTTCATGCATGTATTTATATAGATAAAAAGCAATAAAGCAGTAAGAAAGCAGTTTAAAAGCTCATAGCCATTTAATAGCCATGTCTTATCTCCTCTCTTTGAGCCATGGAATACTGTATTGCTACTTTATCACATTCCTTATATTTACTCCTCTCTGTTGTGTATCTTGTGTCCTGCATGTTTTCCCATGTCTATCTTATGCCCTAATTGTTAGTTGTCTATTGTCATGGTGTCTCAAACAGTAGCAAGCTATGCCAGCAAATGGTCATGGTCATATGGTAATAAAGATTCTGATGTTGATGCATTATTGCACAATGCCCCAGCTACCACAACCTTTTATCTGCTATATTGTATTTTAATAACTATAAAATATGGTATTTTAGTGGATTGTTGCCCTACAAAATATTTTTATGGGTGGAATTTTCATGTGACAAATTACAAGTGGCTTTCTGGATGATTTGTTATGAGTTGGAAAAACTTAAAAAATCTGTATTTTGCTAAAGATGTGAAGCAACTTCAACATGCCAGTAGCTTGTTGCTTCCCGTTGACCTGACGCAGATATGTAGACAATTAATTTGAGCCATAAACTGATGAAAATCAAATCCCGTCTTCTGTATTGAAGACTTCAATTTTAACTAGAAAATAAGTTCCATAAAAAGGAACTGGAAAAATATGAAGCAATGTGTTCTGAAGAAAGCTGAAACCTAATTACAAAGATGAATCGTCCATAGAAAGTAGCCCACAATTACCTAAATGGTCTCAGAGAGAAGTGGTTCTGCATCTCAAATGCCAAGATTGTCATTTTAAAAATATTAATGGATGTCTTAACACAGATGAAGGTCTTTGTGTCCTACCTCTCAGTGTAGAGGCAAGGGTCTCAGCTTTATCATATTCTCTACCTTGTCAGAAGGTATCAGGATGAGTTATTTCCACAACGCACAGTCAGAAAAAGGTATGTAGAAATAATGCATTTTTTCCACATACACTAAAAAATATCAACTCATCATTCCCAGGCTTTGCCTTTAAAAACCAATAAATGAAAATGCTACCAATAGACCCTTTGAAAGATTGAAAAGCAAAATTAGGTATGACAATGCAGTGGAACATATATGATTCACCGATAGCTGTTGTCCGTAGACTATTATAATAATGAAATGTGATCAGCTGCAAAGGAGAAGATAGCAAAGTGATTAATCCAAATGTAATGCAGTTTATGTTAAATCAGGTGATATTTTACCTGAATAGTCAAAAGTGAATACAGCCGTAGCAGCGGCTTTATTTGTTTGTTTTTCGCATCACACCTGTAGAATTGGGGGTTTGGGTCCCCCTCCACTCCATGGGTGTGGAGTTTACATGTTCTTACAATGTTGTGCAGGTTTCTTCCAGCTGTCTACATCCAGCTGGTTATGCCATGAGGCTAATTGGCCCCTCTAGATAGCCTATAGAGTATTGCACTGGCATCATAGCCTGTGCTGTATGCTGCCATGTGACCCTGGCCAGGATATGTGGTTAAGATGGATGGATTGTTTTTACCTTGCATCAGTCAGCTCGACTTACTCCCTCAACTCCTTAGACTTCATTAAAAACAACGTGTGTGTGTGTGTAAAATATCCTTAAAAATAGGAACATATAAAATTAACCGTATGACACTCTGTGGCATTTCAAATCATGTGTTCACATTTTTAAGGGCATCTCCTTGTCTCCCCCTTAATCACCATTCGAAAATGAATGTGGATTTCATTTAAAAATGCAATGATGAACTTACTCTAAGACCCCTAGTGGTGTAGATCTGATTACACATCCTAGTCAAAGAGTACAGTTAAGCTCCCGAAGACTGTCTCCCTGAATCCTTTTCAAGGAAATGAGTGCTCAAGCAGGAGAAACTATGTTTTTAGACATATAAATCAAATACACTACGCCTAGAAAGCCAAACACAATTTTTTCTATCCACAGGGATTTTTCTTTTCTGATTTTAAAACAAAAAATGGTAAGTGAAGCTGCCTTAATATTTTTTCTTTCTCCTTTAGTGACTTTCTTGCAGTAGTTTCAGGGTATTTCCCAGTGTGCAAACATTTGTAGTGCTTTTATTCCAAACCCTTTTTTAATGCATGCTGCCTGGTATTCAAACCCACAGCCGTTGCGTTGTTAGTAGAATGTGCAACTTGTTGACCAAGAGCAGCCGCCATACACATGATTTTCCCCTCTGGTATTACTAAGCAAATCAATTTTTCCAGGGGGTTGCACAGGCTGCAGTCGTACCCATACAAACAGATATCTTATTGTAGCAACTCACTTTATAAAAGCAGTGGCCTGCAAAAGACAGGAAGCAGACAAGTACTTGCATCTGTGTTACATGTAGCTGCAACTTCCTGCCCATACTAAGAGGCCCTTCTGCTAAAAACAAGTTTTAATATTTTAAAATCTGGAATTTTACAGACAAATTAGATGTCCAAAAGTCAGTGTTGGCAACATTATTTGCACTATTAGCTAATATGATTCATGACGCTCGGCTTACTACTGTGCTATAATGATGGCGTTTCAATACATTTAATGCAAAGATATCATTTTATGGCATTGCCAGATGGTGAAATATATAAAATACCACATTTATTTAGTTCAACCTGGGTTTAAGTTGTTTTTATTATCAGAACTCAAAGAATGTGCGCTAATTCAGTAGAGCTGGTGGAATATTGACTATTTGCCTAATATTAGAGCCAATGTTTTACCAGGGAAGGGCATGCAAATTCCACACACTGACTCAGAACAAAATCAAAACCATGATGACAGACAGAAGTGCAAGGCCATATTTCTGCCCACGGAGCCACCACGCCTCATCAGAGATCTTCAAACACTGGAAATTCAACAACCTGGAGAAGCTGCAGCTGCCAATAGGAATACATTCACAACCTTCAAAATTCCAGCACTTTGGCTTTAGGTAAATTTACTGCATTTCAAATTTGCTTTTAGCAAAACGTTGTATTTATCTAAAAATGTAATATAGACAGCTACCCATATGATATAATCTCTGAGCAATTTCTTACATTTGGAAGTTTTAAACAGACTTTAAAATTATTGCAAATACATGTATAAAGTCATGCAGCTATGTTTGTGCCAATGTGTACAGGCTTTATTTAAATAACAAGCCAAATTCATTTAAAAATAAAATATAAAATATTTTCCCCTTAAATAAACACAATACGTATGACTTAATTTGGATTAAATTTTGAAATTTATAGAGTTTATGCGCTCTGTGTGGTTGGAGTTTGTCTGTCTTTCATGGGTTTGCTTTATGTACTCCAGTTTCAGTCCAAAGACTGAAACTGGACAATTCAGTTAGGACAATTCGTATCCACATTTCCGCCCCTTCTGTCTGGCGATTGGTTCCCACCCCTCTTCTAAATCTATAAATATCGTTATTTTTACGACACTCCCTTAAACACCTCGTTAAATCAGTCCTGTCCAATTAATATAAGATCAAATCATTCCGGTTTTCAGGTTTATGGATGAAACCAAAGTTTGTAAAAGGCACTTGAAGTAATGACTAGACATTAAATGAAAGTTCAACTGTGGAACCCAAATTTACTCTAAAACTAACTTTCCCGTGACCATGCACCGCCGACGGAAAGCTGAGAGTTTGCCAAGCGGGGTTGCCAGCCGTGGGATTTAGATAGATAAATGCCCCGGGTTTAATAGCTTAATTCGCACGAAGTTACCGCCGTCCAAAAGACTCCGAGATCGTTTTTATTTTCTCGGATAGTTTGTGCGCACGACCGTCATTTTCTTATCCCAATGTGAAGAATCTGCATTTAGAATGTTATGGCTTTTTTTTTTTTTTTGCATAAACCGAATGCAAGTGGTTCTTAACCGGGAAGACGAATTAGATCCTAAGCGAAGCAATCTCTGGCGTGCACCCTAACCCTCTTAGCGGAGAGAGAGGGATGGGGGATGTCTCGCTGGTTGCTAAGGGCAACGGGGTGATATAGATGGGGTGTATTTGCCGAACCCCAGCTGCGCGTCTCTTAATACTGCTGCGACCCTCGCGTCCCCGCGCGATTCCAGACACGGGCTTCCAGGCAGGAGGAGACGGCAAGGGGGCTGATGCGCGTCCTTCCCTGTCTGCCATCGATTCTTACCTTTCTTTCATGCGCAGTAACGGATTTACCATAACGAGCACGAGGTTTGGAAATCATTCCTTATAATAACTCTTAATTCCAGGCGGAAATGTTTGATGAATCCCTCCTTTGTTGTCTTTCTCAATTCACGGCTCAGTGATACTTGTAGGATTTTATTTCGTGTGCTTTTTCAAAGGCTAGCGCGGATTTCGATGCATTGGTTATTTCTTTTTTTTCTGCATTAAGAGAGTAAGTGAACAAAAGAAAATTGTTTAGGGTTTTAGGAAATAGCACTCATTGTCTTGGCTACGCGTGTTCCATTGCGTTTTGGCGAATTACATGCTTAATGCAGGCAACATAGTATGTGGGGGGAAAGAGGATGGTGAATTTCGGTCACTGTCTCGGTTTTTCACAGGGCTTATTCACTATCTGTTGGACTGCCTGCTGTCAGACATTTAAAAACTCACTCAAGTAAACAAGTAAATGGTCTCGTCCTCGGCTTTATTCTTTTACGAATCAAAGCAATACATTTCGTAACGTCGAGTAACGTAAATAATAAGATTATAATAAGATTGCAGCCAGGTAGTGTTTATTCGCATAGTATGTAGCAAGCGCATGTTTTTAAAACTAGATATGCATAATACTTACGTATATATGATTATGTTTTATGGTGGTCTGGTGTTGGCATAATTGTCACAGAACATGATATATTCAAATATTTAGTTCTCCAAAATGGTCCATTTACAATACTCCTATTATCACTTTTAAATCATTTTGCTTTGAATGAATGAATAATTTATTTTCATTTTACTGTCCCAGAATAGACAATATAATTAATAAGGGGTTGTCTAATTATTGTTTTATATGCCCTTCTGGCTCTCTCTAATTGGGGAAATGTGTATTGATTCTCTTGATTTGATATCTGAACAGCTTGAGCAACATAGCTCAGTCTTCTTTTTGGGGATAATAATATTGCAGCAACAACAACAATACGTAGACATTGGTGAGGGCTGGAGGGGGAGGGGCAGATATTGTGATCCATGTTAGATATGTAAATGGGCTTTAGGAAAGCACAAGCACCTGCTGTCTGGACCATTTGCATGGGCTTTTCACTGCCCCCTCATTCGAATGCTGCTTTATTTCCGCAACGTAAGATTGGGATGTAAAGTGAAGGTCTGTAGCACTGGTTTCTCCATTTTTTTTTTTCAGATGTGCTAGAGCGTTGTAGATAACAAAAGAACCCGGGTTTGTCGGAAAGGGGAACCAGCCGAGAGCTCAGTTGTTCATGTGTCAGGAGAGGACTCCGTTGTCTCGCTGTCCTGCGAATGCAGGCCAGACACACCAGGAACATACAGACACCATGAACTCCAATGATTATTCATTTTTTTGGATTTATTTTGTGTTACTCTAATACGAAAACAGGACTATTGTTTCACAATGTTTACACTGTATGTTACAGTTCTTGGTTTACATTTGAAAGTCACTTATTTAACACAGTAATTTGAATAATATAATGCAGTTATGTTCAAATCCTTAGTAAATTGTTATGACAAATCATGTTAATTATGTAGAACTGGTACAACTAAACTCATTGAATTTGTAGCACACATGTATAGTTCTCTTATTTTATTGGTACATATTCTGCATGTCTGCTTGGTTTTGTTCTAATTCTATGTAGTTCCCTTTTGTGACAATACCACACCAAATCATACATCTACTCAGCTGTGCAGTATAGCTTTTAAATGGTTAGGTGAGAGAAATCAAAAATCTACACAGCAGCTGTCCAGCATATATTCAATATCTGTTCACTTTGTTATAAGCTGTTGCCATCCTGTATATTATAAAATTGCTCATCACCATTTTAAGTTGAGTCAAGGGCTGACTGCTCTATATACAGATGCAGTCAGTGTTATTTTACTAAGGCCCTTTTTCTGTTCTGTTGTTTTACTGAGTCATTTTTGACTTCTTCCCTTCACCAGTTCCTTGTCTCTTTCGGATCATCTGGAAACATCATATGGATCTCTGTACTCTGAAGAGGACCAGTTTCGGACTATACTCAGCATCAATTCATGATCAATGAACTTTACTCCACCAGACAGGAAAGAAATCGCTACTCCTGAAGTGTGGGATATTCTTATACTTTTACTGACATGGCAGCTATAACGTGCACCGATCCCGTTGAGGAAGACGGCTTGGAAGGAGCTGAAATGAAGCCCGTGAATTTGGAATCCTCCACAGGACAGTCTGAAGAACAGCAGCCCGCTGGTGAAGTCACACAAAGTGCAGAGCAACAGCTGGGCGATGGCAAAACGAAACCGGCCTCAGAGAAAATATGGGGCTCGTTCCTAAAGGGCGGTGGGAAGCTGGGAAAAGTCATGTCAGGGAAGAAAAAGAAAGAGGTAGGTAGTACAGAGGTAAATGTGGAAGGTGTTGAGCAGGAGAAGCCAACAGCTCTCTGCCCAGTCAAAGAAGGGGAGGAGGGATCTTTGCCCCCGTCATCCAATTTGGAGGGTTCTGGGCCTCCAAAACAGTGCAACAATAAGGAACCCGAAAAGCAGGAGGATCAGGCGACTGCAAAAGAACAAAAGCCATCAAGCTCTAACAAGGATGTTAAGCCAAAGCAGGGTGAGAAGTCGAGTGTGCGGGATTTCATTCGCAAGCCTGTCACCAGAATTTTCGCCCACAAAAGCACAGAGAAAAAAGACTTTGGCAGCGAAGCTCCGACAGAGAAGAAGACCCGATCCAGATCTCTTGATAGGATGGAAGAGGCCGAGGCCTCCTGTAGCGCCACAGATCCAACTGATGAGTCAAAAGCAGCTGGAGAGCCGCACAGGTCGACTCCGCACGAAAGGAAGGCCTGGCATTCCTTTAGGAGGTTTATGCCACAGAAGAATGTCAAGAAAAGCACTGAGGACTCCAAGGATTTGGAGGGGGCAGAGGCTTCTGCCGCAGACACGCATGGAGACACTGGAGAGTCAGAGTCGAAGGTGGATCATGCCGGGCAGAAAAAATGGAAGTTGAAAAGATCTTGGACATTCCAAGGGCTGAAGAGAGACTCGTCTATGATTGGCATCCATAAATCAAAGGGTGCTGAGAAGGAGGAACCGGTGACTGGGGATGTAGATCAGGGGGCTGTGGCACTCTGTGAAGACGGCAAGCTTCCAGGGGAAGGGGAAACAGAAGATAAGGTCCATGCAGAGCAAGAGGAGGAAGTTCCTTCTGCACAGCCCGTACGATCAACGGATCACCACGCCAACGAAATCTGGACGTCGTTCAAGAAGCGAGTGACACCTAAGTCGAAGAAGGCGGCGGATCACGTCACTGTCACTGAGGAAGAGCGGACAGATGTGGGCGAGCATAAGGAGACGCAAGAAGAAGCAAAAGCTTCCAGGCAGACTGAGAAAAAGAGTCATTTCAACAGAGCTGTGTCATTAAAAAATTTTCTCCTGCGCAAAGGGAAAAGTGCCAGTATGGACACGGGAGAAACTGTCGTAGAGCATAAAGATGGAAATGGGGAAAGTCCAGGTGATGCTCTTGAAGACAGAGATGGTAAAGTAGGAGAAAGCGAAAACCAAAACCTCGAAAATGTCAAGCAGGATGAAGACTCAGCTAATCAGACGACTGAGGGTGATCCTCCGACTGGGAACGAAGACAAAGGTGAAGCGGAGGCCAGCAAAAGCACTAATGAAGACGAAAAGCACTCCGACCATGAGCTGAAACCACCAGAGAAGCCAGCTCAAGCAGCAGCTCCATCACAGGAGAGACCCAGTGTCAATGGGGCTGCAGGCGAAGAAGTTTGTCAGGAAAACGGATCCAGCCCCGAAGACGATTCCAATGTTCCTGCAGTAGAATGTGCTCAACCAAGCGCTGAGAGAAAGGAGGAAAGTACACAGGACACTACGGGGCACAACACAGCTCCCCTGGAAAATGCAGCGGAAGAAATTAACAAAGTGGATACATGTCATCAAGAATCTGAAGTGCAAGACGAGAATAATTCCTCCGGCAGGCCGAAAGACGAGGAGAGCCTAAACCAAGAACAACCCTCTGATAGCAAGCACTGTTCCGATACTCCAGTACCTTAAAGTGGTAAGTGTGCTTCAGACTGTGAATACTATCTCTGGCAGTTTAGATATTACAAGTCAGGTCCACAGTGTAAGTTAGATGCCAATAGTAGCACGTGGATTTTCTCAAAATGGAGGTTACCATCCTGGTTCAGGGGCACATACTGATCAAGTAGAGAAGATTATGTTCTTAAAGGCTGCAGATTCCTTTATCTAAAGGATGGCATCAGACAGCACTTACCCTACTCCAGCATAACAGTGACAGCTATGCAGATATATTTTTTGTCATTGATTGTTGTCCATAGAGTAAAGAAGCTTTTTAACAATATTATTTCTTTTTTATTATTATTATTCTTCACCAGAAATAAGCAAGGAAGGTGAAAGGTGCTGTCACCCAAGAAGCACTGGATCAGCTTTGGACTCATTCAGCAAGGATCTTTTTCTGTTAAAAAGGGAATAATCACATTTATGTTATGATTTGTCGTGGTCAGAATGATGCAATACATCAAAAAAGTAGAATCTCTAAAGCAATAATTTGTGTATTAGAGCAGTTTGTTTTATCATGCACTTTTAAATGTTTGCTTGTCCACTAGTAAAGATATATTGTCGGAATCTTGTCATCTTTGTTCCATCAAATGTTTGTTACAACAGTTGCTTTCAAAACAAAATAATTTTTTGACTGCCATTTCTTTTGTGTTTTTTAATAGACAATACTATGTGATACAGAAACATATGTAGATGACCCAATTTGTTCGGTATGAACCGTATTCTGATCTCTGTGTTAATGTTTTAGACTGTTACCTTCTCAACATAAATAAACCATCAAAATATGAACTAGACCGTTGCTTTGGTCTCCTTATTTTTAAAGCAGATGCAGTCACAGTGTAACTTTAAGATGAGATTGATCATTGCTTGGTTTTGGAAATGGATACATGCCAAGCATGACAGAATTTGGGGATGAAAATAATGATTAGCATCTGCAATGCAAGAAGGATTGCAGCAAGAATTAATTTTCAGTGGAAAATGCAAAAGCATGAGGGGTATTTACTCTGCCTGAGTAAAAACGGGGAGATCATTTTATATGACCATAAATCTCACTTATGCCAATGCCTGTAAAATCAATGCAGAAGTTGAAAAAAATACTCAAACTGCTTCTTATTCTCTTGCAATCCAACAAAGAGTTGGATAGGATGCCTAATCAGGTCAAGGAAGCTATATTTGATATAAAATTGTCAGAGATTAATTTGATCCCTGGCTATAGTTGAACTGACATTTAAGAAAATCTGTATATTTAAAATGATGGAATGGAAGAACGATACAGGCTTCTCTCTTTGTTTTCACATTTAGCTTTATAATTTTAGCATGTCTAAAAATTTTCCCCAACTGTCATATGTTTTGTATAAAGCAGAAAAAGAATCTCAGTGTAATACTAATAAAATGATTTCGGATAGAGGATATCTATAGTGTGTCTAGACTGTCATATTTACATATGCCATTCATTTTCAATAGAGAAATGCACGACACCGCTCTCATTTAATTATTGAAAGTAGTTTTCAGGCTATGCAAATGATGTTTGGAATAACAATGTCAAGGGTGAGGCTCTGGGGACCTCATTAATGAATACACTGTCAGTATTCCCAGTAGGTTGTTTGAGCAGAAATACAACAAAACAATCAGTCGTTTCCCTTGCTCGATCAAGTCAGTTTATATTTGGCCCGAGGTACAACGAATAGATCTGTTATTGAGCAGTATGCAAAAATAAGAATAATATAAATATTTTAGCGCACGTAACATTCCCATACTTCAGCGTAACATTTCGCACATCATAACCCCTACAAGGTGATCTTGTTTGTTTATGCTGTCACTCACTTCCCTGTAGCACCATCTAGCGCATAAGTCTGGAATTGCATGCGAAGGAGGCCGAGCCCTTGACATCTCCGGTTGTAAGCTGTATTTTTCAAATTCAGCATCATCCTCAACTTTATTCATTTGTCAATTACTTTCAAATACAAATACTTTTAAATGCACTATTTTTCAAAAATTACTACCAGGAAATACAACCCCTTCTGTTTTATAGTAATAAGAAAATGGCTTCTTTTTCGGGACAATTATCTTATGCAGTGAAGGAGATCAGCATTCATTCTATTAACATCAATTTTCTCCAGACTTCATACACATTTATTAAGGCTAAATTCAACCAGTTGTAGCACCTTTTTTTGGAAACCAGAGAAATAGTGCAGATAGCACTTAAAATGTGTAAATAAACTGAAAAACCTAATACTTAAAAAAAACGCATATAATTTATAATAGCATTGATAAATTCATTCCATTTTCATTCAATCCATTCTTTTATATGTAAAATAATCCCCCGACAAGTTCTGTTTGCGGGTGAGAAATGGATAGAGCTGAGCCTATGAAATCGAACCCTGTTATAGCTGGAGTTAGGTAGACCTACCTTTGCCCTCAAGACACACTCGTTAGTCGGCTACAGTAAGTCAGACAAGAAAATCCCAATGCATGCATAAAATGTTAACGATAGTAGGCTAAAATTGTCTTGCTAGTTCAACAAATGATTATAGAGTTAAATGCGCTTGCTAACATATCATCTCATAAAAACTTACTAGGCCTATTTGTTGTTTTATTCAAAATATAACTTGAACTTGGAGAAACTGAACACTCCAATCAACAATCCATGCTCGCTATCTAAATCACTTGTTCTGACAGTAAAAAATACATTTGCATAGCCCATCATCTGTCATCTGTTATGTAGGCCAGTATGTATAATGTATACTCCAGTACTTCTAGACTACAAAGGTAAAGATAATAAAATAAAGTTGCCAAAGCTTTGCATTGTACATATTGGTTTTAGGAGTCAGTGTGTATGGCCATGGCACTTCACACAGAGTTAGACTCGTCTTGGTTGTGAGCCCAATATGATTTACTCTCATGGGGCCCATAATCGCTAACATGTCTACAACACAGCCTGGGCGCCACCTAAAGGCCGGAATGTGTATTGCAGCTTCTCAGCTCGCACATGCGCAGAGTGTCTGGGAGGAGACGGGGGGACAATATCACTGAGCTATTTAGCATCGGGCGTCCGTAAAAATTTCCATGCGGTCTTTGAAATTATTACGCAGTATTTTACGAAGACCAGACAACAAAAACGACGTAGTTAAGAGAACAAGAATAAAACAAGTAGCCCCATGTTATTGGGAGAACTGTTCTTGAATGTTAAAATGTATCCATTTCATTCGTCACACACTTGCATTCACGGAAATCGGGCTTTAATAGTCCTGGAAGCTCCCAGGATCTCACACTAGTGCACAGTTCCCGCAATCGTAGGCGCTCCTGCATTAATGCATGCTCGCCATGCAGAAGTACTAGGCTCTGCTGTTGATTTCATGGTCCGTGGTAACTGTAGGTGTGGTTTTCGGTCAAAGAGCACTTTGTGGCACCCACTACCACCTTTCCTTACATTTGACGCATAACCACGACTTTTACTTTTAGTATTTTACCCCAAAAGCCTCCGATCGTGGTCTGTAACAGGAGCCTAAGCCGCGTTTGCCCGCTGGTTATCCGCCGCCCGGGTGTGTCCGGCTCCAGGGGCGTTTCCAGCTGAAACAAAAAATCTGTTGTTACTCTTTTTCTAATACAGTCGCCGTATTCGCCGCCGACTCCCTCGTTTAAGGTACAACATTAATCAAATCTCTTTAAATTTGCCTCTTCTAATTTCATTAACGTACTTTTCTTATGCTGACCTTTTTAGTCGGTTACTGTACTGTAAGGGGAGGGTAATTAAAATATGTTGTTGGGCATAATGGCCATTTTGCTTGAAAGGTAGCGTAGGTAATTTATGTATTTTTAATCTGGGAGGCACATCGATACAATTGTTTTTATTATTGAATGCTAACTATATTATTTAATCAGATGCATGCTACTGTTATCTAGGATTTCTGAGTTGCGGTGCTCCCTGACCTGTTCTGTAAACGCGATTAAGTTGCAAAAAGTTTTTATAAAGGTACGGTCTTTCGAATTGGGACTGAGTTTAACCTGATTAAGTGTCAGATTCATTTGTATTTTCTTCAGATCGGTCCCTCTTGCCTCTAGTTACGACTGGGAGCGCACTTCCTTCGTAGACAGAATTTTGTGCTACAGATCCTGTCATTGCTTTATATCTTCTTTAGTGACTTGTCTAGTTAATGTTGTCTTATGACTCCATTAAAGTATTGATACAGTACTTTGAAGCCCGTATTTATTTTTTAGGCGATGTGGCAATGATTCAGCATTTTAGAAGTATTATGTATTCACTGCAGTGTAATTGTGAATAAAATGAATCCCTGCAAAATATTTTGAGGTCAGTTCGCATTCTCTCATATGTTCATCAGTTAATCACTAAGTGTATATGTCTTACATATGCAGAATGAATAATAAGGTTTTAGCAGTCATTAAAATGTCATGTTTTCCTCTTCCAAGTAACCCTCCAAATATATTCCAAGATGACACATTTCCTCAAAAAAATGGTCGGTGGTCTTATCGACTACGCCGTTAGGTGAGTGTTTCAAGCATCATTCGGCACGTTTTAGTCTAACGCATATATGCACACACTTTAAAAATATGGCTGATTATATAAAATGTAAATTAATTTGAATTGCAAGGTAAACATGAACACATTGCAAACTGAGGTATTGTATATGAAGACTAAGGAAACTATGGAACGACAATAACTGAACGGTTTACAATTGTTTAATCGTAGTGAAATGTATGACTCACATGTCATCTCTTTCACTGACAGTAACATCGATCCCAGCCAGTTTATACCGTCGGAGCCTGTAAGCTGAGAAATTATTTTTGCTGTTTCAGTTTTGCAGAACTGAATATACTTTATCACGTGTAATTCAAAAAGCCACGTTTGCTGTTCATTTATAGATTTACATATTGTATATAGTATGCCTGGTTCATGGAAAGTAAGTAATTATATCGGTATTTTCTCTTGTAGTAACTATACAGGGTCACTATTGGTGTTTTAATATTACTGTTCTTTATATATTCTTCATAAGTGTTGTGTACATTTTGAGGAATACTTTTAAAAGGATTATGAGGCATGCTTTTGGAAAAAAATGCCATTAATAGCCCAGCAAGAGTGTTTAACCTAAGGGAAAATATGTTTTTATATTTATTTTGGAGTGAATAATGAAGTGATTTTGCTTTCAGAGGTGTGATGGTTTAATATGTTATGAGTGACATATCTGTGTCAAAGGATTACTTACAGAGCAATTTCCCATATCATGTATGTTTTATCACCTGTATTAGTGTAATTCAGATATGTTGGGCTGTGTGTAATGGTTGTCTCTGTGTACATTAGCCTCCCCCCCAAATGCCTCTGGCATATGCTGAGCAGAATGAAACCTCTGAAGAGAAGCAGTTCCGCAGGGTCTTCCAGCAGCTGGCTGGGGAGGTGTGTATGGATGTTCATTATATTTTGCTACAGAGTCACTGTGTTTTAAATATCCAGGGGACAGGGACAGACCCTTTAAGTGACTCAATCAAAACCATCCTCTCACATTATCCTGTATAACTTTGCCTGCCTACCTGTGTATAAGCTGCCCATCAATTTCAGTACTGACTGTACGCATTCATTAATGGTATGTACCTGAAATTGTTGGCTGAAAGCTTTTTCCCCATCGCTCAGTGGCTTACATTTGAACGGAATTCTCCTGACAACTTTATTCATATTTTTAAAAGCAAAATCCCGGAAACTATTGGGTGGACAAACACCACGGTTTTGAATATTGGCTGGGGTGTGTCCCACCCTCCCCCCATGAGTAAGGCCTGTGATATTTATCTAAGCTCATAGGTTCTTATTTATTATTCTTTGACTTGATAGCTGTACATCTGAGGTTAACATTATTGGGAATGTGTAAACCATCTATGTGGGTTTAGAGTGTACCAACTAAGAAATATTGTTAAAAGTGATTTGGTTATGGGTAAATAGCAAAGTATTTGCTTGTCATTAACATATAAGCCATAGAAGTGAGGAACAACAAGGTTTTCAATAAATTCACCACTCTGAAGTAGTGTTTCCAGGTTTGTAAAACATGAATATTTTTCTGTAAATGAAATAAAGATGCACACTTTTAGGATGTAACAATCCAGTAGTATCTAGCACACATGCAGTTAGCTGGTATTGTAGCTTTAAGTACTTTGCCATGTGCTTCATAGATGTACTTTGCCATGTGTTTGATTTGATAGTTTGATGCATTTCTGTCGGTTTCTTCGTTCCTGAACTTGAGCCAGAATTTAGGTCTTTACCCTGACACACCAGAAATAGTTATGTGCAATAGAGAGTTTTAGTTTGAGGTGGGGCATTTTGGTTGTGAGTCATGCTTTCGTGAGTCATGCCTTTTCTCATATTAGATTTTTCAGTTTTTCTTTGGTACTGTAACTGGGTAGGAAGATTCTGCGTGAACAAATTATAGTGAAGAGAACTTTGATATTAACTGTTGTGGTGTGCTTTGTTGTGTTTTAGGGTTTTGCTTCACTGTTTAAGTATAAAAAATCGGCAGAAAATTTAGTTAACATTTTTTTTATTAATTAAGTAACATCACACTTGTTCCAACAACGTTGAGCAGTGTCGGGCTGCATGGTGGGTACCATTGCTGCCTCACATCTCCAGGGTTAGCACTGATACCAACAGTGCCGTCTTCACCTCCTCCAGTGGACACACAGCTTCACACAGACCCTCCCCGCACTAGTAGCTGAACACATGAACCATGAGCCGGCTTAACTTGGCCACTTCAGCTGCAGAAGGGACTTTGCGACCAGTTTCAATCGAGAATGAAGACAGCAAATGTTTTTTTTTAAGTATTTTGCATATGAGGCTAATAACCAGGCATTGCTAAGGATATTGATAAACCTATATGCAAACAATGCTACAAAGTGGTAGCAACGTTGAGTAGCATAACAAACTTAGCGATAGACACTCCAGTCTTCCTGTTTCCAGTTCAGTATATCAGTGTTCAGATATATATTTTTGTCCCCAGGACATGGAGGTGAGCCCTACTGAACTGAAGGACATACTCAACAAAATCATCAGCAAGCGTAAGCTGTA